>CAUJNA010003327.1:550000-585000 GCA_963377175.1 Effrenium voratum
TCATCCATCCACCCCGAGTTGATAAATAGAGCTGCGCGCAGTCGAGGGGAACCTTCGCTTTTGTGGGGACAGCCCCTGACAATCCGCCTGATTCCTGGAAGCGTGTCGACCTTGGCAAACCTCTAGGGGACACTTCCCCATTTCGAGGGATCCTTCTTTTCAGAAAACCAGCAGAATCCAAGGGGACACAGCTGGCTATTAAAAAGAACGATGGTTGAAAAGAATGGTTGGAATCACCCCCTAGAATCATGGGAGTGTCTTTTTTCGGGGACCCCCCCCAAAAAAATGTGGTTTCCCTAGAAAACCAAGTTTCCCCGAAGCCCGAAACCTGCACCGTGTGATGGCAGCTTCAGCCTTTCCTATGCCCCAACGAGGCGTGAATCGGGGGCAAAGCAAAAGGCTTTGCTCCCATATGGCCATGGGTCAAAATCCCGCAGTGAATATCCGATTCAATCCCCACTAAAATAGACTAGAATGGGCGGTGCACCAATCCCCCCAACATGGGATCCCATTGGTTTTGACCACCACAGCCATATCGCGATCCAACGAGTCGGCCTCACAGCTTGAGAGCCTCTGCCTCAAGAAGAATTTCAGGCCCAAGTTGGACTTCAAAGCGCTGCCCCGATTTGAAAAAACGCCTTCGGCTGAAGATCATGTTCAGCATGCAGTTTTCCATGGCCTTTGTGGGCAATCCGTGGGAAGCTCTTCGTGAGATGCAACCGGGAGGTTCTTCCCTCGCGAATGGGGTGTGGATGCTAGCGTCACCCATCCACCGACGCCGGCCATCAAAAACCAGGTCGACGCTTCCGAACACTTTCGTGGAACCACATGAGGCACGGGCACCAATACAAGTTTCCCAAGAGGACGTGGAACAATTAGTGAGTCCCTGTTTTTTTCTTGTGGAAGACTTAGCGAGCCCCCCCCCATGTCCCTCCCATAGATTAATGGAAATGTTGACCGAACCTCATATGGGTCTTTCATAACGTATGAACCGTATTACTTGCCCAGCTTGCCGCCGCATCCCTCCACGCCAACCCAAGAAGGGTACCCTCAACGGCAAAGGAACTTTGGGAGGGAGATGTCTGTGCAATTTCGGCAGCAGGTCAATATCCAAATGAGCCCTATCCCCCAAGAGCAACCCCAGGAACCCTTCCAAAGAACCACTTCGGGGTATATTTGAAAGCGCCCTAACCTTCCAGCGGAAACATCATGGCGGGACCCCTTTCTTAAACAACTTTGAACACTTGTTTCAACCGCCTCTTGGCTCCCCTTTGAAGGAACCGGGCGTTTGAACCAATCGAGGCAAGCGGCCATGCCCAGCAGCATGTGCCCGGGCTCCAGGTGGGATTCAGTCTGGTAGATGTGGTCCTGGCGCGTGAAGGACTCGGGCGACTCGAGCGACTCGAGAGCACGCTGGTCTTCTTTGGTCTCAAAATTGGAGTCACAATGAAGGACCGTTTCGCAAAAACCTGGTAAGGAGTCTATCCAAAGCCAGGAAGTGTGTCTAGGTGGCATCCCCCAGCGCCTTCTTGTTTTGGAATGGTTGGCATTCAGAACTTGTGGAAAAGCCAAGCATCCTGCATCGTTTTCCGGCTTTGCACCAACAGGAGATTAAAAAACAGCTTGATCCCACCATCGCCTCTGACTATTGTCAAGGATCCTGTTTCGAGCCTTAGCAAACCAGCCCACAATCCCACGCAAACTTGATAAAGCAAAGGCCAAACACCCATGTACAGCTTCGACTGGGAATTCACCCAGCAACTCATGTAGGCTTTCACATGGTCAGGGTAAATTTCAATTTCAAATCTATGCGACCAGGTCCCTTTTTGAGTGAGAAACCAGTCATTTGGCTGTGGCTCAGAAAAACAAAACGGAATTCCAAAATGGGTTGGTTTTGGTAGGTGGAACCATGGACACCAAAATTCCTGCGGTTTGCCAGCCCCTCCGATCGCTTCATTTTGGGCCCAAGGCGTTCAACCGGGGCCAAACCGCGTCCCGCGAGTCTCCTGGAAGTTGCTGGTGAAGGAGTCCACCACCAAGTAGCCCAGCCTGGAACCAAACTCCGAGACTCAGTGGTTCAGTGACCCTGGGAAAAGAAAGGGAACCCTTTCTGGGGAAGACCATTTTTAGTGGGGCAGCCACCAAAAAAAAAGGGAAAAAGGGGGCCACTGAACAACTGAGGAAGGTCCCCCCAAATCCGCCCCATTTCCAGGGATATAATACCGAAAGCCGGAAAGATACCGAAAGGTCTCCCCAAATCTCCGGAATGAGTTGGGATTCACCTGGGTCCCCGAATTCGCACCCAGGAGCCGACGAAAATCTGTGTTTCTACCAAAAAAATGAACTATGAGTTTCGAGGTACCTCCCATGTCCATTCTGAACCAAGGGATCCTTCTTTCCAGACCTCCGGAAACCCCTAGGGAAAACGTTTTTGATTTTTTGGAAACGATGGTTGAAAAGAATGGTTGGAATCAACCCCTAGAGAGTTGAGGATTCACCTGGGTCCCAAATCCGCACCCAAAAGGACCCAAGACCCACGAATTGTTGTTTCTACGCCACTCCAAATGAATTGAGCGGCATCATCCCGATGCCCACGATGGAGGTTTCTCTCTGGAGATCGCCGTGAAGGCCGTTGATCTGGAAGTCCCAGACAAAGAAGGCCACCAAACCTCAGCCGCGTGCGAGGCCCGAGGCCCCTCCCGGTGGTTGCTGGGGTGGCATTACTTTCGGTCCTCCCAAAGGATTGCACAGGCAAAACCGGGACACTGTACAGCCGTTGATGTGATTTGTGCCCATGTATGGTTTTGTAGTGCATTTGACAGCGCCCACATTTCAGTACAAGTGCAGTACCCGAAGTTCGCTTTGGCAGCCCCTCGGACAACTCAAGACCCTCAAGGCGAAGCCAGCGTCTTCCAAACCTCGAAGCAATGCGCTACTTTAAAACAAATCCAGTGGCTGCAAGCTGCATCGCGGATCACTCCCCCAATCATCCTCACCATTGCCAGCTCAAACCCAAGACCACGGAACCCCCACAAAGATAATCTTCCCCGAACAGAATTGTTGCTAGACGGATTTACCAGGAGGATCGTGAGCTGTGAGCTGTCGATGATCTTGGGTTCTCTGGGCTGTGGGTGCGATGTTCTTGTCTCTCATGTCTTGTTGTCTGGGCTGTGGGTGCTGCGGCGAGGTGCGCTATTCCGGGTGTGCAGGCTTTAGAGGTACGCCTCGGTCTCGGGGTGTCCGGCATGGAAAACAGACATACGGTTCCAACCCGGTGGAAAAAGAGATCCCCAAAAAGCCGTTCTTGGGCTTCAGGAGCAGAACTCCCTAGAAAAAATGGGAACCCTTTCTGCGGAAGACCATTTTTAGTGGGGCAGCCACCAGAAAAAAGGGGGGAAAAAGGGTACCACTGAACAACTGAGAGAAGTGAAAAAGGGGTTCCCCAAACATCGGCGCATAAGGCCCAGGCAGGTGAGTAGAAGCCCCTCTGCGTAATCCAGGCCGCTGTAGATACGGTTCCGCAAGACGCTCCTCGATATGGCTTGGCAACCCCTGATTTCGCGCTATGCCCCCCACATGTCACTGTACGCACTAAGGAGGACCCCTTGTTGACACGGATGAGACGATTGCGTTGCTCTGCGAAAGCTCATCTTCCGCACAGAAAATGCCTCATGCTTTCTGGGCCGCTTTGTGGGATCTGGTCTTTCCGCCAATGCTTAAGGGGGGGAGTTCCTTGGGTTTGTGGTTTTCGGAGGGTACCTTTTGCATGGTCAAAGGGAAACCAAGAGTAAGACCACCGCTTTGGGGTACCCCCAAAAAAGACACACAAAATCAATGCATCCATCCTACCACAGCCTGGTCCGAGTCCCTATTTTGACACATTGAGAGACAAAGCAAACGAGACTGACCCAGCGAACGAATGGGTTGCAGCATGAACCTGACTCCAATTGCAACCAGGGCCCCGAACGGTAGTGGGGAACCTAGAAATGAACTGATTTAGAGGGTGAGCAGAAAAAGGGGATCCTTTTTGAGGATGGCCATTTTTTGTGGGGAGCCCACGAAACAAAAAGGAATTTAGAGGGTGCATGCTATAGGTGACAGTCCATTTGAGACCTGTGGAACCTTCCCAAATGGCATGTCACCGAACGAGGCGTCGGATGTCCGGGCCAAATGCGGGAAAAAGCCAAACAGCCCTGTCCGTCATGCCAAAGGGGCCATACCTCTGGCATAAGACATTCACTTCTCCACTCACAGAAAGTTGCAACAAACCCAACTGCAAACGCGCAGTCCAGGCCAGGTTTCAGATAGTGTTCGCTCGCTCGTGCTGCTGCGAGTTTTTTGGCCAAGGGGCCCATGGCAGGTCGGGGCCATTTCGTGTCAGAACTAGGAACTGCCAATTAAAGGAGGGGAGGTTCACATTTGGCTTCCTGAAGTAAACGGTTTCTTGTTGGCGTCCTGCTGCAAGCCCGAATGGGGTCTCAATCTATGCGTGTCAGGCGAGTGTCCCGACCATCATCACCGGCAGCACTTTCAGCGTCTTCATCCTCACATGGGCACTCAACATGAGGCAAAGACCGGTGGACATCGATCCCCGGGTAAAAAAAGAAGTCCACCACAGGTTCCAAAGAAGATTCTGTCCTTTGGGCATATAGGTACACCTAGGGTCCTTTGGAGCAAATGCGAATCGTTTAGCATGGTAGCAATGTGTGTGTGTGTGTGTGTCAGTTTTGTTGACCCGCAACTCCTAATTGTGCTGTTTGATGACACAAAAAGTAAAATAGGGGGTCAAGTGGTTTTCAAGCCCATGGGGAACACCTCGAACATGATTTTGCATAAGTCCTCAAATGATGTCCAAAGGATTCCAAAGACAAGCACACCCAAATAAACAGGCCAAGGACTTCTGCCAACGAACCTGACCGATGAAGGACTGGCTCCCTGTTTGAAAGGTGCAAATGTTTGCGGGAAATGCCGGCCCTGCAAGCGGTGAATGGGCCAAACACTATCGCCCAAAACGGTATCATACATTTCGAATAGGGCAAATCGGCAGTCGAAGTACTCTGACTGAACTCCGAAGATCGGCTCGGAATACAGCAGCTGTGCACGCAGGGGTACTTAGATGCTGACCTCAGAATCCTGCAACTAGCGAAGTGCGTGCCAATTGGAGTTCAGAGTAAGCCCGCGTTCAAACAGTCAGAAGCTCACAGTGCGGGAACCGTCAAAATGCATTTCAGGTCGCCACAAGTAGCAGGAAAAACACAACTTGTTGGGTCCGCCTATCTTGACATATACCCATTTGTTTCTGAAAGGTGGTCACGAAGTGATCGTGGCCAAGTGGGAGTTTCGCAGAATGGTGGAACCCCTTTGGTTGCTTTTTGAAGGGACCAAAAGGACACCCACCATTTCAGGGGCCCCTTATTTGGATCAAATGATGCTGGTGCTGGAAAAGGACATGGCGTTTCCCGGTGCCTTTCTAGCTCGGGCACTGCCAAAATGGCATGCACCGTCCAAGCAAAGCTGCGCGGGGGACTTGACCACTTCAGGGCGATCCAGGCTTGGCCCTTGGACTTTTGAACCCCAAAAAACAATCAGAAAGGCCTCCTTGCGGAAACCATGGAGACCCTCAAAAGAGGGGGATGCTTCTATTTCGCGAAATGTCACATTTGACCCCTGGCATTCGGTTTGGACATGGGCTTTGCTGAGGGCCCTGGACGAAAAATGGCGCCGTTCCCAGATCGAGGCTCAAAGACTGCGCCGGGAAAAACCTGAGCCGATTCGGAGGGCGAACGGCGTCGCTTGGTTGTTGGCCAAGTTTGACGCAGATGGGGTGGTTGTTGCTAAGGAATATTACATCACCACGCAGGAACCATATGTGTGTGTGTGTGTGCAGCTACATGCATATATATATATACACATATATATATATATACATGTGTATATATATATACATATCTATTTCTTTATGTAGTTCCATGGATGTATCTATAATATCTTCGCAGCCCTTACGCCTGGAACGCCGAGTGCCAGTACTGGAAAGGTGGCCTACCCGACGTCGTCTCCCCTTCCTTCGGCAGCTCCAGCTCGAACGTCGCAGCTTCTCAGTCGAAGTGCAGTATATGGTATAGAAAGCACACGCTTCGAAAGCTCCAGCTCGCACATAGCAGCATTTCAGCGCAAGTGTAGCACACGAAGCGCACAAGGAGGCAAGAGCTACTAAAGGCTAATCGGAATCAAGGCAAGAGAAATACGCGCCCCTTACACGCGCCTTTCCTGTGCCTTGCGCTGCAGAAACTTGCTGGCTTCTGTGATCTACTAGGTTTACAGCGCGTAGATGGCCGTGGGGTCTTCAAGCTGCGCAGCAAAGACACGCACCTGCCGGGCTTTCAGCTGAGTCCCGTGCGAGTCTTGACCGGCAAGCTACTTCATTAATTTCAACACAACGGTCCAGTCACTTACTCTCGCACAACTGCATAAGCCATTTAAGCAATCCAGCGCCATAGCACCCCGCTGCGTCGCCGCATGCACTGAGAGACCATCATTTTGATGTCTGGGTTTGAGTGCTCAACTTACCTTTGCCTACCTTGCGTGGGAATGTCTTGGGAACGATATCCTTTCAACATCTCCACAAGCAGTCGAACCTCCACAGAATAATGCATAGCCCAAGAAAAGGGATGCCGGTTAGATCTGTCCGGAGAGCTCAAGTCGATCGTGTCTTGAGACTGGGTCACATCAAATCGACGGGGAGGAGTTCGAAGGTCACATGTTTGTCACCCACGCATGCTTGGGTGCATTCTGACACACTGTCTCGATGAGCTCATGTAATCAAAGTATATGAGCATGAACAAATGATGAATGAACAGCAATGCTTACGCATCAGGTTCCGTCAAGATTCGCTTTCGCCGTGCGCCTCTGGAGCTTTTGCTGACGGATCAAGTCGAAATGACATAAACTTGTTAAACCTGTACAGCAAGGTTTTAGACGTTGCTCACATGTAGGTAGGGATTGTTTACATGATAGGGAAGTTTATGCTATGTTTGCAACTTAGAGGCGAACATGAAACAAGGAACTTGCAATCCTTACTGCTTCTCGAACAGCTGGTTGGTAAGGTGTTGCCTAAACTTGTCCTGCCCAGTGAGAAGATGGTGGTGGAAAGTGGTCCGCTTTCTGCGAATCCGTAGCGGGACTCCCATCCCAGTGGCAACTTCATCACTTTAAAGGCATATGTCTGTTCTCAAAATCCCGACGAGCCCACGTTTGCTGCCCGAAATCTCTGGACGCATTGAAGTACTGCATGTTCTTCACTTCGTGAGTGGGTTGGGTTGGACAAACGTGTCTGAGTAGTCTGTTTCCCAGCAACCGAAAATCCTGCAAAGCTTGAAGGTGTCCCGAAAACTGTTGGACTCCCACGTTGACCGTGCTGAAAGAGAAGGCGAACCACGCCAAGCTGACGGGGTAGGGTCCCAAGCAAAGTCCGCCAAACAAGCAATACAAGCTCCCTTGTTCCAAATCAGATTGAATCTTGCGGCTTCGTTGAACCTTGCGCTTTACGGTGGATCTTTTTTCAGACTGCCAAAAACCTCGTCCTGATCAGAGGAAAAGCCTACAAGCATGGGTATGTGTGCGTGTATCTGTATATGCACAAGTATGTGGCTACATTACATATATATATATATGTATAATACATAACTTGGCTAAGCAGGCACCCCGAACCGACCTCCAGCCCCATGTCAAAACCTGGCACCCAACGTCGGGATGTCGGGCTTTTGGTCAATGGCAGGGGGGTGCCCCCGAAAGCAGACTCAAGCGTTGCTGAAGGCACTGTAGAGGCGACAAAAAAAAACCAACATGTAACACGCAGTTTTTTTTGAAAGACTTGCTGGCCTGCAAAGAACGACAAATGGTCTCACGGGTCACTCCTGCGCACGGGCAAAACTCCTTGCTCACGGTCGTCTCGAGAACTCCTTACAACCGCAGCTACTTTTGACATGGAGCCAATTGGACATTCCCGGATTAAGCTTCGAGCCCTTGGGCAAACCGGTTTCAGTGTAGCTTTGTACAGGTTGCCATTTCCCAGATGTGCACCCACAAGGTTTATGTATATAGCATAAAAGACGCATGTGTATACAAATATGTGTGCTCTTATTTATGATACATTTCTAGGTATATATATATACATATATTCCTAACACAATATACATATAGACATATATATATATATATATACGCACATACTTATCTCATTCATACATATATATATATATATATATAATTATATATATATATATACATATATCGTCTACAGCGCCCATTTTTCTCTCCCCGCTTCTCCCAGGGGGCATCTTGTAGATGGCCGCGTGCTGCAGGGAGGTGGCCACCAGGTCCGAGGAGCCCGGCAGCAGCGCCTTCCACAGACCTCGTCCGCCGAACCGAACGTCGCTCGGGCGGTCGCGCATGGGGCGGTTTGTGGTGAGTAAGACGTCCGGGGGGGAGGGGTGCCAAACAAAGAATCACACACTAGGTGCTCCAGCAGAGAAGTTAAAATAAGGGTACCTGATATTTTTCTGTCTATTTTAGTAGGGGAACCCTCCACCAAAAAAGTCGGTAAAAGGGCACTACTGGGGGACCTAGAATAGGCTCCAAACACATAGGCTCCAAAGAGGGGCGCCAAAACTTAGGCACCCAACGGTTTCTCGGGCTTTGTCCCAAATTCGAATGGCTGTGGGTGAAAACCCCGGGGAAACAAAGAGGTGCCCCCCAAAAAATGGGTCAAGAATAGGGTACTCCCAACAAAAATGAGTGAAAACACCGAACAAAATAGGTACCCAAAAGAAATGGTGAAGAATGGGTGCCCAAAAAAGATGGGGGCCCAAAATAAGCTCAGGTGATATCCCCAACAGCATGCGGTGTTTCACCACACCGCAGCCCTCGCAGAACCTCGTGGAACCTGGTGGAACCCTGGTGGAACCCTTTTGTTGGAACCTTACCTTAGGGCCGGCCAAATGGGGATGTGTCATTTCGGGAGTCGGACCGATGGTCTGTCTATCTTTCTTTGATTCGTCAAGCCAACCCCAGTGGCTTCCTCGAAGCACACACCAAATAGCGCTCCCCTAGAATGGTTGGTGTCTTTTTGGTTCCCCTTTGGTGCCCATGTGGCTGTGGGTCAAGCATAGGTACCCAAAATGGAACCCTGGCAAATGGAAACATGGACTAAAATCTGCGGTCCCTTGGTGGTTTAATTTTGACCCATGCCCAGGTGGTTTTTCTGTACCACCCCAAAGGGAAGCCTTGAAGCACACACCTTATGAAAATACATCACTTGGAACCATCCCCTCTGCTGGGATGGACTCAGGGTACCGGGACTTTTGGGATACACACCCAACCTCCACTTACTCTCCACTGCTCCCAACCCTGCTCCCAAGCTAGCTCCAACATCAATTCCTCCCCGCCATCCCAGAGCTACCATGAACATTCAATTATTCTGCCGGGACCCAGTTGAGTATTCGCACGAAGCCGCAACCCTGGGTTCTCCACAGCAATCCAAGGACAAACCTGAGTATCCGGCGCGCGCTATGCCCCAAAGCTACGCTGAACATCAGCAACATCAAGAGCAACTGGAACAGCAACAGTCGCAGAGGCCCGCGCAGTGCTGGCGGCAGCAGTAGCAACAGCAGAAGCAGCAGCAAACACAACATCCCGGATAGATGCAGGCAAATCCAGTCAGTCCAATGAAAAACTGCCCTCGGTTCCCAGCATCGGTTCACGGTGTGGCTTCGCGGGGCGATGTTGCATCCCACTTTGCCAAATTTCGCCCATCGGGCATGGCGAATTGCGGCGCCTTTGTTGCACACTTGGCTGTGGACCGTTGCCGCGGCCCACGTCAAAGGAGAATTGTGCGGCCAGAAGGCATTGTTGAACTAACTGGTTGTTGACCCATGGCGTGTCCTAATTTAAGGACCTCCAGAATGGGTGGCGTCCCTTTGGTTGGCCCCGAAAGCAACCCCCAAAAAACTTTTCCCCGAATGCCTCGACCCTCTCCCTCTCTCGCCTGGCGTTCTCCAGCTGTGCCCGCCCATTCTCAGAGCGAAGAGGGACAGCAGGGCACCGGCCGAGTGGGAGAGAGCGACCTGAGCTTTCAAACCATGCGGTCCCTGTGTCTGGCCCCATTATTCTACCAGGCCCAAGTGGTAGGTTAAAACGAAGTCACTCCAATGTCTGACTTTGATACCCCAAAGAAACGGTCGAAATGATGGCCCAAGTGCGTTGCACCAGAGACAACTCCGCCTTCCATCCCTGGCTTTTGTGGGAAATGTCGTGAGTCGCCCCATGTCCCGAACCCGTAGACGAACCTGGGAATGGAATCGCATGTGCCATGCCATCCATTTGGGAGACATCAAATGTCCAACCGGCCAAGAGGGCCCTTCATTTCCGCTCCCATTGCACTGAAACAGGTCTCGCGATTTGCTTTCCCGACCATCGCCTCACTTTGGTCTTGGCCTTGGCCGCCTTTAAGCCGAGAAAAGGGGCCCTTGTACACAGCGCAAAACGCAGCCAGCGCCGGCAACACGCGTGCGCGCGCCCGCGACCCACGGTTTACGACCCGCGCATACCCGCGCCCCGGAACCCCCCGCGCGTGGAGCGGCCAGGGTCAGCGGGAAGTTGAAGAGATCCGCTTCGAAAGTGTGGGAGGAGAGGAACTCCTGGCTCGAGCGCGCCGGTTCTGTGGGAGACCATTCACAAACCAGCCCCGTGCAACGCCACGGAATCTGGGTTTCTGTGCGGCCCGGTGAGACAAGGCGCGAAAGAAAAAAAAAAAAAAAAAAAAAAAAAAAAACAGGCGCCCGAAAACGCCCAAGGAGACTGGGAAACCTGGCAGTTCAAGCTGTGCTGACTGGACTTCATGTTTTTTTCCCAACGAACAGGCGAAATGGTGAAGCTTTGGCGGAAACACTGATGCTTTCCTCGTGGTTTCCCTTTGACCATCCCAAAGTCGGCAGCAAAGCTGCTCAGAAGCCACTTCAAGGACGGTCTGAGTTCTCAATCCTCTTCCAAAATGAAGGGCCCGGCTGTCTCCAAAAGGAATAGCCCAACCAACATATGTGGTTTCCTCTTCGTGTCCCTTCCCAAAACAAGCCCAACAAGAAGAGACCATCCGGGCTGATGCGCCACGGATCTGGATGCGAGAAGCAAACTCCGCGGTTGCGCAACCAGCGAACGTGGAGATCACGCATTTCTCAACGATGATTAATTTACGGGGCCTCAGTTGTTGCTATCGTGAACTTTCCTCTGATCCTTGCTTGGTTTGTTGTACCGTCCCCAACCCCACTCAAATCAGTATGACTCACTGAATTCACCTCACCCCGAATTGGTGGTAGGGCTAGGGCGTGTCTTCCCATTTGGTTCAAGATGAACCGGGAGTTCAACACCCACCAATCCCAATCACCAATTCAGGGTGACCTGACAAATCAAAACCTGAGATCCAAAGCCGAGAAAAGTCCGGCCAGCTTCGCTGTTGAGCTGCCAGCCGCATCCCCTCTCATAGGTGGTGAGTGGCATGACGCAAACAGGTCTGAGCGCTCTTTCCAGGGATCCTTCTTTCTAGAAAACCACCAAAAATCCTGGGGAAATGGCTGGTTTTTTGAAAAGAACGATGGCTGAAAAGAATGGGGAATCAACCCCTAGATTGGTGGTCAATGTTCAACTGTAATTTCCTCCTTGTTCCTTTAGTCAAGAGAGCAAACGTAAGAAGCTACCAGGCGTTGATCCAGGTTTGTTTCCTCCTACCAGCATCATCTCAAAAATGTGAACATGCTAAAAAAGGTTGGACCGGAGTTTGCACAGCTCCTGCATGATCGTGTACACAAGGTACACAATGTGGATCGCAATCCTGGGAAGCGCGCACACAAAATTCAAGGGGATCATCTGCTCAGCAAGACTGCCCCCCACCGGCGATTGATGTAAGCCGCGGTCAATATTCATGGTGTCCCCATGTGAATTTTGCGAACCCCCATTTGCGAACCGCAACTTGGTGTGACCCATGTGATCCCCTTTACAGTGGACGGTAAATATTCACGACCGCTCATGTCCTTCCAACCGTTGAATCTCAGGTTGCCAGCCATACCTGCGAGTGGCTGCAGGACCAGATAGGATACCTCCCGTCTTATCAGACTGCTGGCCAACTCGTGCCCACTTCCAATCCCCTGCCCATAAACCGGAGCCTTGGCCAAGCAGCGTGCACACAAAGAGGGGCGAGAAGCGGTAGAGCCTGAGGGAACCAATTCTCAGAGAGCCGATTCATGCAGAAAGGCTGCCTTGAACCTCAGCAGCTGTTCATTTGAGAATCTTGGGCGTCTTTCTGCATTCTTTGCAACCACTCTTTGCCTGTCCGCTCAGTGGGTCAGTGATGGCAAGGAGGTGAATACCACAATCGGCCTTTGAGCTCCTGGGGAACAAATCGGTTTCCACACAACGAATTCAGATCCACCACATCGCGCAAGGCTGGACGCGGATGGAAGCCCCAAAAAGAAAAGCAAAACGCACACTCCACCCACTCCAATGCTGGTTGGGTCACTTCCCCCTCCAAACCTTCTCGAGAATTTCAATAGTCCTACCAAACATGCTTGTTCTTGACCCACATGTACAAAACGTGTGCCTTCCCTCATATTCCTCCCGTTTTTGTGATGACAAAACGCAGGAAGGGTACCAAATACAAACGTCGAAAGTCCCCCTTTGCCCCCAGTCGATCCGAGCCGCTTCTCAGAGAACTGCCTGGGACGAAGAGGAAAGGCGAGAAAATGCTTGCTGGTGCGATAGGTGGGGAATGACCGAGTCCGGGTGTTGGAATAAACCGGAAGGGGATTCCCTTAAAGGAAACCATACGATGGATGGTCGTTGGGGTCATTCCAACTCATTCCCTGCTGAGAACCAGCAAGAATTGGGGCGGTCACAATTCAGGACCCTTTTTGGTATCCCCAGAATTCAAGCCGCAACAAGGCACCAGGGTCCAAAAAAGGACGCCATGTTGTTGACCCCCAAATCATCCCTGAAGGATCCCCTGACAAATGGCACCAAAGCAGCCCAACCATAATCTACAAATGGATCCTAGAAAACGAGCCCGACATTTCCGCATGTTCTGTTGGGGAAACCTTCGCAATCTGCTCACAGCTGAGTTTGGGCTCAACGCAAGCCCAACGCAAGCTGGAAATGGCCCACAGGCCCTGGAAAAGTTTGCCTCTGTCAACATTGCCACGCTTGTTTGAAAAAAAAAACGGCTGTCTTGGATACCAGGGTTTGTCGCCGACTCACACCGGAAAGCTGTTGGACGAGATCAAGCTGCTTTGCAGCTCGCGAAACAAGGGTCCTCAACGGTTAGCTCAGGATAAACATTTAAAATCCCGCGGCCGCAAGACGCACAGAACGGAGTGCGTGTACAACAATGGTTGCCAGCAAGTGAGTATCATTCCTGTAAAGTACGGTGCGAACGAGACAAGGGAACGCACCTTCTGGTGTGCTACTTGGACGGTCTGGAGGTAGAGCCTGCAACACCCTGCTCACCCCCCTTGTATCCGTGGTGACTTAGCGCAGGCTTTCTCACAATGAATCATAAATCATCACGGAAGCCAAACAAATGCGCGCAGGTGATACCAGCAAGGGACGCAAAGCCGCCACAGCGCCCTTGACGCATTGACGTTGGTTCTACCAAGATGGTTCTAAAGGTTTACAGCCTTGCTGTCCCCAAGATCAGGTAGTAGAACCACTGGCTCCAGTTGCCCAGCCGGGGATTGGCCTGTCAAACATGTCAGTGTTTGTAGGACTTTACATGTAGGTAGCGGCCGCGGAGGACTGTCCAGGGGTCGGAGCATGAATCCTTGGCAGTTCTCACAGAAAAAAACGCCAGGCACCATGCCGTTGAAATTTGGCACATGCACCCCAACTCAGAGGCGACCAGCGCTATTAGTGCGGTTGCTATTGGAGGTGCTATCCGTTGCATTCTGAGTGGTACCAGTCATACTTTATTGTTCCTATTGTTATTGTCATTGTTAGTGTAGGGCAGCTTCTAACATTTGCAGCTAAAAAACGTAATGATTGCCACTTTTGGATCATATTGCTGCCATTCTTGGACATCATGCCTGTATCAGAGTCATAATCAGAAAGGGATTGCCAGGTACTTCAGTCAAGTCATGATCACAGCAACATGTAACACCTGTGACGTTGCATCTCCAGATCCAAGCGGAGCTACGCATAATCGGTTGCCCCCTCCGCGTCTGGCTTCCCTTATTTGAGAAATTGGGAAGCAGACCCCAACAAGATCAGAACCCCCCCTGATTGGACTTGGGGTGTCAAAAGGAAACACTTTGTTGGGGGACCCCTGTTCTTGCCCCCCTTTTGACACCGGGCTTTCGACATTCGACATTTGACAGATTGGACTGTTGCGTTGGGAGGCAACTTTGGATCTCAGACCTCCGTAGCGAAATGGCTACGGAAACCTGCGAAGGGCTTGGGAGACCTCCCCTTCCGATTTCCAATTGGCTCCGGGCCACAGCAAGGGAATGTGCTGGAAGACCTGGCTGGAACCAAAGCCGCGCCTTTTTTTGTGTCTCTAAAGGGAACCCTCTGGAAGATGTGACTCAAAAGGATTGTTGCTTAAATCTGCACATGGACAAGCGCGAATCAAACCAAGTTAATTCATTTTCTTTGACCGTGAGAAAAAGGAAAGTCTCACACCTTGCCAACTTCCTTGGGCAAGGCCTTGCCAACCGGAAGCCCAGCACCTTTGCTGGTCAAAGTTGGCAAAGTCTCGGCTTTCCGATGATCTTCTTTGTTTTCTTTGGGGTGAAACGGGATTCGGTACCCTAAATGGCTAGCTTCGTGAGCTTTCTCATATCGAAATATCCACACGGAGCGGTTTCAAGAGCCACAAAGTTTGGATCTGAGTGCTGCACGTGACTAACCCCTCCTGGGTCCTCCGAAAAAGAAAAAAAGAAGGGATTTTCCGAGTGCTGTCTCGTCTTCCAGGAGTAGGGGCTAAATAATTGATTGCTCCAATACACCCTTGCAAATTCATATAGAACCCTGCACAAATGATGATTTTGGGATCTGCAGGGAAGTATGACCTCATAATCATGGCTTCAAATGGCGTTGAAGCACCGCCCCCAATCCCATTTTAGTTGTTTGGGCTTCTGTAGCATGGGTTTTATTTGCTTGTTTTTAGTTAAACCAACAAAGTGGATGCCAGCAAAGCCTGCTCTTTGTTTTTGGATGAATCCAAGGCTTCGGATATTCAGCTGTGTACCCTGTCAATTCCTGAGAGTGCAAAAGCTTGGCTTGCCAAGCGAAACACATGCCAGCAAATTAACATGGTTCAATCAAGCACCAAGGGACTCATTATCAATGGCATCATCAGCATCATGATTGTCGCTATCGCCGCCGTCGTCGTCATGCTCCTGCTCCTCCTCCTCCTCCTCCTCCTCCTCATCATCATCATCATCATCAGCAGCCCCATTATCTGCATCATCAGCATCATCCACATCATCAGCTTCATCATCCTCATCATCATCAGCATCATCAGCATCATCAGCCTCATCAGCCTCCTCCTCCTCCTCCTCCTCATCCAGCATCATCAGCCTCATCAGCCTCATCCTCCTCCTCCTCCTCCCCTCATCGTCATCATCATCATCATCATCATCATCATCGTCATCAGCGTCATCAGCCTCATCAGCCTCCTCCTCCACACCTCCTCCTCCTCATCCAGCATCCTCATCCAGCATCATCAGCCTCATCAGCCTCCTCCTCCTCCTCCTCCTCCTCCTCCTCCTCCTCCTCCTCATCCAGCATCATCAGCCTCATCCTCCTCCTCCTCCTCCTCCTCATCACCATCATCATCAGCGTCATCAGCCTCATCAGCCTCCTCCTCCACACCTCCTCCTCCTCATCCAGCATCATCAGCCTCATCAGCCTCCTCCTCCTCCTCCTCCTCCTCATCCAGCATCATCAGCCTCATCAGCCTCATCCTCCACATATCCTCCTCCTCATCCAGCATCATCAGCCTCATCAGCCTCATCAGCCTCCTCCTCCTCCTCCTCCTCCTCCTCATCCAGCATCCTCGTCCAGCATCATCAGCCTCATCAGCCTCATCAGCCTCCTCCTCCTCCTCCTCCTCCTCATCCAGCATCATCAGCCTCATCCTCATCCTCCTCCTCCTCATCATCATCATCATCATCATCATCGTCATCAGCGTCATCAGCCTCATCAGCCTCCTCCTCCACACCTCCTCCTCCTCATCCAGCATCATCAGCCTCATCAGCCTCCTCCTCCTCCTCCTCCTCCTCCTCCTCCTCGCCCTCATCCAGCATCATCAGCCTCATCAGCCTCATCCTCCTCTTCCTCCTCCTCCTCCTCCTCATCATCATCATCTTCATCGTCATCATCGTCATCATCACCAGCATCACCAGCATCACCAGCATCAATATAGATATGTTCAGGGCAGTCACACTTTGCGGGCCCCGAACTCAGCAGACCGCCCGGGCTCGCCTCGGGCTGCACCGAGGTGAGCTCTCGGTGGTCTTTGGCCAGGGGCCGCAGCGCTCGCACCGAAAGGGTGCCGAAGATGATGAACATGGCGACGAAGGACAAGCCTCAAGCGAGTCATAATCAAAACCCAGGTAGTAAAATGGTGGATCCCCAGAATCATGTAAAGAATTAAGAAGGCCGCAACTATTTCTGGCTGGGGCTGCCCCTTACTGACCTTCATCTACCCGGGTTTTGATTGTGGCTTAAGCAAGGCTTCGAGTTTGGGAGGAATCGGAGTTGGGAGGTTCTAATTTAGGCTTTTGTGGTGAAGGACATCGGGAAACAAGCCCACCCCTCTGGCCAAGTTTCCTTGAGACTCCTGGGTACATGGCCACGACATGCGGGAATTCCGATTCCCTGATCCAAAAGAGAGATATAGCGGATACAAATTCGTCGCTTTCGGTGATACTTGGTGATTCCCACCCACCTTACACAAAGGATTCCCTCGGTCTCACAAAAACGCGAACAACGCTTTCCCTGCAACCATGGAGAGAAATCAGTTTCAAAGCTCAAAGGTGGCCTTGCTTCAATCTCCGTTCCCTGCGCTTCCCTGCTAAAGTCTGCTTCGCAACCATACCCGTTGCTTGTACACAAGCTCGGCTTGCGGCAAAACCAAGCCGGGGTGTTCAGTCACTCCGCTTGGAAAGCAAAGGGACTCTAGTCTTCGCCCGACTCTCGGGTGCAAATAGGATCGGAGTCTGATCATTTTTCGTCCTTAAAACATAAGAGCAAAGACCCCCCAATGTAACCAGGGCAAAAACCGAACTCTCTAGTGCCTAGTGCCTGTCTCAAGTCGCGCATGCCGATGGTAGGAGCCCGAGCCCGTGTTGATAGGTGCAAAAACTGAGCGCATGAGGCCGAAGACATGTGTCTGCCGAAGAAGGAGCCAGCTGGACGGTGGAATGGCAAAGAGAAATGGAACCAACGTAAAGAGTGCAATCGAACAAAGGCTGCCTAGATCTGAATCCTCGCAAGCTTATCGAATGGATTCCTTGACATTGATGTGGGTTTGAAGGCCTCCTGGCACTGAGCGTTTCTGGTGACAGAACCAGCCATTGGGCAAATGCGGTTTGGATAATCAAACCCGGTTGCGTTTACAAGAACAATCAAAAACCACGATTCTTAAGCAAGGATTGAATTCGTCTCAGAATCGAAGGGAGCCTCCAAGAACGGTTGCCTGGGATTCCCCTCAACACAAACACATCCAGCTTCAAACCAAGCTCGTATGACTCACCAAACATGTGGTGTCGTCTCATGAGAAGCGGGGTGTCTGAGTGTGCATTTTGAGACATAGCTACGCAGTGTGGATTTCTCGAGCATTCAATGCAAACAAGAAAAAGCTTGTCCATCAAACCATCCAAGAGGGTGTTCCCAAATATGTTTCATAGAAAGCAGGAAAGCAACCAGCCTGGCAACTGGAGTTGAAGTCTTTTGAAGACTGGGAAGCCCACAGTCTTGAGTCTTGCGTGGGAAATCCCCTTTTCAGATTCACGCACCCCCATTCACCAGAAGTCAACAACAAGCTGGGTGTGTCGGTTTTTTTTGATGGGCTTAAGCCCCCTCTTCGGTTGGCTTCAAAGGCAACCAAAGGAACATACATTAATATTATTCTTCCCCGGCTAGTGTTTACACTAAGGGGTTCTAACGGTAAGATTTGAGGCTGGGTTATATCAAGGGTTCGCGCTTAAAGCGCTGGCCCTGTGCGTACAAAGTTGTCTTCGATGCAACAGTCTCGCGCGAAATTGGGTTTGCGCTGGTGCGTGCCCTCGCTGTGGTGCCGTGCTCATTTTTCGGCTTTTGCTGGCAGGGCGGAGGTTCGCGCTATGTTTTTTTTTCTCGAAGCCTCACGCGAACCGCACTTTTTTGGCGCACGGAGGTTTTCGCGATCGACACGGAGTGTGTTTTTGGAGGAAGCCTCGCGCCAAACATGTTTTTTTGAGATCAAAGTGTGTTTTTGATGGCAGGGCCGCTACTCTGTGGATGTCTTTTGTCGGGTCAGGCTACGACGCTTGGACAATCGGACCTCTCAAACCATCCTGGAGCCCCAATTGACACGGAAAAAAGTGCTCAATTGCATTTTCGGAGTTCGAGCGCTTTTTTCTGCCCGGTTGGAAACAAACAGTTTTGATTACGGCTTGTGCCCCGCGCTTCGAGCGCAATTCGGCGCAGCCTCGGGCGCAATTTCGCGCAACTCGGGCGCAAATCCGCGCAACCGAGCGCAATTTCAACAACTGCCCAAATTCTGGCCACTACACTAGAGCCAAGTCGCTGGCTCCCCGAAACGTTTCGGGCACTTGTTTTCCCCAAAAACATTCGAGCACAAATTTCTGTATCAATTAACGGCTGGATTCCATGGCCAGCGCAGCATTCTGTGACACTGGCATGCGTTTTTTCGTGACGCTCGCAATATGTTGTGCGCTGATGCTATGGGTTGCGTGGCAAGCGCAGCATGTTCAGCAGCAGGGTCACCTGTCGTCAAGTTAGACCCAATACTTTTTGGGTCTCTTGCCTGGATTTGGGGGCCCCCGGGTCCCAATAAAAAACGACACACCCACCTGTTACGTTGACCGGTTCCCGCGTCTGGTTGGGCTGGGCGCCCGAGATGTGGTGGGTGAAGAGAATGGCAGACACGATGACCGACAGCACCTGCCGAGTGGAGGCGATGAGCGTGTAGACCACCGGCCCGAAATGCCTCGGGCCAGGGCATTTCGTCAGCTTCCCTCGTGGTTTGTGGTGGCTTGGAGGTGGTCCGGGGTGGTTTCCCATGTGTGGGTTCAAATCCCCAAACCACCAATCCAAACCACCAATTCGGGGTTACCTGATTTCCCAACATGAGGGGCGATTGACATACGCGTCATTCAAAACAAAATCATGGGCTGCCTTTGCGAAGCACTCGGTATCCTATAGGTCATGGGCTACAGATAGTTGGTTTTTTTGGGGGAAGTTTAGAGCGCACAGTGGCCCATGAAGTGCTAGTTTGGGCATGGCACGGGGACTGGCTCACTATTTTCTTTGTGTCTCCTTGGCGGGGAAACTTGCACACCCGAAACCTTGATCATTTCTTCGGGTGAACTCGACCATGGCCGCGACATGCTGGCTTCCACTTCCGCCAAGCCACTTCCACCTGAAAAGAGCTAGTGTTCAGCCACAAAAGGATAGAACCCCGTGTTTTTTCCTTAAAAACGGTGGAGGGGCGGATACCATCGATGCCTGGGTGCTTGATGGTGAAGGAAATCATGTACTGCGTCACTGTCGAGGCCAGCGAGAGCACAAGCATGTGCAGGATCGCCTGCAAAGATTCCCGTCGAGCCAGGATCTGTACACTACTTGATTACCAAGTTGCAGACTCAAAAGGGAAGCCCGTTTTTAAAAGCAATCCACCAACGGCGTCCTGCAGACCTTGAGGAAAAACTCTAAAATGGTGTCCGTGTCAATCTGCAGTAAGTCATAGACACCCCCTTGTAGTTGGCCCAACTTGCTTTTGTCATATGTTTGGAACTGCGACTGGCGTCATCGGGGAGGCTGGGCGTCAACACCTTGAACATGATTCTGGAGATCATGGTTGCATCACCACACTGAAACGACGCCGCTGCATTGTGAGAGTTTGATGTGCGGAGCAAAGCACATCTCAATCATAGACGACGTCAGACCGGGAACATATACCAAAGCTGTGGTAATAATGTATGTATGAAGGTATGTTAGGTATGTTGACATGTATGTTGGCATGTATGTTGGCATGTATGGTGGCATGTATGGTGGCATGTATGTATGTATGTATGTCTGTCTGTCTGTCTGTCTGTCTGTCTGTCTGTCTGTCTGTCTGTCTGTCTGTCTGTCTGTCTGTCTGTCTGTCTGTCTGTCTGTCTGTCTGTCTGTCTGTCTGTCTGTCTGTCTGTCTGTCTGTCTGTCTGTCTGTCTGTCTGTCTGTCTGTCTGTCTGTCTGTCTGTCTGTCTGTCTGTCTGTCTGTCTGTCTGTCTGTCTGTCTGTCTGTCTGTCTGTCTGTCTGTCTGTCTGTCTGTCTGTCTGTCTGTCTGTCTGTCTGTCTGTCTGTCTGTCTGTCTGTCTGTCTGTCTGTCTGTCTGTCTGTCTGTCTGTCTGTCTGTCTGTCTGTCTGTCTGTCTGTCTGTCTGTCTGTCTGTCTGTCTGTCTGTCTGTCTGTCTGTCTGTCTGTCTGTCTGTCTGTCTGTCTGTCTGTCTGTCTGTCTGTCTGTCTGTCTGTCTGTCTGTCTGTCTGTCTGTCTGTCTGTCTGTCTGTCTGTCTGTCTGTCTGTCTGTCTGTCTGTCTGTCTGTCTGTCTCTGTCTGTCTCTGTCTGTCTGTCTGTCTGTCTGTCTGTCTGTCTGTCTGTCTGTCTGTCTGTCTGTCTGTCTGTCTGTCTGTCTGTCTGTCTGTCTGTCTGTCTGTCTGTCTGTCTGTCTGTCTGTCTGTCTGTCTGTCTGTCTGTCTGTCTGTCTGTCTGTCTGTCTGTCTGTCTGTCTGTCTGTCTGTCTGTCTGTCTGTCTGTCTGTCTGTCTGTCTGTCTGTCTGTCTGTCTGTCTGTCTGTCTGTCTGTCTGTCTGTCTGTCTGTCTGTCTGTCTGTCTGTCTGTCTGTCTGTATGTACTTACGTACGTACGTACGTATGTATGTATGCATGTATGTGTGTGTATGTTTGTATGTATGTATGTAATTGTATGTATGTATGTATGTATGTAGGTAGGTAGGTAGGTAGGTAGGTAGGTAGGTAGGTAGGTAGGATGTGTGTATGTATTCATGTATGTATGGATGCACGCATGCATGTATGTATCCATGTACGTATGTTATGTAACGTAATGTAAGGTAACGAAACCTAACGGAACCTAATGTAATGTAACGCAACGTCGTATTGTAATGTACTGTGTGTGTGTGTATGCATGCGTGCATGCATGTATGTATGCATGCACGTATGTATGTGTGCATGCATGCATGTATGCGTCTATGTATCTATCTATGCAACAGGTTCATAAAACTGGATCACCAGGACACCACTGGAAGCTGGGACAAAGCAACCACGGCTCGGTGCCCCGTGGCACCCAGCGGTTTCTGGGGCCCTCGAACCCCAGAAGCTTTCTTCAGAGCCTCCGGACACTCAAAGACGAAGCCAATGCTCTGGAACCTCCGCCGCATGCGAGCCAATGTCCATGGGAAAGAAGGCACTTGCTGTTGGTTGGTTGAATTTGAACGCACAGGTGCTTCATTTGGGGTAGCCCTTTTTGCTTTTGCGGGCACCTTTTTGACCTCGGGCGCGCAAACACAACGGTTTTGTTTCGGCTGACACGGGGAGCCCTTTCTTGACGAGAAGCCTGCCACACGAACTCGACGCAGGCCGATCGGGTCTTGTGGGGGTTTTTTGGGGTCGCCTGACATGGGGATGTGTCAAAACAGCGCTCGCTCGCACCCACATGGGCCACACAAATGCCTCAAACATCATCCAAAAGAGGGCCGTTTCTTCCGCCCGTGCGGTCCCATAATTAAGGCAGAGCCATCCGGTGGCTGTTGAGCCATGAGTGGCCCATGGGAACTTTGGTTCTCCAGGATCCTCGGGGCGGACCCCTTCAAAATGGATGGTGTTCTTTTTAGGGCCTAGTTTGAGAAGCCATTTGAATCAGAAAGAGTAACAGGCTATTGAAAAGGGATCCCCCTCCCAATCTGAGATTGAACAAACGGGGAGGGGGGAATGTCATGTACGGCAACCCATGCTGCCCTTCGAAGAGGGGAGTGGAAGTGGGCACCGAATGGGAAACCACTGCGACAAATCTCTCGCATGCCAGGACGCAGCTGTCCAGTGATCGTCATCCTCGGGAGGCGGAGCCAGCCGCGAAACGTTCCCCCGCCAGACCTCTGGGTTTGGATTGGATTGGTCCCACCAGGGGTGGAAGAATCCCGAATCCAAACCAGCCAAAACCACCAAAAGGGTGACCTGGAACTTGTTCTTCCAATCATGAGCCTTTTGAACTCACGGAAATACAGGTTGGTAAGAAGCAGGCGGAAGGCAAGATGGGCCGTACAATGCAAAGTCCTACGAAGAAAACGGGGGATCAAACAACTTTCGCCGACAGCACCCCAAGGTGGATACGGAAACCAAAGAGTCAAGAGCTGCCCTGTTGGATGGTCCCTGAAATCTTCCCCAAGACTTCGGTCTGAGATTCCAGAGCCCCAGATTCCACCCTGCAAAAACTGAGGTCACTGGGCCTTTGGCGGACGGAGAAAGCCCAGGCGGATGGTCGGAACGTCTGTGAGACTCGGTCCGAGGGGCTCGATCACCATCAAGCCACAGGCAAAGCAGGCCATAGACAAGGTCGCCTGCACTACGTCGATGTCCTGGAGGCGATCTCGAGTTGATTCCCCCAGGAGGTTCGGGGGGGTTCTGCTCTCCATGCATTGCTTGTTTATCTTTGTTTGTGTTTTTTTGAGGTTAACCTTTTCCACCAGGTCTCCAAGGAAACCAAAAGGAACACCACATCTTCGGCCCCTGTTTTGACTCATTGCAATACGCATAAAGAAGCGAAGGGCAGTCTAAAGGGGGCCTGAGAAAGGACAAGTGTCCAATGAAAAGTTGGATTATGACCCCCCGCCGTCACTTTTTGTCAGAACACCCCAACCCAGCTTAGATTGTTCCTGGCTTGAGCGGAGTCCTTGCCACAAACGAGCCCGAGAAAAGGAGAACTCGGTTCAGGGCAGAAATGAGTTGCCCTCGTTTTTATCATGGAGCCGCAGGAAAACAGCGGCTTTGAAAAATCGGTCCGGGTGCTTCTTGAAGAGGATATCCTGCAAGTGTGGCGTCAAAGAGTCGCACAAGATGTAGATGCCCAGCAGAATGACCCCTGCAATTCGGCAGCTTTCTGCAACCGCCACTCGCAGCCTTGAGCCAACCCCCACCCACCTCTGGAAGACAAAAACAGACCGAAGCTTTCCAAAAGGAAACCTTCCATGTCTTAAAATCTGGGCGCTATGATTATTGTTGGCATGTGCTTCTCAACGACTTGCTACTGTATTTCAAGCACCTGATCATTGTCTTGTGGATTACTCGCGGAGGCCCCTCTGAACATGTGGGGTGTTGGCCCCCACAAAACCTGGCTTCCCCAAGCCAAACCAACCCCGATGACATGAATTGGCCCCAAAGAAAAGTCTATGCATGCCTGGCAGAGACGTAGGGGGGCGTTGGCGGCGTTGAAGGAACATCAACAGTGCGGTTGTTTTGCACGCAGCTGCCCTGAATGGTCAATGGGTTGGCCCGGCTCCGAAGATCCTATTGGCCATTTCTTGCTACAAAGCTCCCCTGAAATGGGTGGGTTCATTTTGGATTCCCTTTACATACCAACTAAAATTATAAAGGCATCTTGTAGGAGAGCCTTGCTTGTTTGCTCATGGATGGAGAAAAAAACGGCGGGTTTGCGCAATCTGTCAAAAGGGGCGACACCCAAGCAAGCTGATTTGCATCAGCTACGCCCCTGCGGCACTCAGCCCTCCGCTCACCCCAGGGAACCTCCGTTGTAGCGAGCCCAAGTGGCGAGCCCTTGCAGCAAGAGACGCGCTGATATCCGGCCGCAGCAGCATCGGCTGAAGCCATGAACATTTCTACGCCATAAGCGCTGGCTCAAGAGCATCCGCTCAGCACTGCATGCCTGCCACATGATAAGCGCCTCTCAAGAGCACTAGCTCAGGCTCAGAATCGCGCACGCGCCTGCCAAATGATAAGCACCCCCGCTCAAAGAGCACCCGCCCAGCCCTGCACATACGCTTGCCAAATGACAAGCGCCTGCTCAAGAGCACCCGCAGCACACGTACACACACACACACACATGCCACATGGTACTGCTTGTTGTGTTTGCATTGGTTGGTCACCAATCTTTGCAAAGTGCTCGTGGTCGGGGACATTAACAAAGTAGGCCGGGAAGACGAAGTGGACGCCAAGCCCTAAGCCCCACCCAAGAAAAGCTATAAGATGTCTCCCATCCACAAGGTGCGAATTGAAACTCTCAAAAGCCAAGGACATTGAAAAGACATCCTTGCTCAATCGCCCAACGCTTCAAGCTTGACTGAGCTCTGCTCAGGAATGTGTCCAACAAAGGGACTCTGCACACCTGCTCTTTCAAATCAGCCCAGAAGAGCAGCTGGTTTTGACACACAGCCAAATGCGCTGCGCAGGACGATGGACATCTTAGTAAGTCCGCCTCCCATGTCCCTCCTCCAAGTGGGCCATAGACCACTATCTCAACCAGACCTCACATGTTCAATGATCATCCCAAATCCTTGCTGAGGCCCGAAGGCGGAGATCAGGTATCCCAACGAATTTAGTGGCAACCAGGAACCACATGTACTATGGTCAACGCTGCACACTCCCATCACATTAACCCGAATTAAGCAGGTTTTTGGACTGCACATGGGAAAAGGGATATCTTCCCTGTGGCTTTTGTGTGGTTGTGTGTCCCCATTAAACCACTGTACCCAGCAGCGGTTGGGGCGGGGGGAGGGGGGCTTCCGGAGTAGTACCAGGAGGCGGCGAACCACCTCACCGGGCCAACCGGGCATCCGCGAACCCGGCCTGTGTTGGTGGTGGCCATATCAGTATCCGCCTCACAAGCGGTGGGCCAACCCCAAAAGATATGACCTCGAAGGTTTGAGGCACCGACATCTTGCCAAAACCTGCCACCCGACAAAATGACACCCCACCCACTTAAACCCCAAACCCCAATTGGGAGTTCAAACAAAAATGGTGAGCCCCGTTTCGGTGGGTGCTTAAAGCGCAACCAAGTATTGTAGGGCACCGATTGCTACTTTAAGAAAGACCCGTTTCCCGCAACCATGGCGACTTAAAACCCAATTTCCCCCAACCCATTTGCTGCATCCCCCCTAGCCCTAGTGGCTGAACCCTAGATTCCCAGACCCCCAGACCCCCAGACCTACCAGCCTCCGACTCGTGCCCGAAGACAAAGCAGGAGAAGGTCAGCACCAGGCACTCCGCATAGTCCGTCAGCGAGTGCCAGTTCCCCCGCAAGGAGCTGATGATCACCTCACCGAAACGTCTGACGATCGGAAGGCCGAAGAATCCAGGGAAAAAATACCCCCACAGGGAACCCACTTGCGCCATCTCCAAAAATCCAAAGGTGCAAAAATGGAATGAATCTCTCCTGGAGGCTTGGATTTTCAAGGGTCGCCGGCGTTTTACCGGAAAATTCGCCGGAGGATTTGCTCCAACACAGGAATGACCTTTGTGACCTTTCAGCTGGGGAAAATCACCCGCGAAACGAATTCCTTCAGCCCTCCACCAGCACCCCGCAATCGCCCTGCCAGTCGCCGAAGTGCCAAACAACATTCGGAGTTTGTGTGGGGCACAGCGGGCCATGTTGGGCCGAAACGTGTTGCTGGATCCCCGGTTTTGGTTCTCCTGGGCACAATTCTGCCCCTTTGAAGGAGCGCCTCTTGCAAACGCAAACTCGTAGCTTCGCTTGATTGGCTGATCTTGGAACTCAGAACTTCCCCCACTGCGGCTTTCTTGGCTCGCATGGCACCGACAATACCATGCCCGTGTCAGATGTGGGACGCTTTCTACGCAGCGGCAAAATCCTATTGGGGGGGAGGGAATTTCAATGGACCCTTCGGTGGACATTTGGGGATTGTCCACCAACCACTTTTGATGTGGCTCCCTATCCCAATGACCTGAACAAGCCGATCCTTTCCCGGATCCTTTCCAGAAAACCACCCAAGCACTGGGTGTTTTCGGTGTCAGCATATTCGAAACCTGGCACAAGTCACAGGCGCGCCGAACCGAAGCGAAACCCAAACCTTGCGGCCTTGCGAGAGGTCAAAGGAAAATCCCACCCAGAACCCAGGAAAGCTCTGGGATGAGGCGTGAAAAACCCGGGCGCTCCATACTTCACCAAGGCGCCACTGGTAGGATCTTGGTGCTCTTCGCAGTGGTCTGAAGGCCAAAGGAGATGAAGGCCAGGCCTTGCCATTTTCGATCCGAGTCCCACTCCCGAAAAAAGAATTTTCTGATAGGTCAAATCAATGGGCTGTGATCAGCGTTGCCTGAACTTTGCGGGGAGGAAACCGTCTGGGAAAAAAAGTTCGGCCATGTCCTTGTCCACTGCTTGGCCATTGCCATGGTGTGCAGAGACTCCTTTCAGGGATTGGCGCCCTTGCAACTTGATGTTGCTTTTCGGAGACACCAAAGTTTAGAAGTCGGTCCACTCGTTTCACCCTCCACAATCTGCGACCTGGTCTCCGTTGCAAAACCCCAAACGGGGCTTGCCCGATGGGAAACCCCCATGGTTGGGCCAAGACATTCATGTGTTGGGTTCCATGTTCTGAGCATCTGGTGGGGTTGTTTAAACACAGTTACCACCCCCCCCTTCGGCGAAGACAAAGATCGGCTTCCTCTTCGTTTCCATTTGAAAAGCTTCCAACAGAAGCTTGACACAACCAGATTTCCGAGCTGTGGGCAAAACGAGGCAAACTGCTGGCCATGATGTGTCCTTGCTGAGCTTACCAATTTCAGAGTTACATCTCACCTACCTTAACTCTTGCCTAACCCAGAACGACCATGACGGAAGCTACGGTGTTGGTTCAACCCGAGCTAGCTACAGGGGTTGTTAGAGGAAAAGCACGTATTTATGCAAACTGTGTTGTTTCTGTGTGTGTATATATATATATATATTCATGTCAAACAGATCAACATATTGAGTAAGGTGCATCTCCTTCAAAACAAAGAACTGTTGCTGATAGGGACCTGCGCAAAGGAATTTGAGATCAACAAGTATGATGGGCGTGACACCTTTCACACAGCTATGCTTAATGAAAAGTCCGCACTTTTTCCATGCGACTGTGAGCTTACTGGAACACCGGAAGAAAATGATTTCAAACACATTGAAAACTAAACTCCTCGGGTTTCACGGGAAGCTATTTGGCCATGCATGTTTCTGCTGGCTTCTTAAAAGCGGTCGACTTGCTGGTACCCCGCCACCCCAAAGAAACAAACCGCAAATGAGCGAACAAACCACGAAAACACTGATCCAAATAAGGCTGACCATAGTCGCACATCAACCCAAACTGTAGGCGTCTGTTACGAAACCCTAAAAATTCTAGAATGTAAGGTTCGCCAGCCATAAAAGGGCCAATGCTTAAAGCTGTGTTTTCAAGCCCAAATAGGCAAGACACATGGAAATGAATTCTGTGTTCTCGGCTTCGCGATCCGATCAGTCCGATCGCTGACTTCAGCCTAGCTGCTGCCATACTGAGACCAGGATGCCACGGTGTTACTCACCTGAGCTAACACTTTTGCCGCGGAAGCTGCGCCGGTTCTGGACTTCTAGGCCCACCATTGGAGAGAGTTGGCGTCAAATTCCTATGTATCCATCCGCTTCTATTTACATGCATTTGTTAAATATTATCCTTTGGTTTGCAAGAATAATAACAACAAATATGATTGTATATGTGTGCTGTATTTGGCACGTGACTTCGCACTAAGCATGATTTCGTGCCGTTTCCATACCACCCAGGGGGCTGGAAAACCCCCTGGAACTTCTCGAAAGGACCTCCAGTTGAAGGTTTCCTTTGGCCTTCCATGCAAAAGCCACCCAAAAAGGCGACCCAAAAAGCAGGCTGTGGCCCTATTCTTGGAAACCCGCACAAGACTTGGCGAACTCCATCCCCTGCAAAAACAGGGGTAATTTATGCATGGAGTGCACGGAAAACTATTTAGAAAGTAGTTGTCTTCACTCTCAGAGTTTGGGAAGCGCCTTTTTTTGTTCGAAATGGAGTGGCGACTCCTAGGTACAAGGGGAGGCCCCGAACAGCAACTCCAGAGGCCCGAGTTTCAAGTTCCAACTTGCCTCGTCGCGGGGCAACTGGAGACCCTTCCAAAAGCTCCGCTTCATCAGAACACATGGCATGGGCTAACTACGGCGCGCAGCTGCGACAACCAGCACTACGTAGTCACAGAGACCAAAAAACAACACAATCCCACAGGAAGTGTTCGAGAGCCCGAGGTGGCAACTTGATTTGCCGAGCCAAATGTGTTGCGAAAGCGATCCCATTTAGAAGCAGATAAGAACAAAAAGGTGTGCTTGCGGGGTTTCTTCTGATTCTGGTGCCAGGGCCATCGCAGTGAGCTCTGGATCCGGATTCGCGCTGCGTCTGAAAAACATTGGCGTGTCTCAAGATAGGGGGCCCGTTTGTCCAAAAGGCCCAGCCTAGTCGAAAGGAAAAACAAGAGTAGACCAGCATTTTGAAGGGTCCGCAATCCTAGGAAAGACTCAGATGCGTGCCCAAAACCCACCCGCCCCTCCTCTCCCACCCCCACCCCAGGCCGTCTCAGGTATGTGTCTTCGCTTCTGTCTCGGGCAAGCCGCGTGCGTGCGTGAGTTTCCCTCTCTGCATGACAAAACCAAAGCAAGCCAGGGCGGGCCCAACTACCAGTGCAAACATGTTTAAAACCTCCGTCGTCTAAGCATCTTCGCGTTTGTCACCATGGGGGGATGTCATTTTGGTTTCCCTTTGCACCAACTTGAAAAGGGTACTAGCAAAAAGAGGCGCGCACACACACACACACACACACACACACACATTCAGCTTGTTAAGGGGTCCATGGTTACGGTTTCTTCAACGAAACATGCGGTACCGTTTCATGCCGTTTCTACTGCCGTCTCACGGAATCTCACATTGTCCACCCGCTTTGCCACAGGTTTTTGGGGGACGGCTGAAACTGGCGAGAGCACCTCTCAAAATGGCATGATACGGCATGAACGGTTGTGACCCAGAAAACAGGGATCCTTACAATATACGCCTGATCATTGCCTTGTAAATGGTGGTGTCCCTTTATTTTGGTGGAAAAAGCAATGTTTCAAATGGTTGCAACATGTATCTTTTAAGGAGCCCTGGAAAAGAAGCACTGTTTTGATCTTGCCCCTGCGCTGTGTTTTTTTACCTGTCGGGCTTCCTTGCGCCGCGTGGCCGCGGGGCCCAGACTGTCGATGCAGCCAGTGAAGAAGAGGGGCTTACCGCGCACCCAAAGCAGCATGGCGCTGAAGGCGGCCGCCGTGACACCTCACTGTGGGACTGGAAATGGAATCCACTGTGATACAACACAAAGGGCATCCCAAAGGGGCACTGGATCAACAAAAAAGAACAAGCTATTCCAGGTGGATCAGAAACAAACAAACTATTCCACAAGAAGGGGGAGATTCTCTTGTTTCACAAAGGGATAAGCCCTCGGTGCCCAAATGTTTTCTCGTCAAAGGGGTCCCCACAACTATGAAGGCAACTTAGCGGTGGCGGAGCTGGAGCTGGTGCTTGAAACATGCATCATGTGCCACAATCAAGTCTCATTCATGCGGATGGTCCCTCCTCTATAACTTGCAGTCCCTAAACTAGGATGTGTCCCCCAAGAAATGGTCGGCTTCCTTTCGCTCTCCCTTCAAACACCATGCGAACAAAGGCCATCTGGTCGTACCCCTCCAAAGTCATGTCTGATTCCCTGCAGTGCACCTCCCCACTTTACTTGACACCCCAGGTCAAAGCCGCATGACCATTCTGTGGCTGGCAGGGAGAAAGAGAAGGATTAAGAGAAGCATAAGGAGAGAAACACAAAGAGAAATAGAAGACAAGGAGAAAAAGAAGGAGACAGACGGAGACAGACGAAGAGACAGACAAATCGCAAGGAAAGAGAAAGAGAACTGGAGTAAGAACAGAGATCAAAGAAAGCCGCTAAATTAGAGCCCTGGCCGAGGCGGGCAGCGTGCAGCGTTTACAATTACACCAGATGCAAGCTAGAAATACACTAGACATGAGTGCATGTTCTTTCCAAAGCGCCAAAGCTCACACCAAATATAGCAAGATAGCTCGCTGGCTCGAAAGCTTGCTTGCTTGCTTGCCTGCCCTGCCTCCTTTCTCGCGCGTGCATGCATGCCTCTCTCTCTCTCTCCCTCTGTCTGTCTGTCTGTCTGTCTGCCTGCCTGCCTGGCAGGCTGGCTGCCTGTCTGTCTGCCTGGCTGCCCGCCTGCCTGCCTGCCTGCCTGTCTGTCTGTGTGTCTATTTTAGCTTGTTTGCTTGTTTGTTTGCTTGCTTGCTTGCTTGCTTGCTTGTTTGTTTACTTGTTTGTTTGGTTGTTTGTTGTGTAAGTGTTTCCTTGTTTTCTTGTTTCCTTGCTTCCTCTTTTCTTTGCTTCTTTATTTCTTTGTGCGCGCTGAAAAATGGGGCTATGGACCCCAAACAGTGGTGCCCCTTTAAGTTTCCCTTTGAGCCAGCCCCAAAAAGCGTGGCCTCAAAAACAGACAAACCCACTGGTCCAAGCAGTGGACGGTTGCACAAGACCAGGAAGAGCGGGCTGGGAATCTGCATGGGCTGACCCTTGCGCCCCGTGTACACATTCGTCATGATGAACTCCTGGCGAAACTGTGCAGAATGGGTGGGCGCGATCTTGAGCATCTCATGGCGATCTTGAGAGCCCCCTGATTTAATACAGGTGAATCAAAAGGAAGTGGCCTAAAAAAAGGAAATCCTGGCACTGAACAAAGATCTCAACTGATTAAACGTGGGTGGAATTCGGGGATCAAATGAGCGTGAGAAGACCCTGCAACAATCGAGACTTTTGCTGGGCAGCTAAAAGCCCTAGTTGCCTTTCTGGCAGGTGACCAAAACTCATGGGATCTCCCTTTACCTTGCAAATGGTCGTCCCTTGGTTGCCCCCGGAAACGCTTGGTTTCCCTCGGTTCCCTGAACATGTCTGTCAGCGTGCCTGTGTGATGCCCCAGAGGATCATGCTGGCGTTCAGGGCCTAAGCGGAAAAAGAAGCAAGCAAAAAACAGGAGCCACGAATAGGGGGCCCCCTCTGTTGGTTGTTCCTTTTGGTTTCCCTGTAAAACCCACTTGAAAGGGGCACCTTACTAAAAAATACATGCCCAGGTAAGGTTGTCTCAGTTTGTTGCCCCAACAAGTGGCTCCTTTGGGGTATCGAAACCCCAACCCAAATGCAGCCGGAAATTGTGCTGGAAAGGAATCCGACTGGACAGCAACCACGCCATTGGAGGCGAAATTGATCAAATCCGGGGCAAGCATGATGCATGCTCCAGATGGTCTGCCTCAGCCCCCCCACCCGAAAAAGATCAAAAACACAATATGTTCACTGGTTTGTTGATAGGGCCAATGGGGTTGTTAATGGCATTGTTTCTCCTCTATTGATGTTCTCTGACCGCCTGCACACACACACACACACAAAAAAAAAAAAAACACACACACACAAAATCACACACACAATCACACACACACACACAATCACACACACACACACAGACACACACACACACACAATCACACACACAATCACACACACAATCACACACACAATCACACACACACACAGACACACACACACACACACACACAATCACACACACACACACACACACACACACACACACAATCACACACACACACACACACACACACACACACACACACACACACACACACACACACACACTTACACACACACACAATCACACACACACACACACACACAATCACACACACACAATCACACACACACACACACAATCACACACACTCACACAATCACACACACACAATCACACACACAATCACACACACACACACAATCACACACACACAATCACACACACAATCACACACACACACACACACAATCACACACACACACACACACAATCACACACACACACAATCACACACACACACAATCACACACACACACACAATCACACACACAATCACACACACACAATCACACACACACACAATCACACACACACACACAATCACACACACAATCACACACGCAATCACACACACAATCACACACACACACACACACACACACACACACACACACACACACACACACACACACACACACACAATCACACATACACACAATCACACATACACACAATCACACACACAATCACACACACACAATCACACACATAATCACACACACAATCACACACACACACACACACACACACACACACAGAGCCCATAGCTGCTTTGACATGTTCTTGTGGAATCCATGACCGGGACCCAGACCAGGAAGCAAAAGCTCAACCTCCTCAAGGAGTTTGAGGAGTAGAACATCTCCATCTCCTCCGATTCGAATCGGACGAAGTTATGTGCAAGTAACGGCTTGTACCCTGGTTGGCAAACGACTTCACCTTCCAAGCCTCTCTATGGACAAAATCCATTGGTAGGGATGGATGACACCCTGGGACAAAACACCGACCCAAAACCTGCACAACTCGGCGGAGTTGCTGCGCATGGCTTCCCAAAACCCATCCCATCCGACCCCAGGCACTGGATGGGGACATGCTCAAAAAAAGCAGCAAGAGGGGGTTGTGCTTTGAGGGTTGGGGTAAAGGGAAACCCAAAGAAAAAAACATCAAATTGAGGGGAATCATCAGCTGTCATCTTTTGCCTCACAAAAAGAAGGTCCTTTCCCGCTTTGCGGCAAGAATGTGCCGCGCCGCCAACACATGTCATTGCGGCAGTGGGTGGAGTCGGATTTGTTCGATGGGAAATCAATGCTGGCTTTGAGTCAACAAAAGAGATTCCCCACAGAGCCCAAGTGCAACGATAGCCGTGATGGTGCGACGAAGCGGGTTCAACTTTCTTCATTTGCGGACCGCCTTTACTGGCGCTGCGAAAATGACATCGTCGGGTCCCAAAAAAGGCCCAGCGCTGCCTCTTTGTGACCACTTCCCCGAGTATAGCTGGGTGTGACCTGGGTGTGTGTGTGTGTGCGTTGTTGTGAGCTCCAATTTTGGGGCTCGCTGAAGTTCCCGGGCTCCTTGCGCTTTCTCCCGTCAACCTCCTGCACCTGACGCCAGAAAGTGAGTCTACAGGAGCACGCCAAAAAATGGAGGCCACAAAAAAGAAGCCCTCAGTTAAAGGACACACAAGTGAACAGCGGCTGAGTTTCCCTCCCACCAAAACCCCGTTTGACCAAAAATACTGCAAGCATGGAGTGAAACTTTGTGGTTGGTGTCCAATTGGCAGCTTGCACTCCTACTAAACTGCCAGCACAAGGAGAAGCGCATCAAGCCAATGCACAGTAAAGCTCAGAGGCGTATGTGTCAAAATAGGACAGTCCCAAAAAAGGTGGTTTCCGCTTGGTTTACTTTTAAACCAATCTATGCGTACCCTGACGCAAACAGACACACACACACACAAGCGCCCACGCGCACGCCAACGCACGCAGGAACGTACGAATGCACGCACGAACGCACGCAGCCCCCCCACCCCCCACCCACCCACCCACCCACCCACCCACGCACACACACACACACACAAAAGCAAACAAGCACACCGCACACCCACCCACGCACACACACACACACACACAAACACACAAATACACAAACACACCAACACACCAACACACAAACACACAAACACACAAACACACACCCACACACAAACACACAAAGACCCAGCTCACGATTTTCCCTCCAGCCTCTCTCGTTGGGTTCGTTTCCGGTGCTGGAGATATATCCGCGGTACCTCAAAAAGTGCGCCCTGGTTCCAGGGTTCACTAGTCCGCATTACCAAGGAGCTTAGGGCCCCCCCCTCAGTCCAACCACAACATGCGGGGACGGCCAACTGGCACGTACATGATTTGCACGCGTGTCTCAACAAATGTCGCTAAATAGGACACGGGAAACTTGGGGCAATCAGACCAAGATGTGGTCCTTGGGCTATCAATTGTCAGTGACTCAAATACACAAAAGGAGTGAGTTCAGCCTTCCAAAAATGTGAAGACGGAGCGACAGTAGCGCCCACTTCGGACGTGTAAACCTCTCCAGCTCAATCAGTGTGGAATGCTCCGTTTGGGTGCTTCCTTGGAAAGGTAGTGAAAGCTTTCCGTGAAGGCTTTCCGGGCAAGGCTTCCACTGGACTTAAATGGCTATGTCTCAGAAGAGGCACCTCCAACAATGCGATATGCTCTGTTGGTTTCCCACCTGAAAAGGGTAAAATGTGTTTGTTGTTGTTGGTTTCCCCTTGAAACCTTGGTTGCTATTGACCCCTCTGCAAAAAGTTAAACTGCTTGTGGGTTAGATGGAAAACTCTTCATGTCCCCAAAAAGCTAAAGTCTAAAGATCCAACCCAATAGTTTTCAAGAAACCAACCTACAAAGGCCAGTTCCGTTGTAGCCTGCGGCCTCAGCCATGGCACCAACTTCGGCAAAACATCTCTCAGGCCCCCGCTCTCCGAGGACTTCGTCGACGACTCCCCGAGCTTCCCCTCTGCCTCTCTTCCAAAACGGCGGTCCAAGTAGAAACGAGACCGTGGCCATGCTTGTAACTTGCTTTCTGCGGAATCGACAATCAACTTGTTACATTTACTGATTTTATTGATTGCCTTAGGTATTGACTCATGATACAT
>CAUJNA010003327.1:592500-597500 GCA_963377175.1 Effrenium voratum
CCAAAACGGTACCATGGGTTTTGACCCACAGCCAAATGGACCAGAGACGTATTGACCAAAGGAAGGATTCGTGAGACAGAGAGCCATGCCACCAGCAGTTTCGCCGCGCCTTGCTCTCTCTCTCGGCCCGGTTCTCCTCCATGTCGGTCCTGACCGAGTCGCCGAGTCGGGCATCACAACAGCCTGAAGAAGCAGGAACAGAAGTCACATTCATACCACGAATACCTGGAGATGGAGGAGGAGGAAAAAGAACAAGAAAACATAACAGGACAACAAGTAGTATAAATAACAACGCTCTGACGGCGTTACAACTCACTGGAACGTTTAAACTAAGTGTTTGCCCCATCTCAAAGACGAGGAAGGCCGGGGCCCATCTGAGCCAGGAAGCAGCCACGCACCGCAGATCCAAGCACAACCTTGTCGCAGTTTTACTGCCTGGTTGTGATGTTGTGTTCGCAGCACATGTTCATGAGGAACCCGGTTGTTGGCAGCTTTCACAAGAAACAACGCTGAGCACACGCAGGCTTTCTTCTATTAAGGTTCCTTCCCATCATTCCCATCATTCCCATACTCCTCAACAACCAGCGAGTTGCGAAGTTGCTCGTTTGGCCCTCAAAATGAATTCTGAATCCTGCCCAATGGTCCTGGTTTCCCTGGTGTTGTTGAATGGGGATCACCCCTGTCAAGTAAGTGCCCGCAAAGCTTCGACTTTGACACTTGGGGGAAAAGGGATGACACCATTTTCCACTGCATTTTGAAATGCACCAATCCAAAAGGCCGAAGCCCAACTCTCCAGTCATCTTTAGGGAGCGAAGAAGTGACCTGCTCAACTCCAAGAGGGATTCGATGGGTAGGAAGCCATCATGTTCACGCGAAACAAAGGGGCACGGGAGTCGACCAAGTGTGCTTTTAATTTGAAAGGATGATCAACAGGTGCCCACTATGTCACGCAGGGTGCAATTCTTGCACCATGCGAAAACATCCTTGACAAGGGAAAAAGACAACCTGTCTGGAACAGGTTGCCTGCCACGAAGGTATAGAGTGTTCCCCCGGGGTACGCACTAACCCCTGGCCCCCTCCGCAAGCCTAATGATCGCGATAGAGACTAGCACGATGACCACCGCCATCATCCACCAAAAAGGAGTCTGGGACAACAACTCCACGTGCTCCACCCGATGATGATGCACCACCTCCTTGCCGGGTTCCGGGCACCACCAAGTGGCCCTTTTTCACTTGACTACAAGAGGCCACCGGTTTGTGTTGAACCCCCCCCTAATTTTGACAGCCAGAGGGCTTCCCCAAGCTTATGCCTTTTGCAGCCTGATTTGCTAGAATGGTTTGTTTAATGTTTGGAGCCTGTGTTTCTGAGTGCTCTGCATGCTGGGAATGCCGGCAGCACTGATGATAGAAGTGCTGGCTGAGGTGGGCCATGCGGGTGATGCCAGCAATGCTGTGCGCTTATGTTTTTCTTTTTGCGTGTCTGCATTGCTGCCATCTTCGCAGGAGCCCTCCAGCTACCGCACGCGCAATGCGCGGCTTGGTGATGTGCACAAGCCCACTGGGCCCGAGGCGGGCGGAGGCTGGGACCTGCGATCGGATGCTATGAAGGCTCGACACCCTGTGGGACGGGAATTTCGCCGAGCGGGTCCCGTATTTCGAGAAACATGAGTGGCCACCCCTTTCCGCATGAAGCCACAAATGTCAGGAACTGGGCGACTGGGAGAGATCGTCACTTCAAGTCGCCCGTTGATCAGAACCCTGTAAACGAGTACAGTATTTGATTCACCCCCTCGACCGTTTTTGCTCCCGGACTCTCTCAAGGGCCCTGGAAACTGGGATGACGGGGATGGAACCCAGTGGGACCCGGAACATTTTGGTTTGAGGGGAAACACCGGCAAAGAAAACCAGATGCTACAGGACCAAGCGCTTTCATTTTGCCAAATCACCTTGGTCGCCGACAAGGGAAGCTAGGCTTTGGCCCGACTTTTCGGAACCCGCAGAAAACCATGCTGGCTCTTTTTGGCTGTCTTTAGTTGCTTGTTGCATGGAAACGTGGAAGGATGAAAATAGAACCCTGGCTAGCGAGGCTTCGCTTTGATGCGTGCTTGGATTGGGCAAGTTGTCTCGGGTTCGGTAAAACAGGCGCCGGGCACTCTCGTTGGAGCGCTGCTCATTTGCATCTTTTTTTTGGGGGGTACTCTTTTCAGGTTGGGTCAAACTGAAACCAATATGATGCCAGCATGTGGGGGTCCCAGTTTGACACATACCCAACTGGCTTCGCAAGTGTCCTCGCTCAGCGGCGAAACTGCCTAAATGGTACGGCCTAAATGGTACGGCCGCTGTTCCACGCACAGTACCAGCGGTCGATCAGAAGGCCGGCAACTCTTCCCCATGCAAAAAAGGTTGCAGCTTTGCGGAAAAAAAAAGAAAAACATTCAACAACAAAAAAAACAAAAAAATGACCAGCTATCTGCTTGTTTTAGGTTTCCGGGAGGGTCGGACCCCGAGAAGCCACCAATTCTCCGGCCCATAGCCACCAGAACCGGCTTGACACATCCCCGCCATTTCCGCGGGGAACGAAACGGAACCCAGGTGTGTCGCATCGGACTTCAGCTGAGGCCCAGGCAAAGTGCCGGTAGCTGTCTGCACCAGCCTGCGGGCAGGTCCCCCCTTTGCCAGACGTGCTCACGTGCCCCCTTTGTACATGGGACTGTTTCGTTCCGATTCAATCAAGCTCGAGAAAGCTGATGCATCACGATCGGCAGAGTCGCAAAACCCTTCTTGGGACCCCCCTTTAAATAAAAAAAGGGCGGCGGCGGAAGGCGCAAGGGCTCACACCTTGGAAAGACCATTTCCGATTAGAAAGGCAGACGGGCAATGATGCCGTGTGGTTGCTTGCAGCTTTCCCGACTGGAGAAGCGCTACGCTCGCCAGAAGTTCCCGTCTGGTGTCATCTCTGGCCCCGGTGCACTTGTTACTTGATTCCTTGATGCAATGCCGACAAGTCTGCGAAGAGGTCGACCTTGCTCGGCCGAGTCCAGGTAAGGGGGGAGTGACCCTCGAACAAAACAGGGGGGCTCCAAAAAATGGATAGCTTTCCTGGTTCCCTGAGGCGCAAGCTCAAGCCGGGCTAGTTCCGCGTTGCTCCTAAGTCCTTTGGCTTTGGCCGGTTGGAACCCGTGCGTGGCCAGTGAAATCCAGATGCTCCGTCTAACTCAACAACGTCCTCTCCCAAAGCGTCAAGTCCAGCCTGTGTTGTTCAAGAGCCATGAAATAACCTGAGCTCCCTTTGGCTCCTGTCAAATTCCCTATACAATAACCTCGAGACAGGTCACCCTCAAATTGAGGTGCATGTCTTGTTCCTCCAAGAGCACGTGGCAAATTAGTGCCTCCCCCCCTCCCCCCTCCCCCCCCCCGTTTGCGGGATGTTCGGATGTGCGAGCTTTCCCATATCCCTCTCCAAGGGACTGCGACTAACAACCGACCAGCGGATGCCAAACCGCAGGCCCTTGCATTGGGAAGGTCGGCCCTTTGGGTCAGTCTCACCTCAACCTCTTTGAGGGGTCCCAACTTTTGGGGTAACACCCATGTGCGACCGTGGCCGAAGCAGGCCCGCTGGTACCCTCTTACAGCCGTTGAGGTCCGAATCCCTCAGCCCGAGGAGGGGCCTGTCTAGGGTAAAGGGTTGCAGGTCATGACTCAACTGCTCCGGATCCTCACGTCAAATGGGCTGCCGTGCTTTTGTTTGTTGATTTGTTTCATGCCCAAGATCCCTCCCAGCCTTACCTGGGGGTGTCCGCCCATCCAGGATACAAGACCAAACCCAACATCGGGGGGGAAAGGCACTCCCGGAAGGAGAGGAGGCACAAACATGGGAAACTGGCAAAAAGAAAACAACAACTTATTTAAAAAAAAAAAAAAAACGGCCTTAACTAGGTGGATGCTGCTTTCCGAAAGATAAACAATGGGCGGAGAACTTGGGCTTCCAAATGGGACAAACAAAGCCCCACGGGCTTCATGTCGGTGTCCCTTCGCTTCTGTTCCGAAAAGGTCCCCTCAAAGAAGACGTTTCTTTGGGGAGAAACGACGAAGTGCTAGGGGTTGGTTCCTTTTCCATTCTTTTCAACCACCGTTCTTGTCAAGAACCAGCTACTTTCCCCGGGTTTCTGATGGTTTTCTGGAAAGAAGGATCCCTGGAAAGAATGGGGAAGGTACTAGATAATTGCCAGGAGCTCACTTCAAGGCCAAGGCAAATGAGATGTTTAAACCCCCCCGAGCAAGTTAGGACCACTTGGACCCTATACCAATGAATGGTCTGTCAAGTGACCAATTCTCCGGAAGGTTATCAACAATTCTTTCCCACCCTGATGAAACGCATTTGAACAATGAAGCCAACGTTGAACAAAGGAAAGAAGGTCCAGCCGCTCAAAAGGCAAGTAAACAGGCGGCAACGCCGCAGAAACAAAAAAAACTCAGGGATAGCATACCATTGGCACAGAGTATCTCAGATTGGCAATAACGGGGAGGTTGCCAGTTGTGCTTGACCAGCTAAGGCCCTTTGGGAGGGCGAACTGGAGGTTGTTTAAACAACAGGTGAGTCACAATCAAAACCCAGTATTGAACTGGGTCTACCCAGAACCCGGTACAGAGTTGAAAAGGCGGAAATCTCCGCACCCATTGATGGCAAGCTTCTCCCTTCTCCTCCAATTACTCGGAGTTTCGATTGTGACTCAGGTGTTGAAACTGGACAAATTATTGCACCTTTTGAGCGTTCGGCCCTCATCCCCGCCTGGCTGCCGGCTTGAGGAGCCTCAAGGCATTCGAACAAGTGTGGGCAAACCACAAGAGGCTCCCTGCGGTTTGCTTCAAGCCGGCAACCCCTTCTCAGTTTGAGCCGGTGAACGACACCTAAGCGGAGTCGGAAAAAATCGGAACACCGTATGTTGGTTTAAGGTTTAGGGTTGGGGGTGGTTTAAGGTTGGTGATGGGATACCCCGCCC
>CAUJNA010003327.1:601048-684244 GCA_963377175.1 Effrenium voratum
TTTGTGTGTTTGTGTGTTTGTGTGTTTGTGTGTTTGTGTGTTTGTGTGTTTGTGTGTTTGTGTGTTTGTGTGTTTGTGTGTTTGTGTGTTTGTGTGTTTGTGTGTTTGTGTGTTTGTGTGTTTGTGTGTTTGTGTGCTTGTGTGTGTGTGTTTGTGTGTTTGTGTGTTTGTGTGTTTGTGTGTTTGTGTGTTTGTGTGTTTGTGTGTTTGTGTGTTTGTGTGTTTGTGTGTTTGTGTGTTTGTGTGTTTGTGTGTTTGTGTGTTTGTGTGTTTGTGTGTTTGTGTGTTTGTGTGTTTTGTGTGTTTGTGTGTTTTGTGTGTTTGTGTGTTTGTGTGTTTGTGTGTTTGTGTGTTTGTGTGTTTGTGTGTTTGTGTGTTTGTGTGTTTGTGTGTTTGTGTGTTTGTGTGTTTGTGTGTTTGTGTGTTTGTGTGTGTTTGTGTGTGTGTGTGTGTGTTTGTGTGTTTGTGTGTTCTCGTGCTCGTGCTCGTGCTCGTGCTCGTGCTCGTGCTCGTGCTCGTGCTCGTGCTCGTGTTCGTGTTCGTGTTTGTGTTTGTGTTTGTGTTTGTGTTTGTGTTTGTGTTTGTGTTTGTGGTTGTGTTTGTGTGTGAGTGTCTGTGTGTGTGTGTGTCTGTGTGTGTGTCTGTGTGTGTGTGTCTGTGTGTGTGTGTCTGTGTGTGTGTCTGTGTGTGTGTGTGTCTGTGTGTGTGTGTCTGTGTGTGTGTCTGTGTGTGTGTGTCTGTGTGTGTCTGTGTGTCTGTCTGTGTGTGTCTGTCTCTGTGTGTCTGTCTCTGTGTGTCTGTCTGTGTGTCTGTCTGTGTGTCTGTCTGTGTGTCTGTCTGTGTGTCTGTCTGTGTGTCTGTCTGTGTGTCTGTCTGTGTGTCTGTCTGTGTGTCTGTCTGTGTGTGTCTGTCTGTGTGTCTGTCTGTGTGTGTCTGTGTGCTGTCTGTGTGTCTGTCTGTGTGTGTCTGTCTGTCTGTGTCTGTCTGTGTGTGTCTGTCCTGTCTGTGTGTCTGTCTGTGTGTCTGTCTGTGTGTCTGTCTGTGTGTCTGTCTGTGTGTCTGTCTGTGTGTCTGTCTGTGTGTCTGTCTGTGTGTCTGTCTGTGTGTCTGTCTGTGTGTCTGTCTGTGTGTCTGTCTGTGTGTCTGTCTGCGTGTCTGTCTGCGTGTCTGTCTGTGTGTCTGTCTGTGTGTCTGTCTGTGTGTCTGTCTGTGTGTCTGTCTGTGTGTCTGTCTGTCTGTGTGTCTGTCTGTGTGTCTGTCTGTGTGTCTGTCTGTGTGTCTGTGTGTCTGTGTGTCTGTGTGTCTGTGTGTCTGTGTGTCTGTGTGTCTGTGTGTCTGTGCGTCTGTGTGTCTGTGTGTCTGTGTGGCTGTGTGTCTGTGTGTCTGTGTGTCTGTGTGTCTGTGTGTCTGTGTGTGTCTGAGAGGGTCTAAGTCCCCAAAAGGGGATGGCCATGCCATCCGAAAGAGAAAACAACCTGATGAAGGCTGTTTTGGATGCACTGGAATGCGGAAACCTCCCCATCCATGATTCAAACCCGTTGCTCTTCGTAGCATATGGTCAACACATATGAATGTCGATGGGATCGTCTATACAAGTTGCGCTGCTACCTGAATTGTGGTCAGTGGGAAATTCAGTTTGTCCCCCATGTCCGTCACAAATTGATCATGAACTATTCGAAATGTCAACCAAACCATACGAGTTTGTCCTAAAACGGGGGGATCATGGAGGCCCAAAACTGATGGGTGTCCTTCTGGTTTCCCTTTAAAGGCCATCCAAAAGCGGGCCCCATGAGGACACCCTCCACATGGCTAAGTCCTGTATGCCTATCAGCACCGCCTCTTGTGCTGGGGTGAAAGCAGGCAACATGCGGAATGTCTCTAAACATGATTGCTTCTTGGGCTTTTTCTGTCACTGTTCAGGCTTCTTGAGATCCGTCCCCATGCAGTTGAAAACGGGCTGGCCAAAGCACAAATTTTCGAGTGTTGCCCTGCCCTAAAGAGGCCAAGGCAGCCCACAAAACCAGGCCCAAACACATCAGCAGAACACTGGTTGCTGAAGCTTGCGACGTGTGTAGGAGTGTGGTGGGGCGGGATGGAACCACAAGCATCACCAGCATCACCAGCATCACCAGCATCCCCAGCATCCCCAGCATCACCAGCATTATCAGCATCACCAGCATCACTAGAATCACCAGCACCATCACCGCAACCAGCATCACCAACATTAAAAGATTAGCATCACCTGAATCATCGCTCAAGCTACAACATCACCCGCATCATCCACATAACATGATGTTTTGGGTTCTTCTTTGAAAGCAACGCAGCTGGTTGGGGAAGCCGCCAAGCCTCAAGGCGACACTTTTGAGGCTCGGAAAGTTTGCCCTTTCATATGGGTATGTGGTTCAAGATTCAAGAGGGTTTGGACCAAACAAAAAATGCGCTCTCCTATTGGATTCCCTTTGAGCCAAGGGGGAGTTGGAGGGAGACCGGGCTCTGATTCTCGTTTCGAGAAAAATAAAACATAGTACAGCGACAGGCATCACAGGCCGGGCTATTTCAGAGCAAGCGATTTCCAATGCAAGATATCACCCACAGATGGTGTGCAAACACCACGACAAATGCCAATGGAATGTCAATCTGAAGCCTGATAGACAACTTCCTGAGCGGTAGCTTTCCATTGGGCAGATGTGACGAAGCCCTCCGGAAGATGTTCTGCGCGTACTTCATGGCTGTTTGTCAGGGGACCTTTTTGGGGCAGTATCGGAAGGAAACCAACAGGCACGCTTCTCTAATCCAACACAACAATCAGCAGACGCACGGCAAGGGCTGCCACTCCCCCTCCCCCCCTCCCCCCCTCCCTCCCCAGATCTGCCGAGCATCTCCCTGCCATGGAAGTCTTTTCCGGCACTTGGGGGCGTGCCGAAAGGGTTGAGCCGAACTTGCGGCTGAGGGCAAGTTCTCCTTTTGGAGCTTGGAAAGGGAAACCCTCCATGTCGAAGGTTCGCCATGAGGGTCAAGCATCCGACCCTGAGGGTGCTGTCTCCATTCCCGCGCGACAGGCACGTCGCCGAGCCACCATTCTTTCGGGTACATGGGCAACATAAACCGTGGGGACCATCCCAACCACTTTGTATGGAGACATCAGGTACTTCCGCCAATTGTGAGCCTGACTCGCCAACCCACCCAGCCTCCTACCCATCTCAAGATGCTGAGACTGAATATGTGCAAACGGGCATACGCTGCACAACTCCCCAACAAGTAAAACGCTCCAATGACTCAGGATCCCAATCATGCAACACCGCAAGCCCAGCTCTTCATTCGAGTGTGAAGATCAAAAAGGCAAGGCCACTCCACACGAGTCTTTTCTTTGCCACCCCAAAACAGGGGGAGAAAAAAAAAAAACGGACTCCACGCGTCCATCACAAGTCCACCCTCCCTGCGCCGTTTCCGCAACGAAAGCTTCGCTTTTCGCAGTCGATGGACTCGAGGTCCCAAGCTTGGCCCCGGCTGGGGGGGGGGGGGGGGGCGGGAGATGGGGGTCGAGCAAGGGACGTGAAAGGTAATAATAACAATAAAAATAAGCATGGCTTTGTACATATCTAAGTATGCATGGATATGTATATATATATACATACATGCATACACATATATATATATATATATGTGCGGGTGTCTTACAATAGGGGGCCCCAAAAATGGTGGTGGTGTTTGGTTTCTCATGCTGGCAACCCTATTTGGTAAACCTGAATTGTCAAATGATGTCAAAAGACGCCCCAGAAGGGGCCAATCACACAAATCACCACTGGCAGGTGGAGGCATGCCATTGAAGAGCAACCAGCACCGTGGTCAAGCAGTGTGCATCGCCAAGAAACAGCCACCCGTGATGCTTGCCGATGGTGGCACTCCCATGAAGCCACTGCCAGATCGGCTAACTGGTTTGTGCTTATTCGCTTGAGAAACTCGCCACCAGCTTGTCTCGCCCCCTCAAACCTCCGCCTGATTTCGCGCCCACTCAGGGAGTTCTTCCCGTCACCTGAGATCGCTATAGGAGACGCCACGCGCAACAGTTCGGGCTGTGAAACGAGTGGGAAGCGCTGCATCTCTGGATCCTCGAAAAGTTTCCTTTGGCGAGGTCGTCTTACTGTCAGGTCACGCTATTCGGCACCGACCAAATGATCCTGATCAACTGGATGACATCACATGTGGCAGAAAACCGAATCTTGAATCCTGGCAGGACGCGAAAGCCCTAACTCCCCTTAAGTAAGGCTTCCCCTGAGGAGGCCGGTTCCGACCGGTGCTCAGCAAAAATTCAGGGGGCGCTTTCTGTGGACGATTGTAAAAGGCACATCATCATTTGCAGCGGTCCCCAATTTCAGGAAACATCCATCTGTCCATGCAATCTATTCCGGCCTGCCCCAAACACCTCCATGACCTGCAATAGCACTACCCCCCCCCAACTGCTGAAATCACATGAAACTTTCGCACTGCACACCCACAGTCCGCCGTTTTTTTTTTACATATATACATATATATATATATATATAGTATTCTTAATAAAGTAAAATTTCATCCATTCCAAGGAAAGCCCCTGAACAATTGGGGCCAGGGGGGGGGTTCTCAGAATAGACCCTCACAAATTGCATAGGTTTCAGGGGAAACCAAGAAAGAGGAAACCCCTGAAAAAGAAGAAGAACAAATAAGGACCCCCAAAAATCGTCCAAAGGAAACCTGGCGGCTGGCCGAATGTTGGCAACATAGGGACCCCTGCGGCCAGGCGCTCATGAGGCTTGAGGGAACAAACTGGGATCGCGCACACGTTGGGAGGCGATCCTTATCAGCCGCAGGTTTGAGGTACGGGAACCCCAACTTTGGTGGTGCGGTCAGGTCTTATACTGTCCGGGCAACTAACCGTTACTCCATTGCCTAGTTGCGATCTCAAAGGAGATCGCAAAACCCCTTGATTTGAAAAAACGGAAAGCACTCCCGAGTAAGAAAGCACATCACTTTGCAAGATCCCACGTTGTTTATTCCCTTTTCGCAAGATGTGCTGTAACAAGTGATTGCTTTCAACAGCGCACAGAACAACTCCCTCGCTACAAGGTACAAACCATGCAACTGTTGTGAAGTTGGTGGTTGTAAAATAGACAACAATCCCCTCGTTATACAGTATACAACAACTCTCTGTATCAAAGTACGCAACAACTCCCTGATTACGAAAGACACAGTGATCCGTTTCTTAGAAAATGTACAACAGCCCGTGCAACAAAGTATGTCACAACTCTCACTTGTTCAAAACACCAAACTATTCCCCTGCTCAAATCATGTGTTTCGCCAAAGCGCACGATGCTTCAACTCACGCCACAGCAGCCACCGCCAAATGTTTGGAAGCGGAGGGCAGCAAACTCCACGCGAAAAGGATCCATCCCTTTCCAAAGCCGGACACCACCTACAACATGGCAGCATGCGTTTTTTTTTCCCAAAAGCATCTCTGATGCTTGGGTTCTGCTTTAGGCTCCTCTGGGTTCCTGGGAGCGATGAAAGCTACGACGGAAATAAGAAGGGGTTTCCATTTCGATTGAGCTCTGTGTTTACCTTGACCTTGTGCTACAGGACCCCAACCCCTGGGTCATCCACACCCAACCTTGAGACCGTTCTGTCCCTTTTCCCGAACTGCAAAAACTCATCCCAACGGCCGAGCTGCTGTGTTTGGTGCACCATGAACCGCACCAGCAGACTGAAGATGGCGAAAAAGAGCCCCACGTTCCTCACAGAAAAATGCGGGCACCGATCTGCGCCGAGAAACATAACCCATTGAGGGTCCATTGCTCAAGCAGAGGACACAGAACTATTTGTGAAATGAGTGAAGAGACATGGGGGCCCCAACCACAGTTAAACCAGTTGACCAATGGCAACCGGAATATCAATGACTTGCAACAATCTCTGACCACCAGCCCTTTCTGTTGGCTAAACGGTCTGCATTTTGGGAGAGGAATCTTGGATCCGAAAGAGCCTTGGGGACCTACCAACAAAAACAGGGCTTGTCTGACCATCCTTACAACAAACAAGGAAGCCACAAACTTTCACAGTCATGACTCAAAATAGCCAGTCTCGACTTCAGGGACGACCCAAGACTGACACGCGTCCGGACTTCCTCCAAAAGAGACCTCCAATACAACCTTAAACCCATCCTAAACCCAGACATAGACCTAAACCCAGCCATAGACCCACCCTAAACCAACCCAACCAGCCATACACCCTCCCCAAACAGACTGAAATGAAGCCTGAAGATTAACCACCCGAGAACTGCTGTCTGCTTCTCAAGCAATACATCGGCACCAAAGTGCCAGGAAGGGATGTAAACAGTGGAGCGTTTGTGACCGGCAAGCTTTGCGCAAGGTCCCGATCACTCGTCGCCAGCTAAGACCCCTTAATTGTTTGGCACACAAAGAGACGCACACGCAGAGACACACACACACACACACAAACCCAAACACACCGCATCACTGACTGACTTGAAAAGGGAGGGGAGTACGTGTCAAATTCCTTTTCTTTCCCGCCGTGATGGCGGTCTCCCCAGAAGCACGGTTTGCAATGCGAAGCGTCAGCAGCGTCACGATCAGGTACTCCTGAGCGAAAGCTCAGCGCATGCCATCGCAAGAAAGGTACGTCTCCAGACGAGATTTAGACCATTCAAACCTAGGACACTTCACCTCACAAAGCGTTCCAAAACAAAAAGATGACGCCTGACTTCGGGAAGCCTGGGTTTGCCAGGGCCCGGAAAGTATCACTTGCACTTTTCGGAATCTTGTCTGAGGGGCACCAAAAACTGCAACACCAGTCGATTCGCAGCTGAGATCCGGCTGAACTGTGCCGCTGAAAGGCCCTGGTTGCTTCTGCCCCGTTGGCAACGATGTCCGGAGGCCTCCACACCCTTCGGCCGACGGGTCTCAACTGCCGCTGAGCTCTGAACCGCTTCTCTCAGGGAGGGCTGCCTTGAAACAATCCTTGATGCTTGTGCATCCCCCTGTTACTTGGGCAACGACGCCTGTATTTCATCTCCCCCCTTTGAAGCACCTATCCATGCCGCATTATCAGGAAAGACACGGGGCATGAGCAAGGGGTATATTTCCACTGTCCTCTTGGACTGGTGGACGCACAAACAAAGCGGCACGAGCGCTGCGTCAGGACCAGTGGGTTTTCATGAACCAGGACTTTCGACCTTCTGGTCTCGCCAGAAGGGTCTCGTCAGAAGCCACTTGACCAATGTCGACGGATGAAACATCAAAATGGACTGATGGGGTGTGCAAAAGGGCCCCGTCTCAAATGGGACACCCTCCTATTCATGAACCAGGATTCCTCCTGAATTCCCATTGGTCAGGACTTTCTCGAGGGCTGTTCTTGTTTCCCATGGGTCCAGAAAGTGCCTTCACAACCAGGTTGATTCATCAAAGGGTTCCCATTCCTGGGGCCAAGCCCCGGTTGGGCTATAAAAAGCAGAGGCGCCGTGCAGGCATCTGCTTGTCTGACAGCGCCTTCTTCGGTGATGTTCACCTCGTGAGTGAGACGCGCAGAGAGCTGGAGGGAGGACTCAAGAAATCCGTGTTCACCTATCAGGGACTTTGCGGGCGGGGGGCAAGACCCTATTCAGGGCCCAAAAAACATGCTGAGAACCTGCCTTGCATCTACCCAGACCGCACATTAGAAACCCCAAAGTCCTGTTCAAGCCTTACCTCAACTCCCGGGGTGTTTGTGCCCCCTTGAGACAAAGAGGGTGGTAGGACAGACCGATTCACTAAAGCGGTTCAAGCATGATCGAGGTTAGCCGGATTACTAGGTGATTGGAGCAATACATATTCACCATTCTGTTGTACATGCTTCATCGTAGCAACAAATCAAACAAGCTGTATACGGGTCTGTTTTGCAATTGGAGGCTCTTTGGTGTCCATCATTTGGGTGTCGATGTGGTGCCTATTGAAACCCAAAGCCGCTGCGTTTCCGCGTCGGCTCTCGGAGAAAAAGGTACGAACCACTGATCTAATTTGGTGCACCTGAGTGCCGAAAGAAGAAACGGGCTTGCGTGTTTGTCATGATACGAGTACTCCCTGTTGTTTTGGGGCTTAAAGGAAACGAACGGGGAACCACCATGTTGGGGTCCCCTCATTTTGACATATGCTCACATGTTCAACACAATGACAAACACATGCAACCACCGGGCAGACTGCAAGCCAGCCAACAGCAACCTCAAGCCTCAGCCCGTTCCGTTCCTCGCCCGGCGGAAAGAGAAAAAGACTGCCAGTGCCTTGTTTCTGGGCTACCCCAAAAACAAAAATAGGCGTTGTTCAAAACAAAAAACCGCGGGGGGACGATCCATCAATCTGCGAGTTTTGCCATCAGGGATCCTTCAGGCATCCCGTTGGCGGAGAAAAGTCGTGTCCACCAGCTTTGAGGCGCCAACTCCAAACTAGGTCCTCCAGTAGAGAGATTAGAATAAGGGTACCAACTTTTTTTCCCGGGAGTCTATTTTAGCACCCTCACTGTAAAAAAGGTGTAAAGGGCTTTTTTGGGGGGAGGGTACCCTTGTTTGGGGGGACCCGAAAAAGGGGTGAGAGGTCGGGCACCTGGCTGGGGGACCTAGTCTTCAACTCAGGCCGGGGCCTGCCAGTTCACCCAGCAGGCGGGGTTCTCACCGAGGCCAGCGGCACCTGAGAGGCGCAACGAGAGCAAGTCTACGGGCTCAGCTGGTTTGGCGCCCTAGGAGAAACCCTTTTTCCCTCCCACCAAACATGGAACCTGACAGGGGAGGGTCCTGGAAGATGTTCCTTTTGCAGGGATCCCCTACAGGGAGAGGGTTCCTGGAAGACCATGTTCCTTTACAAAAAAAACAAACTGTCAGGCTCCATGTCACTTGGAGGGTCTCAAGACCACAAGCTTTCACCTGGCACGCTGAATCGACGAATCCATCGGCGAATCCCCGGCCGGGGAGGAGCAGAAGGGCACGCCATACCATGGGGTCCCGCGGAACCGGCGCAAGGGCCGTGTCCCAGGCGAGCCGGGAGTGAGTATCTCAAGGGAATCCACTCACAGCTTCTGAATACCTCACTCCAGCTTCAAAGGGAATCCTTCAAGTCTGAATACTCACAGCTTCAGTGGTCTCAGTAGGTGTCACCTCACAGCTTCTTGCTCCGGCGTCCTTTCTGGTTCCCTACTGAATGCGCGACAAATGCGAGAAACCTACTGGCCGTGGAGTGAGGCTGCTAGCGAGAGCCTGAGGCAAACAAGAGGGAATAGAATATGGGTTCGTCTGATGGGGAGCCGCTAGACATTTGCGGTTTCCCCTGTGTTTCTCTGCTCCGAAAGCAATTGCGTGGGCATAGAGGGACGGTTTGAGGAATGATCATGTGAGGTTGCGGAACGTGCCATAAAAATCAAAAGATGGCAAAGGGGGTCGAACAAGCCTGCTTTGGGTTGGCTTGCAATTTGGAGGCCGTGTGGGGCTTGTGAACTCCGTCATCCGCGCATGGCCTGCGATGAGTCAGTGGCTGCGGGCTTCCAACACGTCAGCTTTCACCTGGGTCCTCCAGTACAGAGGTTAGGATAAGGGTACCAACCTTGTTCTGTAGTCTATTTTAGTAGGGGAACCCTCCCCCAAAAAAGGGTAAAAGAGCACTACTGGGGGACCCTGTCGAAGTTCCTCAAACGAGGCGTAAGAGCAACTCTACAAGCCATGCCTCCAGGATGTATTCTTAGGCAAAACGCGTCAATCCAAGCCTGGAAGACGGAGCTTGCAAGTCAAGCCCAAGTGTCTTGAAACTGCCCAGCGGCCCTGGGTGGGCTTGAAGGGAACCATTTCTGGGTCGCTCATTTCGTACCGACCGGAAAGAAAAGGCGCCGCCCAGGTCCCCATTTGGGAAGCCGTGCTTCAGACCTCTTTAAGAGGTGGTTAACCCCCTGAAATCTCCCGGGCGCCCTTTCAAGTGGCAGCTTCCAAAAGTGTGTGGCTCAAATGGCTGTGGGTCAAAAATAGGTACCAGACATGGAGCCCTGTTAAATGGAAAGAAGAACTAAAACCTGCGGTCCCCAATTTTGACTCATACCCAAATGCAACCCTCTCTACCACCAAGCCACTAGCCCTCTAAGATCGGCCCCAAGGTCGAAGCGCGGTCCCACTCCCCAGGCGGGACCTTTTGTTGGGGTAACCATGTTTGGGCGTCCCTTAATAAAATAAAAGAGGAAAAAACAAGTCACCCTTAGAATGCCAAAGTGAGCCAAGCAAATCCACCCCCAAAGAAAACCAAGACTTCCTTGCAAAACCATAGTCTTGGCCCTGCTGTTAATTAAACCTCGCAACCAGCAGGGAGATTCCAGCGACCGTTGCGAGCGGCCCGCGGCTTCTGGCTTTCTTTTCGTCTGCTATGTCCTCACCTCGCCGTCCACTCCGCTGCATTTTTGAAGGGCGATGGCCTGGCGCCCGACACATCCAGGTGCATGGCCCTGCTTGCGGCATCTTGCTGCGGAGGTCCTACACCGCGCCTTTCCTGTTGAACATGCCGCCCCTTCTGCTGGGGCTCCCTTTCTACCTCCTTCCTGAGAAATGGGTGAAGTTGCCTCAGTCCTTGCCTCTGATGGAAAAGGGAGGGAGGCGGGCGGGCGGGGGGGGGGGGGAAAGGGCGGGGGGACCTGGGGTGTTGTTTCCCCCTCTGCGACCTTCCGGGCCCACAGGACTCGAACAGATCCCATGGAGTGGAGGCATCGAATCGCCCAGCTTTACCCCCCGAGAACAAGGGAAGTACACGAGAATCCCCGGCCCGCATCTGCACACGAACTTGCATGTGTTCCAACGTCTGTTTAGTCTACCCGACTCTATAAAATAGTCTTGGAGGAGATCCCAGACTCCCATCCCTGGGCTCACCCAAAGAAACCAGGATCAAATGCGTGGGAAGATTTCACTGCGATGATTCAGCCTGGCTGGTATGGTCTGCTTCCAAAAACCATTTCGACTTTCTGTTTCGGGTGCATATCTACGTCACCCACCCAGGTTTTTGGCGAAAGGGAATCCCTACGAAAGGGGACATCCTTCTTGGTCTTCAACACCAGCCATGGGGGTCCTGTCCGAATGCCATGCGCAAGGTCCGTGGGCTGCCACCACTCGGCCTATAGATTCCGCTGGCAAAGGGAAAGCAACCAAACTGAAACCCGTGGAATCATCTGTATGTTCAACCAAAGTGAACTAGGTCCTCCAGTAGAGAGGTTAGAATAAGGGTACCCTTTTTTCTGTAGTCTATTTTAGTAGGGGAACCTCTCTCAAAGAAAAGGGAACTACTGGGGGACCTAGTGAAACGACAAAGGACACATGGGACGTTGCCACAAACCATCCCCACCCCCATCCCCACCAGAGACCAAGTGGTAGCCGAGTTCGGCTGGAGCTTCCTCATTCTCTCGAAGCCTCCCGGGGCTGGCAGCTTCTGATTTGGAAAACAGGGACCCAGGCAAACGTGTGTAAACCTGGAAACCAGCCACAAATGCGGGCTGTGAGGCAACATGACTGCCTCAACAATCTCTATGTGGAGATTTCATCCTCCCAACGCCGACCGTCAAGGTCACAAATAGGTCTGAGTTTGGGGGCATCCCTTTGGTGGACATCATTTGGGTACTTTTGAGTGATGTCCCGACAAAAACGAACAAATGAGACATAATCAAAACTCATTTATGGCTGGGATTCTTCCTCACCAACCTTCATTTGCCGTGGTCTTTATCTTGGCTCAAATGACTCATGCGGAGATAATGGTCTCTTCCAACAGCGTAGGGTACCTTCGGATGCTTGCAGTTGTGCCATCAGGATCCAACGGGTCGCAGGTCATCTCTCTGAAAGTTTGTCCAGGTCTGCGGGTTTATCCATCTTACCTACAGTATGACTGCTCATGGCCGACTCTGAAACTCTTGGAGACACGAAACGGCAACCCGGGGACTCCCGAGCCAGGGCCAAAGACTCGCTCTGCAACCCGGGGACTCCCGGACGCGTTTTGTTGGAAAGGCAAAAGCAAAAAAAGAACGGCGGGGATTTTGCCAAGGCCTCACCTGCTGAGTGGATGGCCCCAAAAAAGTCCAAACTTTAGATTTGCCACTAAAATGGTCTTCCCAATAAGTGAGAGGCGCCTTTCTGACCTCAAAGAGTCGGCCCCTAGTGCTGAGACCCGGCCGTCCAACCCCCCACGAAAGGGATGCCCTTGGCCACTCACAAACAGTGGCTGGCTACAAAAACAATCCTTCCGCCATGACCCAAAAATCCTGAGACTTCTGCAAACCCGCAGCAGACGTTGAAGACCAACTCCCACCTCTTGGTTCCCCCCAAAAGCACCGCCCTTTTTGAGGGGCGCTGGCCATTTTGAGCCCCTGCCCCCTTTCACCGGGAACCGAAGCGCCGAAACCGCCACCGAAGCGACGCCTGGACACCCCGCTGCACGATGGTGATGCGGTCCCCCAACGACAGGGCGATGCCCTGGGTCCGCGACCGGATGCGGCAGCTGCCTGGCGCAGGGAAACCGACACCACCGCCCGCCGTTTTTACATCGGCGGAAGGTGGATGGAGTTCTCTGAGAGTTACCAAAAGGAAACTCAGTCAGAAGCATTGCTTCTTGTTTACCAGTTTTACTGCAACATGTCGGAATCGTTGCTTCTTTCTGACCAGTTTTGCCATCATGATGCTGACCATAACCCTGACATGGATCTCGCAATGGCGTGGGTTCAATCTGGTGGATGGTTGGAATATACATGCTCAGATTCCTCTTTGCTTGGACAGAATCATTTGAGGCTGCCTTTCTACCATGCCCACGGCTGTGAAGGCGGAATCATGGATCTGGCCGGCTGATTCAAGGTTTGAGGCACCCCAAATACCTATAAGTGTGCGGTTTGAATGTGAACGTTCTATCTGTACTGAATCGCACTGAAAGTGTGCATATTCAATGCTCAAGTCTTCGTTGATCGAGCTCCTTTGCCCCTTTGCCTCAACCACGAAAAGTTTGATCAGGTTTTCGGCTCCAGCTTGAGGCGCAAGCTGGCCCGCTGGCTTTGGAAAATGCTTGCAAGGGGTCGAGCCAACCTGTGGACATACCCAGACAACCACCCGGCCTGTCAACTTGCCATCTGGGAGTTTCTCGATGGAGATGTTCGCAAGAGCATCCTGCACACGGGACAGAATCAGCATCTTCAACAGGTCGCTTGTTCAAGGTTCCAAGGCTACCGACTCGGTCGTCCCCCCTCGGCCATAAACTTGCTTTCGGCCCTCCATCTCTGAAACCCAATCCCACAGCCTCGCTGCTTGGATGGGAAACTTCCTCTGCAGTGCCGAGTTTTCAACCCAATGAACCTACAAAATCGGCAAAACATTCACCAGCCATGGTTTAGCCCATGAGAATTACCAAAGCAAAGAAACAAACCTAGTTTTATAGTTGGATTTGGTGGGTACCTATCAAAACCCTGCCCCAGTGCTCCTCACCGAAGATGGACTTGGCGTATAAATTCACCGCCACAAAGCTCGAGGTGTCGATCAGCTTCTTGATCCTCAGGTGCCCAGCTAGCAGCTTTTGTCAAGGGTGCACATGTTTACGTTTGCTGCAAAGAAAACAAAGGGCACATCTAGAGAAAGCCCTCTGGAGCAGCCTTGCTTCCCCAAACAACCCACAAATGTCCCATGTTACGGCAATGCAAACAACCTGTGAACGAAACAAAGGGGTGCTTATCTTTAGGCACACCCAAAGCGTCGACTGGCTTTGCAAACAACCCAGCGGATCAGCTGGCCGCTCACTGTCTCGATGGAGGCTCTTGAGAGAATTGCTGGTCTATTCAGATGCGAAGAGCAAACACACAAAGGGCCAATGAATTGTCCCACGAAGCATGAAAATCGCCCCACGACTTGGCAATTCTCCTTCCCCCCCCCGCCCCCCCCCCCGGTGGCAAGGTGAAGGAAAAGGACCAACCATGAGTTCGACAGGCCAAGAGCGGGAGCAATATCTTCCAGAAGCCACCCTTCCTGGGTCGTCTGGCCAGCTCTCAACTCGATTTGCAGCTGAAGCGAGGAAAGGTCTGGGAGTAGCAAAACAAACCCGGGCGTTCCGCTCCTAGTCAAATGGACTTCCAAAAATGAGCTTCAAATGAAACAACGACAAAAACCGGCCAGCCGCCAAAATGCGTTCAAACTCTGTGGCCTTTTTTCGATATGAAAAGGACGCCCTTGCGTCCCAAAACTCTCAGAACACCCAGTTGGCAGGTCAGAACGAGTCCCTTCGAATCACTCACCTGCATTCGGATTTTGGAAACCTACGGCCCAACACTCTGGCCCTCTCAAGGGGGGTGGCTGCGCGGGGTGTGTCCCATTTGGACCGAAACAGGTTCTAGAGCCTTTTGGGGAACAAGGACCATCTCGTTTGAGAGGGTCTAACTCGATTTCGCCAGACAAAGACGACAAAAACAAAACATGCCTGCGCATCTTTATCCCCCCCCCCAACTCATGCATGTGCCCACTTCCCCAACTTCGTAGCCTCCTCATCTGTGCCAAGCATCCCAACGGCGTCCTTCAGCATGTCCTGCACGTCTTCTGCAGTCAGTTTGCCCTTCTTCTGGGTCTTGTTGTCACCTCAGGACAAGGCAAGCTGAGGCTCCTTTCTGGCTCCAAGTGGAAAGCCTCACATGAAACCATGAAGAGTCCTTGTGCGTGCATGCATGTCTGTACTTCGGCATTCTTGCAAAAAGGAACACGCGGACAAAGACACATGCACACAGACAAATGCGCATACACATACACATAAACATATATACACGTACAGGTACACGTACAGGTACACGGCGTACGCGTACATGCAGACAAACATACACATACACATACACGTACACACCTACTACAAATACACTGTATGCTGACGCAGACGCATAGCACAGCCATGCGCATACGCATACGCACACACACACAGGTATGGATGACATACTAATATGACAAATCAACAATCCAAATTACAGGCTCCCCACAAGGAACTTTCCTCATCGAGGTCGCAACCCCGCCCCCAATTTCCCCAAATGTTTATCCCAATTAAGACATAGTCTGCTCGAGTCCACTGGTAGCAACTGCGGTTCTGACACATCCCTCCAAGCAAAACACCGCGGATCATCTTTGGAACCCTCTGCTGGCTTCAATCCTCTCATTCAAAGGCCTGATTGGTGGGTGGGAACCGCCGTCACTGCGGTTTCAGAAGGACAAACGGTCGCCCCCGCGCTTGTGGCAGCAACAAGTGAAAGTCCTGAGTCCTCCCGCAAAGAGCAACCTTTTTGGAAACGCACGGTGAGTCTTTCAGCTATTTGGGTGTTTGTGAGTCTTTGAGCTATTTGCGTGTGTCTTCAAATAGGGGGTGTCCTTTGGCACACCTTTAAAACACACCAAAAACGGCTACCAGCAAAAAAAGCCGCGCCACCCATTTGGGGCACTCCAAAGATCGTCCAAATGCTCACAGGCGGCCTCGATTCGGTCCGATTTGATTTTTCACGAGGCGCCGGTCTTCTTGTAGCTTCTGCCCACGATGGACATGTTGGTGTTTCGCATGATGTGCTCCAAGAAGGTGCCCACCTCACCACAGGATAAAATTCATCGACCCCCAAGTGGTGTTTCTTGCGCGTTGCCTTTCTTTGGGGGGGAGGGGGAGGTGGTTTGTGGCCAAAAGCGTAGCCAAGCGTTCTTTGACTTTGCACGCCAAACTGCGCTTGCAGACTGCACTCGGACCGCTTGCGCTAGTCTTGGTGCTATCGGTCCCATTTGGCCCTGTTGCTAAAATCATGTCATTTGGTCAGATTGGCCCATTGGTCTCATTCCCTCCTGTCTATGCCTTTGCTTGTCTATAGGGGCCGGGAAATTCTGAGGGGAGTCTCCATTGCTGGATGGACGAAATCCTGCAGTTGAAACTCATGAAAGCCTTTGAATACTAGAATGAACCCCCTACCAATTGCTCCGAAATGGATTGTGTCCACCCACAGTAACTACGGCTCGAGCATTCTAGTGCAAAAGGCACTTGCGAGGGAGAAGCGCGCAGGTGTCTCTATTTTAGGGGGTTTCCTTCTCAAGCTCGTCTAGTCAAACGGTTGGCCCTCTCGACTCCTATGAGCTTTCGCTAGCTTCATCTTCCCTTAACCGCCTTCTTTCCAAATGATCTCTGGTCCCCGAACGCAAATTTGGCAAGTGCCGTGGCTGCTAAAGGGCTTTTCTCCTGTGCCGTAGTCTGCGCACAATGCCCACCCTCAGCATCCTCAGCATCCCCCGGCATCGCCAGCGGCAGCCCGGTACACTAAATCCATGTGCAACCGGCCCTCAACCCCTCCTGAGCAAGCGAGCCCACCCCAAACCAACCCTCGATCAACCCTACACTCTTTCTTCTGCACCCACCCTTAGCCCCTCTTAGCCAGCCACAAGGTAACCTCCAAAATGGGGACCAACGCTGAACAAACTCTAAACGCACCCCCAAACCACCCACCCGAACCCAACCCAGCCGCAACATAACCACCCCGACCCCACAGGGGGGCGCCAAACCAATCCTCAAGCAACCGTGGGGGGGTTCCACATGCGGTGGCGAGGCAAGCCCTTGCCCTCTATTGTGGTATTGGCGCATTCCGGCGAAGGGTAGGATAAAACATGTGCATTCAAAGGATGCAGAAGAAGTGCCTGGAATAGAAAGCTTCTAAGCTCACTTGCAACTACCCTTGAAATTGTGTTGCTTCTTTTCATCATGGACTCTTTGGAGAACCAAGAAAGGGGCATGCATGTATGTTCACCAGCCACTTTTGAGGGCTTCCCCTGCCTCGGTGATGGAGGTGTTGATGTTCACCTTGTTTTCCCACTCAAACTCCGACCACATCGTGCGGAAGGCCAACTCGTTGATCCATGATCCTCAGTGAAAACTGAGACCCGGTGCAGACCTGTGGCACTACCGTATATGAACTCATATGTAATTGCATGTATGTAATTGTACGTAATGTGATTGCATGTATGTAGTTGTATGTATGTAATTATGTATATGGAATTGCACGTGTGTAATCGCCTGTATGTAATTGTATGCATGCAATTGCATGTATGTCATGTATGTCATGTATGTCATGTATGTCATGTATGTCATGTATGTCATGTATGTCATGTATGTCATGTATGTCATGTATGTCATGTATGTCATGTATGTCATGTATGTATGTAATTGCGTGTGTGCAAATGTCTGTATGCAATGTATGTATGCATGTAATTGCGTGTATGTAATTGTATGTATGTAATTGTGTATGACTGTACGTACGTATGCACGTATGCACGTATGCATGTATGCATGTATGCATGTATGTATGTATGCATGTATGTAGGTATGTATGTACGCATGTACGTATGTACGTGTGTGTGTCTATGTAGAGAGAGAGAGAGAGAGAGAAAGAGAGAGAGAGAAAGAGAGAGAGAGAGAGAGAGAGAGAGATTCACAACACCTGTAAAGTGATGTACAGCACGCATATGTAAAACTGTGTAGATACGCACAGTAATGCAAAGCCAAGAAATGGATATAGATAGAAATATTGAGAGAGAGAGAGAGAGGGAGATGTGTGCAGATATCTGGTATATATCGTGTAAAGTGTGCATGCGCGCCCAAGCGCGTGTGTGTGCGTGTCACATATATATATACACACATACATGACATACTTGTACATACATGCTGGGGCTTGACAAAATGACAAGCCTGTTTCAATCCAGACCGCGCTGCACACAGTGTTACCGAAACGGGTTCCAACAAGAGCAGTAGTTCATCCACCTTCAGCGTATAGCAGCCCCCCAAGAACAGTTCGGCGCCCAGTGTTGTTGTGCGCCACCAAAATTGCCTGTGCCTTTTTGGGGGCTGGTGCTGGGTTTAGAGGGAAGGCGGAGGACCAAGCATGTATCACAGATTAGTTCAACCGCCGAGCCCCTGATGTTGACAACCCCCCAAATAGAGATCGATGCCAAAATCGGGAATCCCCCCCTCCCAGCAGCGACGGTTGCGTGTTGGTGTCCCTTTGAAACGAGTCGGCCCGTGGCTTGACAACCCCAATGCAAACAGAAACATGTGACAGGAATCTGTGTATCTTGGAAGCTGGATTTTGGGGTTGCAAAGAACAGCATGCAATGCTTCTGCCCGTCCAGGGAGAGGTTGCAGGGATCCCTATAGCAAACACTTGGCATGCCCTTTCCAGATTCAGGAATGTCTCGCGTGACGTGTGATCCATTTTAAGTTGGCATTTGTCTAGGTACTAATCCGAAGTTGACATGGGCCCGGAGACTTCAAGAAACGACGCCCATGTCAGTTGTCCAGAGGCCACGAAGAAAAAAACACATGGGCCTGAAAAGGAGGTTCAGCAACACCTGAATATTTCTTGGCGGCCGCTCCTCTCATATGAAAAGCCCAAGTGGCTCTCAATGTAATCTAAAATGTCCACGTGCAACTCGTTCAGCACCTGACAAGACGCAAAGCGCTTGTCAGAAGTCAGCGCAACGTGGTGGCCCGAGCACTTGGTCATTGCCACACGGCATTTTCTTTATGGTGGAGTATCAACTGCTCTGTGATGCTATGGATCATTCCTATGTCGACTTCACTTTCAATGGGATCCCCTTAGTACCACAGAAAGTGGCAACCCACAAACGATTTCCCAAAGTCAAGCTTTCGTTTGCCTTTGGGTCCTATTCGTGCTGCAGAAGCAAGGAAGGAACAAAATCCGAGCGCCTAGCGCTACCTGTTCAGGAATCCCATGGATTTGTTATCTCATGGGCTTGTCTCCAAAAGGGTGTTTCCAGTAGTATACATGTCAGGTCCGTACAAGTCTAGGTATATGCAGAAGCCTCTGTTGCCTTGGTAGAACCACGAGTTCTGGGCAATGGGGCACTGCGTGGGGAAGGCTCATGGGGTCTTCAGGCCCATATCTTTGATATACTATACTTCTTGGTACTTCTTGTCAAGTATGGGATTCCCATGTTTGGAGCGGACCACAAAGAGTCGGCTCTCGGGCATCCGTTTTAGGGCGACCCTTGAGGCTGAAGTGTAAAAAGCGAATCCGATACAAGTGCGCGTCTTGGTTTGTCAGCGGACCCCCCAAAAGGGCAACACGGTGTGCCTCTTGGTTTTCCTTTCAAACCACCTGAAAACGGGACACCCTCAAAAAGGACACACTTGAACTCCAGATGGAGAGTGCTAATCTTTCGAGTACAACTGATGAGTTTCGAGTACAACTGATGAGTCTCGAGTATGGTGAGTTTCGACTCGCACATCACTCAGCTTCCCTCTAGTTACTTGAACAGGGGCACACAAAGCAACGGCGGTTCAGGGAGGGGACCAAAAGGACCTTCAGAAACATCACTTCACAAAAGCAGGTACACGCGGATGATCAGTCCGCGCTTCCCCCATGGTGGTTAGCTTCGTTGGCACAGGTCACCACCATGGGCCTGTGCCCCCTGCTGCGAAACCGAAAGGGTGGTGACAGGGCATTCTGTCACTCCGCACACACACGCCCCTCTACGAGGGGCGAAGTTTCTCTTTTCTCCTGCTGGAAGATCAAATGCTCACACTCAATTGTCTATCGTTGACCAAAAAATCCTCCACGGCGAGGGGAGCGAGACACCGCCCTGAACCGCTCAGAAGACGGGAACGAAAGATCACCACGTTGAGCATTGCGAGTGTCGCCATAGAGGACTGAAGCGATTTGCGAAGCAGCCGGGCGATCACCTTGAGAAAACGGAGTGGCATAGGTGAATGTCTCCTCAACTGGAACGGCATCGGAGTTTCGAACTCGACCAAGCGTCTGATCATGTGGATCGCGAGTCGTGAATGACTCAATCCGAGACAAGATGCGCTGGTACCCTTGGTGTTGCCAGTCACGGATGTCCCATGCTTGGACTGGCGCGTCGGGCTCAGTCACCCGTCTCCATTCACGAAACGAATTTTCAGGGACATCTGGCAAGGCGTCCCCGCGGTGCCATCGTTGAGGATGTCCTGGAGTGTATATCCGCACCCACTCCTGATCATGCCAGACTGAATATTCAAGCCATGGGTGCTGCTTCGAATCATCGATGTCCATGTCGAGGCAAGAGGCAAGAATTGTCGCGGGCTCCGATCCGGCTAGTAGATAAACAAGCACAATGCACAACCATGTTCAACCAGCAACCAACAACCAAGCAAAATCATGCAAGTGCAAAGATCACCCTTATTTCGTACGCTGCGCTGCTCATGCGAGTCTAGTCTTCAGTGAGCTCGAAGACGGGACTCATCTTGTCTCGGCCACTGTCGGAAGGATTAACGGGCCGGTAGGGGTCGGAGACCCCAATCGTCTCCAATGATGTGCTTCCACGCGATGCACGTACTGGTTGATGAGGATGGGAAGCTAGACGTGCGCGAGCTGTCAGTTGTTGCGAAATCCCTTCCTGGAGACGAGTCAGTTCTTCAGTAGAGAAATCAGCTGCATCCGAGGACCTGAGAATCGCGTCTAACAGCTCTGGCGACATACTCAATGCCGCAGACTGCGTGGCCACGCTGTGATGATCGGGGGGATACCCTGAGTCAAATTCATGACCAGCGTGAGGGGCAGCGATTCGTCGGTAGCCCTCTGTGGCCCAGTCTCGTTTGTACCACATAGTGACTTGGGCCTGCTCTCCGACTGAGGCCTGGTTGGGTGCATAGAACTCCCTCCACTCTCTAAAAGTGTGCGGAGGAGGTGGATCATCATGTTCTTCTTGCGGCGTCCACGGTCCCGGATGAAAGATCTTGACCCACTGGGCATCTGGTTGTTGAGGGTCCGGGCACCATTCCAGCCACGCCATGACAACACAACCACGGAAAGACAAGTTGATAGGTGTACGGCTGCAGACAACAACAAGTGCAAGCAAGTCAACAATCATAATGCAAAAGACCACTTTTGTAACACTGTGCGGCGCCAGCATCATAGTCTGACTCTCCAGGGAGGCGAGGGCGGGCATCAGCTCTCAAGCGAATTAGATGATGCCGAGGAGGAAGTCATTCCAGCATACATGAGGTCCGGTGCGCCCGAAGCAAAAACTGGCCTCGCTATGCTAGGATGTGGACGACCCAGGCGTTGATACCCCCTGGTGACCCAGTCCCTGTAATACCAAGTGTAGAAGGTGGCGTAAGATACCGGTTGCAGAACCGTGCCTGTGGTTGTGCCGCCCGTGCTTTCCCGGGGCCAGTACACTTCGAAGTGGTGGACCTTGCGCCATTCCCGATAGGTGGTCGAGTCATCCGGGGCCGGTCCCAGGGTGTCTGGGGCTACTGGATGCCACTGACCCGGAACATAGATTCGAATCCATTCCACACTCGTTCCTGCTCGACTATGAACGATGTCATAGTCAAAATAACGAGGTAGGACCCATCGTGCTGCACCCTGCACTGTACTATTGAACATTTCAACCCAACAAGCTGCTCACAGTTAGCACGGAAAGCGGGGAACACACTGAAACGACATGCACAGCACCAAGCAAGACAACCCAATGTGAGCACACATACAAAGCAAGCACAACCGCATCTTTGTCCAACATGCTGCTCAAGAATCAATCCGACTCATTCCAAGGATCATGGAATGGCGGCGGTGACGGTTCCCGCCACGCCCCATCCGGTACCGACGAGCCCACCGAGGACTCGACGTCCGCATTGACGAGCATCGCGAATCCCATGGATTGTACAGGAGGTCCAAGGCGTTGATAACCTCGTGTTTGCCAGTCCCGGTACTCCCACACGTGGTAGGACACATAGGCACTGGGCGTGGCGATAGGATCCATTGTAGTTCCACCGGTGCTGTCTTCAGACCAGTACACTTGGAAGTGATATGATCTGCGCCACTCCCGATACGTGGAAGCGTACAGTGGGTCAGGAACAGGCGCCTCATCGGGAACGGGCCTCCAAATGCCCGGAGAGTAAATTCGAATCCATTCCACTCCTCTATCGATCTGGTACTCGAAATACTGGGGGTTCATAGCAGCAATACGTGCTTGCACGACTGTTGAACCAATCGAAAGTCTGCGGCAAGGACACACATGCATTGCCAACCGCACATACACACTGAAGAGTGAGGCAACTTTTCAAACACAAGATGAAACGCAGCAACGAGGTCGGAAAAGTCAGACTCCTAGCTTTCACTGTCGTTGATGTCGCGCACAAATGATAGTGACCTGGCCGTCTACGAGCACAAGGGGAAAGACATTTCCGTCCATGGCGCAGGATGGCGTGACAGTAATGCTTGCACGCCGCCGAGGGGGATTGCGATGGACGGCCTGCACGTTTGGAATAAAACACTGTAAAGGGCCGTCGAGATCGCCGCGGCGCCGAAGCTGATGCTGTCCGAGATCGTTTGGACGAGGGCCCTGGACTGCGTGGTTCTTCATCACGGGAGGGGTCACTGCTGTGGATCGAGCGGCGTGTGCGCTGCGATTTCGAAGAGGTAGGGCAGGATTGTCCACGAGGGGCTGAGATCGTGGGGCTGCGTACCGAGGGCATAAACTGTGGGTGAAGAATCACCGGTGGTGGTGGTGGTGGTGGAGGAGGAGGTGGAAGAAGCAATGGCAAACTTGGCGGGGGCGGAGGTGTCGTAGTTAACCGTATGGGTCTGTCGAGTAGAGCCCCGGGTCCATGAAATTGTAACCACGTCGGCTGCGCTCCATGGGTCCAGGTAATGTACGTCTGTACAACTTGTTCCGACATGATTTGAGCAACTCAGGCAAGACATCACTGCATGTCAACGACATTGCACAACACGACAAGCAAGATTGAGTCACATGCGAGCAAGCAAATATCATGTGATCAACAACGCGAATCGGACACACCGCCGCTGCGTATCATTTGGTCCATCAATGGTCGTTGCTGCATTTGTCGGGCATGTTGCTAGCCGCGAGCTTCAAGTTGTTGATAGACCTTCCATGCCTGCTTGACTTCCTCAATCGGCTTCTGAAGAAACCGCGCAATGGTCTTATAGGTGGGCCTGGAATCTTTATCCTTCTTCCGTCTCACCATTTCATCCAGCTCACCCTGTGTCCATGCCGTGAAAGGTTCACGGTACGCATTGCGAAGTGCAATGGTAAATTCTTGTAGAAGTTCACGAGGACCATGGACCACCGTCGGCGACGGCCGGAACGACGAGGCACCTGGATGCGGACGTATCGAACCATCAGAATCCGAATCAGGTGTCGTAGGCGTCGTTTGTCCTGGCTCTCGTCCACCGTGTATCGCGATAGGAGCAAGGGGACGAGGAGGTGGTAGTCGATCCAACATCGATTCGGGCCGAGCTCCCGGATTGTGGTCACTAGCATCACGATGTGCCGCTCGAGGCGGGGACAAAGCCGGTATGTACCAGGTAGATGACGTGTCCAGCGGTCGACCCCGAATGCGTGCGGGTGATCGAGATCTGTCAGATGAGGGGTGCTCCGTGATGATGCGGGGCCGCAACCCATGTCTGGAGTTTCTTGGTGCTCTTGGGGTGACCACCGTGTCAGTCGGACGACCACGCTCCGTCATCAAGGCAAAGTTCAGGGTGTCCAAAGCTGTCGCCACTTGGGATGCAAGGACATTGAGCACAGCCACCAGGTTATTCACAAACTCAGCTGACAACTGCATGGCAACCGATCAAACCACAAGGTCAACTCAAGCAAAGCTGCAAAGCGATAATGCTGCGGCATGACAGAGATAAGGTAAATGCAAGCATGAATGTAGCAAACTCTGACGTACTTTTGTCGCTGTTGCTCCGTCATCGTTCATAGGGCAGACCAGACGGTCTGCAAGCTGGCATGGCTTTAACTGCCGGTGGATACTTAGGAGTATAAGCATGACGGCGGCCCACTGGAACTGCATCAACAGGACGTTCTGGGAGCCGTCGATGATGGCTGCGGGATCGTCTTCGGTGCGGCTCACGATGCCTAGATCTTCGCCGTCGTCTGTGTTCCCAGGAAGTGCTGACACTCACCGTGCGTGTGTGAGCAGGGTGCTCCGCACGGCTATCCGTGGTGGCCACGAGAGTGACCGGCGTTGCCATGTGGTCAGGTCTGACCGATGTTGCTGGCAAGTGCGGAGGCGCCGTGGACGGCGGCGGCAACGGCGGGGGATGAACTTCCGGAATCGGTGGTGGTGGGGGCGGCTGTGGATGTCGCTGCTGCCCCTCAAGACGCTGGAGTCCCGCCAGAAGTAAACTGATCTGCGATGACATAGCGAGTAGCATGTGTCGACAATCGCGTAGCAGATCTCCATGATCCATCACAATCCCGGAAAGACGAGACAACCAGGGTCAAATCCACCAGAGATGACTGAAAGCGGCGACGGCAAGCAACAGAAGGCACACAACCGATCATGCAAGCAAGACCATAAAAGGAACCATCAAAGACAACCATGAGCCGCGGACAACACAATGCGTTTTTCCGGAAGAGGAGCGTCATGATGTACATCATGAAAACAAACATAGCACTCACCACATCGGGTCAGTAGCAACGATCTTGTACTGGTAAGCCACCATGGTTCACCAGAAGATGCCCATGTAACTGGGCACTGCGATCGAAGATCTTAGTTTCCACCTGCCATCCTTGGCATGAATGCAGTCATAGTAGTGGGAGGCTGCTATGTCCGCGTACACGCCGCCGCGGGGTATAGTGCAATGCTGTTGTCGGAGACGAGCAGAGCCACCAATGCACACCGGGCGATCCGTCCGGATTCCACCGAACTGCGCAGCTGATTGGATTGCCGCTTCTTGAGACTGGAGGCTGCCTCTGCAGTAGAATCCCATCGGCGGCAACCAGACTTCGTTCCAGTTGGAGCACTCACGATTGGGGGAGGGATGTTCTTGCCACTTCGAAGGTCGGATCAGTTCTTCATCACGCAGGATTTGCATGGCAGCCTGTACGTTGGTGTTGTGGGACCAGAAAAAGGTGGACTGCGATTGAGTCCGTTGCTTGTCGGGCAACAATCGGCGTGGCTCAAATGAGAAGATGATACCAAAGAGGTTCTTCTGCGAGTTCTTTTTGTCCGCGGAGAAGTGGTGAAAGGTCCGCGTGGTTCTGCTGATATATGGCCACTTCTCCTCGCAAATGCCGAGCTGGACGATGAGTTGCTGAGGTAGTGAGCGCCGCGAGATCTGGAAGTAGTCCGAAATGTCTTTGAGCACTTGCTCCGTCCAGCGTCCCGGAACTCCATGCGGTGGCTGAGCAAATGGAAACTCTGAAATTGACTTGACCCTATGTTCATCTTCGATGATGCTGCGGCGGTGCGGCATGAGGCTCCTATAGACCGACTCCCAAGATTTCTTCAACAGCTCCGGTTCGGGAAATACCAAGGCGGCAATCGACGGCAAGGTGTAGTAGAGGACATCGTTTAGTTCGATGGCGATCTCCTCAATCCGGCACCCCGTGCGTAGCTTGAAGCGATGAACCCCCAAGTCAGGTACCTGCCGACGAACTGAGAGAGGCACCAACGCGATGCGGTTCTCAGAAGGACTGCCACGAGCAGGAGGAAACGGAGGCGAGCGTGGTCTCCTTTGATCACTATGGGCGCGTCTGCCATCACTCCTCCATTCACCCCAATCCTCTTCCTCATCCGAGTGCCCTTGCGGGCCCGGTGTGAGCTGGATCCGCGGAATTCGTGACCGAGGTGAACGCGATCGGGGCTGCCCGGTGAGCGCTGGCACGTCACGTGACGAGCCGTGGGATTGAACACTTTGCTGGTGCGCTATGCCGTGAGTCCGAATGAACATTTGGATCTCATTGCCGTTGATGAAGTTGGGGAGGTGCTCGAGTGTCACGCGGCTCGTGGTTTGTACTGAGCCGTCAGAACGCAGAAGGCTAGTGACCATATATTCCGCCATGGTTCTGAGCCAGCTACATGCAAACAAAGCGCAATACAACAACACGCAAGCAAAGTGGCAGTCCCAAGCATGCATAAGAAGAGACAGAACGACAAGCACACATGCGGATTTTGTCCCAAGTCTACGGCGAACATCCCGCAGAAGGTGAGATTCGAAACCTTTGGCCTCATAAAGGCGTTTGAGAGCATCGAGCCCATGTTGTTGTTGAACCGCCGGTTGTGCACCACGTATGATGAGCCATGAGCGAGAAGACCAAGAAGAATAAGTGAACATCCGATCATTGGCACTCCGAATTCCTTTGATTTGGGATGGATGATCAGGTAGCTGCGGAGTAATAGTTCTGGAGGAAGAATCACATCGGTAACCCAGCACTTTGTCGTCATGTTGAACTTCAAGCATCACTGGTGGGCGATAAAATTCCAGGGAAAGAAAGTTCATGAGCACGGGTGAGTGTGGGGCCGAGTCACGAAGAAGAATGAAACGATTGTCGACGTAGCGCTCATGCCAAATTACACCAATGTCGGGCATGCAAAACCGCAGAGAAATCATGGTTTGGTGCCAAAAGAAATCCTCAACCGTAGCAACCAAATTGCACAACGGTGGCGCGGCTGGTGATCCCATAGCGACTCCTCGTTCTTGGCGGAACAAGTATCCGTTGATCTCGAAGTGACTGTTGTCAATGACAAAGTCGAGGAGGTGCCGGAGATCTTGTTCACGAAAGATTCGAGGGATCTTGGTTTGACGGCGCCACTTTCCTTTGAACATACGGCGTCGATGATCTGACTTGACTTCGTACACGGACCATTGCGAGGAACTGCGAAGGCCAACAACTTGATCATATCGATGGAGAAGCACTTGAAGCGCCTGATGGAATCGTTCCGTAGGAATGGACGTGAAGAAGCCTGACAAGTCTTGCGACACCAGGTGGATGTACTCATCAGGATCTGCTTTTGACAGTGCTTCCCACAGCTGCTGGATAAGTTCTTGTACCGGGAGTTGACCTGCAATGTCGGGGAAAGCCGCCTTGGTGAGTTCAAATATGAGCGCACCGAAGACCGTGAGGAAGGGAGCCGCCCATGTGCGAAAGAATGAAATGATGGGTCGAGCTTTCTGCCAGTCCTTGGTCGGCTTTGGAAGGATGCGCGCTGTGGGCAACGGTGCTTGAAGTCGAAGTCCCCATGCGTATCGTTGACGTAGGAGAGAAGGTACCGTGGTTACCACTTCAGAGCGAAACGATGCTGCGGATTCGCGGCAAAGTGAGAAAACATCCCCCGCGCAGAATGTCTTCCGCATCAATATGGCAAACAGGGACGGGCACACTACATGTGCACGGGAGGGAAAATGATCCGCTGGGATAACTACCCATGAAGACAAAGAGGCCACAGTGCGTTGCAACGATGCCGATGACCAATAAGCCTGATCTTGGAGGTTGATCCGATGGGTCTCCATTAACTGAGCCACGACCGGTTGTAGATCTGGAAGTAGATCGGAACCATGTACATGCCAGCGTCGAGCAAGTTTGCAAAGTTGCGTGGTGAAACGTTGATGCAATAGGTCGACATCACCGAAAAACTGATCCTTCATTGAGGCGGCCATGATTTCCACGTTAATGTCCGCATTGATGCGAGAAAAGTCATCCACCATTACTGCGTGACCATGTGCACGGAGTAGATGGTGGTCATCGATGTCCAAACAGCGACACGGAAAGGATGTGTCAGGCGTCCATTTGCGCTGCCATGTGCGATAGTTGTATATCTTGTCGCCCAATGTGGCGCTGCGGGTTTCCACAACCCGGATCTTTGGAATGAAAAGAGAAGGGAACAGATCCCGATGGGAAGCAATCCAGTTTTGTAACCATGTGCCAAGTAGAGCTTTCCAATTTTGGACATGTAGCGGCGGCAAAAGTAGCTGTGTCAAAGTGGAGGGTGGTTGTAGCCGTCGTTTGCGCAGTACCTGGGCGAGGAGCTTCTGGGCCTTGGAGCGGAAGGGTTCGTTGACGAAAACTGCGAGCCGCAATAAGTAGTACAGCTGAGTGGGAGGGAAGGCGGCCGACAGTAGGTCACGCATGACTTGGAACGACGCTCCTGTATTCGATCCCAGCTGATAGAGAATCGAGTAGTGGGCTTGAATGTCATCCAGTGCGTCAGGTCGTAGTTGTCGTTGGAGATCCGGATGCAGTCGTCGTCGAAAGCGCTTGTGCAAGCCGAGGGAAGTGGGGGATGACAACGAGTGGCGTCGAAAGTCTACAAGGTGTTCCCGGAAGCCCACCTTGCGCAAGATTCTGTGTACCCAGGGCGCATTTAAATGCGGACGTAGCAGGTATTGCCATTTGCTTTCTTGGACCCACACCGAGGAAACTGGAAGTTTGATTTCCACTGGTACAGCACAGTAGAGCCAGTAGGTGTTGGATCGTTTCCAGTAGTGAAGCGCCGGTTCAAAGAAGGCATGTCGTCCACGAAGCAGTTGTAGAAATTTGCGACTGCGTGAGTGTTCACGACGTAGCACATCCTGATCAGTCGCCCCAACATAGTATGGTGTGTGCCATGGGGAAAGGCGAATGTAGACGCACGGTTGCTGGTGATGACCTGGATCATATATGAAGTCATAGAGGTCAGGAAATCGCGCCCGCAATGAGCGTAGATGTCGCGTGTCAGCGAAAGTCGAGTGCATGATTTCACACAAGAGAGAAGTCTTGTAGAAGTGGAGGACTTCAAAGAACGGCGGGAAGTAGCCGTGATCTTGTGAAATAAGACGTTGTAAGAAACTGATCAATAAATAGGCTGCGCACCGACATCTGTGAAGCTCATATCTGTTAGCCACGGTGTGATTAGAGCTGGACATAGCACGATTCGGAATCTGAAGGGCTATCCGGACCACAACTAAGACCTCGAGGATGAGACCCAGCCACGGTAATTGTGTGATGGATTCGTACTCCTCGATTGGAATCGACGGTGGTGGTAGTCCAGGGAAACAGTAATGCCAGCACGTAGAGAATATGGTCAACGAGTGCAGAAGGTCGTCCAGCGACTGCCATTGTGCAACATCATCATAGATTCCGCAGCGGCGAAGTTCATCCAACATGGTGAGATGCAACCAACGAAATCTACCACAAGGCGGCGACATGAATACAAGCATCACAGACAATCACACAAGAGGCAATGCAAGAACAAGCAAGTACAAGATCAATCATGTGCAACGCAAACACTTGACGGACGAGTTTTCACCTGGACTCATCCGTGACATTGTTGCCGCTCCGGGCTCATATGAGAACGAAGGTCGTCATGATGCCTTCTCATCCACAGAGCAGGCGAGCGGTCACGATGAGGTGACTCAATGCCTTCTCAGTGAGTTTGGTAAGGTACCCGGGTTCAAGACCCCATGATGCTGCCATTGCACCGAGTGTGGGCGCATCGCCCTTCGGCATGCGTTGCCTGGCCTGAAGAAGCTGCGTCGCCATAGAATCTAATGACTTGTTGCCGTTGAGCCGGGACGGGTGATTGGCCCACTTAACCAGCGATGCCAAAGTGGTTGTTGTGGGTGCTTGCTTGAGGAAAAGGCGTGGTTGGTCGCTGGTCCATGTGTAGTACTTGACAACTTCCTCCGGCGTGCTGTGCATGGTGAGCAATTGTGACGCCGCCGGTTTGGACGGCGGTGACGACATTCCGTGAAGAGACTGCATGATCCGAGGTTGCACCACGCTATCAAACGACTTGCCATCCAGGGCGGCCGCGCTGGCTGTGGGAAGGGAGCTGGCAGGTGAGGAGGATGGTGTGTGGTTGACCGGTGGTGGTGTAACCAACTCTGCATCATCCTTCTGGTTTGTCATCGTGGGAGAAGTCGATGCACGAAGTGATGCGGAATACTGAGCCTGGAGAAGTTCGTGAGCACGATTCAAATCATTGAACTTTTTGACCATGTCATCGGTCTGGTCAGCGGGTGCGAGAGAGGTGTGATGTTGTTGAAGAAATTGAAGTACCAAGTTGGCCAAATGGTCGTGGACCTTGATGCGCTGATTGAAGTCATCAATGTTGAGACCCATCGTGTTGGCAAGGTCCTTCTCCAGGGTGAGCAGGTTAAGTGACTGCGATCTTCGCAATAATTTGGAGCAGGTACTCCAAAGCAAGGCCTCGGTGCGGGTGCGAAAGCCTTCCCACGTCACGAAGCGGCCGTGTGCAAACGGCCGGAGGAGCCAGTTGGTGAGGCCCCCGTGGATAACCTGAACCAGGCGAACGTCTCTAATATCCATGCCGGACATGTCGCGAAGGTTGCCATGCGGAGTGTTGGCAACAGTCATGGGCAGGCTGAAGTTGTAGAGCTGGTTGACATCAAACATGCCGTCTCCTGGTGTCCAGTCAGGCGATGGAGTAAGCCAGGCTTTCTGAGGACGAACCGGTAGAGCCGCAGGAGGTGCAGGTGATGGTGTAGGTTGGGAGGTAGTGACCGGTGGTGGCATCACTGGTGGCATGAACTTGGATGGCGTGGGATCAGGAGGGATCGGCATCATGTAGTTGATCGCCGGGTATTGGAATTGTTGTGTGGGGTTGTGAGTCGATTGAAAATTGGTGGGCATCATCGGGAAGTTGTTAGCAGCGTTGTAGCCGGAGTTGTGCTGCCATGAGACCAAGTTGTTCCAATCCATGTTCTCCGCGACCTGGTTGTCATTGTGCTCACGTCGGCGTGATTTGTGAGCTTGAGGGGACGGACTCCGATCACGTCTGCGTCGAGTCCTGGATCTATCACGATCATCCCGTCGAGACATGGTGACGCAACCGACTCTGAATTTGCGCACTTCCTCCTTGAGATACTCAGACTCGAAAACGTTCAAATCAATGCAAATGCAAGATAGCAGCCCTCAACTGCAATGGTCACTCGACATGCACAAGGGAAGCAAATACAAGTCAGCAATCACCAACCGCAGTGATACGAGCAACGAGTTCAACCAATAGTCAAGAAATGCAATGAAAATCGGCAGCTATCCGCTGTGGTGAGACGTCTCTATGAACTGACGGCTTTCTTCCCTTTAGTGAAACCTCGTTCCTGATTAAATGTGAAATTCCGCTGTTCTATGATAAGCACGTTGAGGTCAAATTTTCCGACAGAGCCGGCCCGGGGTCACACAATGGGTACACCCGAGGATTCCCCACGAATGGGGTGTACACACTTGAACTCCAGATGGAGAGTGCTAATCTTTCGAGTACAACTGATGAGTTTCGAGTACAACTGATGAGTCTCGAGTATGGTGAGTTTCGACTCGCACATCACTCAGCTTCCCTCTAGTTACTTGAACAGGGGCACACAAAGCAACGGCGGTTCAGGGAGGGGACCAAAAGGACCTTCAGAAACATCACTTCACAAAAGCAGGTACACGCGGATGATCAGTCCGCGTTTCCCCCATGGTGGTTAGCTTCGTTGGCACAGGTCACCACCATGGGCCTGTGCCCCCTGCTGCGAAACCGAAAGGGTGGTGACAGGGCATTCTGTCACTCCGCACACACACACACACACACACTCCCGAGTGTGCATTTCATAGTAATCCCCCATATCCGGCAGAGCCCTTGCCCATGGCCAACCGGTGTCCAGCTGAGGTCCGGGACGGAGCACTCCTTGTCTGCCTAAGAGCACCCGAGAAGCCCAAAACGGCTCGGGCGTACGTCGCTCGTGCGTACGGGTCGGTCGTGGGGCCCAAAGAGGACGGGACTTGCAACACATCAAGACCAGGTGTTGAAGGCGGACATCTTCTGGTTGGAACTGCTGGTATCTTCAAAGGGGTCTACCCAAAACTCTGCAAAGAATCAAGGGCCGGTCTTGCTGGGAGGGGGCCTGCCGGTCAACAGAAGCTGTGACCAAATAAATGGGCCTTCTGGCGCCACAAGGTTGCCACCGCGGAGAACTGAATCTTTCAGCCACTTCAAGGCAGCGAAGCCCAAGAAGAAGTCCCTTTAATCTGGCTGGGGTGATTGAAACCACCCCAAGAAACCGTGTGCCACACGGAAGCTTTTGCGGCATTTCCTGGCTTCCTGGCTTACCACCCCACTGACCCATTTGAGCAACGGGCGCAGAGCCTTGGAAAATTTTGAAGTTCCGACCACACCATACATGGTTTGTCCATTATTTTGCGCCTACGAGGACCTCTCCTTGAATTGTTTTTTGCTGCGTTGCGGCTTTTTTAAGCCCATTCTTTTGCGCCGAGTCTCGCTTTTAGTTCTGCCGCCTTGCGGCTCCGTTCCTTCGCGCCACGAGAGACCGGCTTTTTTGGCCGAGCTGCGGCACTCTTCTTCTCGAAGGTGACGTAGCCGAAGATGATGCCCGTCTCTGTGGAGGCCACCTGGCTCCAAGGGATGAACGGCGGCGAAACCAAAAAAAAAAAAAAACGGCGGTCTGGGCGATGTTACAAAGGGTCAAGCTAACAAACAAGCAAACAAACAAATAAACAAAACACAACACAACGCAGCAGAACACACAACAAAACACAACACATAACAAGACAGGACCAGACAAGACAGAACCAACCAAACAACACAAAACACAACCAACCAAACAACACGGGCAGAAGAAAAAGAAGAAGAAGAAACAAAACAAGCCAAACCAAGCGAGCAAGAAACAGACAAACTCAGTTCGTGGGACCCCTGGCAAATGCACATCGGGCGGTGATCGATCACAGTCGGTTCGAGGCATCTGGGTCTTGGCACCTCGGGAAACAACAACCTGGGTAAGATTCCCCCCCCTTTTGTGGGGGGGTCCAAAGAGACAAGGAAAACCGACCAGTCCCGTAGAGCCCAAGTTCTAGTGCGAAATTAGGAAGCCCACCTATCAAGTAGCAAGAGATACCCGCGTAGGAGAGAAACACACACAAAAAACAAAAAGAGAAAGGACATTCACCCGCAAAAGAGCCGCACGCAAATACCCCAACAGCAACTTGAACGAGCACGCGTGTGGTGTCCTGCGCCAATTCCGGGCCCCAAGGATCGGGGCCCCAAAAGTGCTGAAAGAAAGATCCGGGGCCGGAATGGGCCTGAATGTCCAGAGAGATTCGGGGCCGGAATGTCCAAAAAGGTTTTTATTGGATTACCAGAAAACCTTCCAGTCAATTGTCCGGTCCCACAAGAAAAGCGGAGTTTCAGCTGCCGCTGATAACCCCCCATCCAGCTCCACTCTGAGAGAGTGAAGAGGCAGGAAGGAGAGGGAAGGGAAGGGAAGGGGAGGGGAGGGGGGGGGAGGGGAGGGGAGGGGAGGGGAGGGGAGGGGAGCGAAGCAAGGAGGCAAGGAAGGCAAGGAAGGCAAGGAGGGAGGGGAGGGGAGCCGAGCATGGACAAACTCTCCAGTTTCACAATTGAAGAATTCACTCGCCTTGATGGAGGCATGCAGAGTCATCTGCTGACCTGGACGCGGCTTGGCGAGGCAAGTGGTCGCTGCGGCCTGTCTTAGGGTCGTACTTGACTTACCCCATTGAGGGCCCACAGTCCAAAAAATGGAAACCCTCAAACATCGAAATCCACCAAAGAGAACCGAACAAATGAGGAAACCCAACAAAGGGAAACCCCAAACACAGGAACCCCACAAACTCGGAACCAACAAGAGAGCAAAATCGCAAAGACACCGTAAAACATGAGGAAGCCCAGAGCCACACAGAACATGAAGAACTAAAAAAGAAGAAGAAAAAAAGGCAAACCCACAAACAGGGAAGTCCAAACGGAGAAACAGCCTTTTCCTTGCTTCGAGAACAGATGCCTCTGTGCCTCGTCAGAGCTACCCAAAACCAAATCTGCGATCCCTGGCCAGCCAAAGGATGGCCCTTGGCGACTTCCCGCTTTCGGTTGCATGCCTTCCCGGCCGCCCGAAACTGCTTAAGGGAGGGCGGGCGCAGGGAAGAAGCGGCACCTGTTAACAAGTTTCATCCACTTGTTCCCTTGGGGCCCTGGCGCAGTTCAGTTGGTTCAGCGTAAACGGTACGACTTGGTCATGTTGGTTTCATCAGTACTTACCGACAAGAGAAGTATGCCATCTACTTTCTGAAAGATGGCACATGTCAGTAAACCCCGGTGCTTCTCCGGGCAACCTACTTTGCTTTTTTTTTCGCAAACTGGAAATACGGAAGCCCCAAGCAACGGCCCTTTTCACTCAGGTCACGGGACCTCCCCCTTCAAAGTTGCACTCTGCGGGTGGTGTCCAAAGCAAAAAACGCCGCCGTGGCGACCGGTCGCAACCACCGAAGTTTCGACCCAATTTTGAGCTCCGCGCCTGCGGCCAGCGTCACCGCCGAAGGCCGGTCCACAAGCTTGAGGTCGCCCTGCGCGGCGTGGGGATCGTCGTGGTTTGTGTTGTTTTCTGCGGCTCTCGGGCGGAAGAGAAGACCTGGTGCCCCATGGGTGAAAAAAGCCGGGCCAGCCGCACATGTCCTGAAGCTCTCACGAAACTCCGTGCTTCCTCGAAAGATGAAAATGGGACGCCAGTTGAAGGAAAACCAGAAGAAACCCAGGTCCCGCATTTTATGAAATCCCTTGGAAAGAAACTCCCCCTACTCAAAGCTCCCTTTTGAAGCCAAAACAGGGGGTGCCTGCATTCTCTTTGGGTTGTTTTCAGTTATTGGAAAGGCTGGTGTCCTTTGGTGGATACTTACAGGTTGGCGCTCGGGGAGAAGCCATCTGTCTATAGAAACCGATTGCGCTCCTCTTGAGTCCCCTCGAGGCTCCTGTTCAGTCTGGTCCCCTCAAGAAGATGCCAGCGAACAGCGCTGGAAGTTCCACCCGGTGTTTGCGTTTTGCCGCGTTTTCGAGGAAATCAGGTTTGGCTCCATTTCGAGGTTCCCCAAAAGGGCTGGTTTCGGCTTCTCCTTGGTGTTCCTTCAAAAACTGCCCCAACACAGGTACCCCCCCCCCAAAAAAAAAAAAACTCGGACAAAAAAACGGGGGAAAAAAGAAAAAGAAGAATTAATAAAGGAAACAAATGAAAAATGGGCCCCCGTTCACATGAGAGGGCCTGCTGCACCAGGCCCAGCTGCTTTTCATCCCTATTGCACCGATTCATAGGAGGGAACTTCCCCCAAAAGAAGCATTCTATCTAAAGCGCGCGCCCACGTTGCTGCCCCAAACAAGCGGTCGCCCGGGCCATGCGCGGTGGGTCCCAAAGTGAGACCCAAAAAGCTCGTTGCCAATTCCATGGTCGCCACACCCCACCGGGCTGGAAGCCATGGCTGCAGTGTCCATCCACAAAATGCAACTCTGAGGTAAACGTTTTCGATGCCTGGAGCAACCCTGCAAAAAAAAGGCCACCGAAGGCACCATCAAGACCTGATGCAAGGGTGCATCCAAATCCATGTACAGAGTTAAAAGGGCGGATATGTGTATGATTGGTTTGGGAATATCCCAAATCTTCCTTTTGCAACGAGTGAAGGGACCCTTTGCACAATTTGGTCACAACCTCCCCCTGCCTCCCAAAAGGCTCTGAACCAACATTCCGACTCATCTTCATGAGCGCCCAAAACACCGTGGAAAGCTCAAGGTGTGTTCTTGGCTTCACATGAGTCAAAATCAAAACCCGGCATCAAAAGTGGCCTACCAGAACCATGTACAGAAATAAACAGGCGGCTGCACCCATTTATCTGGGCTGCCCTCAGATGCCCTGCTAAAAACAAATTAACTTTTGGTGGATTGAATGGAAACTACCCCTAAACTCTAAAAGGCTAAAAGGCTAAGGAACCGGATGGCTGGGAGCCACCAAGTTACGGCAAGGGGATTGTCCCTTACTAATTCTCATCTACCGGAAATCGAGATCTGATGGCCTGGGTGCTGAGCTCCACCAGGACGTTCTGCAGCGTCTCGTTGGTGCGGTTCACCACGAGCAGCTCCAGCATCAGGTCGAAGGAGTGCACCTACGAAACGCGACTTGGAAGAAGCCACGGCTCTCTTCCGGTTTGTTCTTTGGTTTCGGGGAACAAGGGGAGGATAACATGTATATGTAAGATATAATACATACTCTACATATTCTATGTATATGTGTATATATATAATACTCATATACTCATGTCTATATTGTGGGTGTGTCTTGTATCTTGTTAAACCCACATTATGTATATGCGTGCCATGCGGATTGCCACGCCGCGCCATGCAACCGCAACCGCGTCGCCGCGGCGTAGTTGCGTGATGCGCGGGGCGCCTGCAAAAAGGCCTCCACATAGACCGGGTCCGCCAGGCCAGTCATCTGCTGGACCTGCCACCCAGAAATTCGCTCCTTCGACGAGTGGTGCTCGTGGGATGGGACTTGAAAAACAGGCGAGTGCCCTCCCATGGGTGTGTGTGTGTGTTGTTTTTTTGCTGTTGAAGCGTACCCCCCTTTAGGGGGTCGGAGGCAAACCAAGAGGGGTTTCGCCATTTGCGGGGGGAGGGGGGAGAAAAAGGCCATGAGACAGACTCATGTGCCCAAAAGCAACAGAGACGTCACGTTGAGGAAGCGCCTACAAACTTTGCTGAACAACTATGGCCCCAAGCCGTGCAGTGCATGTGCTCAGGCTCCCAAAAGCAGCTCCGCCTTGGCCAGTCGCTCCGCAAAGAGCGCGCCATCCGCGGCCGCCTGTGCCATGGAGGCGCCCCGCGCGGCGTGGAAGTCCTCGTCATCGTCCATGCCGCCTTTCGGAAGGAAGGAGTCCCCGGTTTACGGCATTCTTTGGTGGCATGGGGCGGATTGTGAGTCTTATTCCCAGATGGTGGCAGGTTTTGCTAGTGGCTCTTGCCGAGGGTGGGGGAGAAAGAGTGTGATGGTGTTGGCTTGTGTTGCTTGTTTCTTGGTCGCGGGGACGTTTACGCCTCAGGCTGCGCGGCCTTCCTGTGTGTGTGTGTGGATGATTTTCCGCTCATTGGCTTGGAGCTCTCAGCTCGGTTTGCGGGGCTATGCCCATCGTCCCTGGCCCCCTGACCCTGATGGCAACAGCTTCATGCTGATAGCCACAGCCTCGAGGGTCTCTGGTTCTCATGGTCCCTGGTGCGACCCTTTGTTGCAGTAGACCTCGTCACGCACAAAGAATCAGAGCTGGTCAGCCTAAGACTTCGCACGTGGGATTTAGCTTCATACCTTAAATCGTATGAGTATTCGTATCTTGTATTCAACGAGTGCACCCAAAACTGCGCAAAAGACTCCTCGGGGCGGTCGCACCCATGGCTGGAACTGTTTGTTTGTTTATTTTGTCGGAATCCTATGAGCATAGGTATCCTTGAGTGGAACATAGATGGCCCTGGTAGATGATTGAACCACTAAGTAACCCAGGGCCCGCTTTCTTTTAACGAAACCAACCAAAAAGGACACCTATGGATTTCCATGAGTTATTTTAACAAAAAAAGACACCTATGGAATTTCACGAGCACATCACCAAGGCCCGGATTCCACTTAAACACATAGGTGTCCTTTGGGGGGAAATAGATGGGTTTCCCTGGAAACCACCTGGTAAACCAGGAATCGCCGCCTATTTTTGTTTGCCAAAACAACCAAGAAGGACGCCTATGGACTTCCATGAGTTTTTTTTCACGAAACCAAAAAAAAAGGACACCCACGGTTTTCCACGAGCACATCACCAAGGACGGATTCCACGAAGAAAAAACAATCCTCCAAAAAACGATCCGAACCCCCCCCCCCCCCAACCCTTTGACCCTTTGGCCCGCAGCCTGCGGGCCCAGCTCCTCCCTTCCTCTCCCTCAGCTGGCGGAAGACGATGCACTCGTCCGGTGCCACGCTCTTCTCCTGATGTTGAATTCAAGTTTTGCAGTTCCCTTGGTTCAAACTGCCCCGTTCTCCAATCAATGAGCCGCGCGCTTGGAAGCATCTTCATGGTTCAAAGAGCTGTGGGTGTCAAAACCGTTTTGGGATCCCAGTTTGGTTGGTAGGTGAATTCACCACCCATTTTAGAACCTATTTTAGTGGGGATTGGGATGTTCACTGGGGGTACCCGATTTTGACCCATGGCCAAACAGCCCCCGTTCTATCAATGAGCTGTGCGCTTGGAAGCCCTTTGGCCAATCAGAATAAATGCCTTGTAGACGGTTGGTGGCTTTGCTGGTGTGGCTGGTGTGCTGGTGTCGGCTTGTTGTCCGCAGGGGGTTTGTGGGACTCTTACCAGCCGTTGGTGGCCTTCAACTTTTAGAGGCCTCAAAATAAGGGGCCCACTCTGGTGGACGGATTGTTTTCAGGGAAGCCACGCGGCTTCCGAAACCCGCCTGACCTATGGGAAAAAGCGCCGGATAGGTCAGCGGTAACACTTGCCCAAGCTGGGAAACACTTGCTCATAGGTGTCCTTTTGGAGAACAAACAAGAAGAAAAACAAAGATGGCCCCGGTACGTGGAATAAGACCAATCTAAACCAGCGCTATCTATTTTCTAGCCAAACTAACCCAAAAAGAACACCTACGCTGGTGCCTCCACCGGTTTGCCCCTTTGCCTGCATGACACCTCCCCAACTCCATAGCCCGGCTGAATGGGTGCCGTGGTGCCTATGCTCAGGCACTTGCTTGATGGTTGGTCTGCAAGGCGACGTGTCTCGTAGGGCGTTGTTCTACAGATCAAAGACAGGAGAAAACACCAAGATCTTCGACGCTTTTCTAGATATGGAGCAAAACTGGACCAAAAGGTGACAAGCTCGGTTGCGGGCAAGCTAGGAGGAGAAGGAACCATAGCTGTGGAACCCTTTCAGAAACCCTTTGCGAGTCCTGCACCTCCTCCTCTTGGCCCAGCGCCCACTCGGAGTTCTGCGCCGCCAACTCCAAGACCTGCGCAGCGATGAAACAGAATTCTTCAAGGAGCCCCCGAATCAAAACAGGAAACCTCTAGGGGTCGATTCCCCATCGTTCTTTCCAAGAACCGGCCGTTTTCTCTGGATTTCCGGAGGTGTTGTAGAAAGAAGGATCCCTGGAAAGAATGGGCAAAAACCAAGAGACACCTAAAGGGAGACCAAATGGGAAGCCAAGGCGAAAACAAAACGTGAAACAAAAAGGGAAACCAAACGAAAAACCAAACGGGACACTTAACGGGAACCCGAGAGGGAAACAAACGAGGAACGTGTTGAAAAAAGGCAAACCGAAGGGGCAACCAACACCAAAAGGGAGACCAAATGGAGACCAGTGAGGGTTTCCTTGCTGAAGAGCAACGAAAATGACACCAACCACTGAGGAGAGGGTTCCTCTTATTTGGGCAATGGTTTTAACTAAAAGAGAACCGAAAGGAAATCAAAGCCCATCTTGGGGGCCCGAAATCAAGTTTTAAGACTGAGAATAGGGGACCTCCCAAAACCATGGGGTTCTTCTTTGCCCCGCTTACCACCATCAGCGAGGCGTACCGTCAAACAGACACGCGGACACGCGTCTCAAGCTTGGCGCGATCTGGCTCTTGGGTTTCAGGAGGCCAAAAGGAACCCCCAGCCATTTTGTGGGGCCCATTTTTGGAAAGGCGCTCGCGGCCAAGATGAGAAGCCGTACAGACCACCCCTCCAAATAAAAGAATCCGTCCGGCCATCTCAAAGGCTCTTTTGAGAGACGCCGACGTTGGCAGCTTGGCACATGGGAACTCCAACAACCTCCACCCAGCCCCGGGGTGAGGGATTCATCCCTTTATCCACACGTGTCTAGTGTGTGGGCTCAAAGAACCAACAATTCACCGTAGGGGGTCTTTTCCAGATGGGGAACGGGGAACTCGGGAACTGAAACGAGTGGCTTCCGGGCGTCCAGTCGAGCCCCATCTTCAACACACATGCACCCTTCTGGGCATGACCCGTGTGTGTTTAGGACGGGTAGTCCTGGTCCTGCTGAAAGCAATGTGACCCGTAGCTGGCAGACACCTTGTCAACCATGTCCAATTACCCAACCCACTTCTTCTCCCTGTCTTTATCTCCATCCCAAACCAAAACCCTCACCCCCACCCGCCCATCCTCCCGGACCTGGTTTCGATAAACTGTTCCGTGTAACCTCACAGCTCGGGAAACTCGCCTATTGGCCCAAACAAGTGATGCTCCACACCAGCAAAAAAGCGGAAACATAGGGAACCAGACCAACATCCACACCAATCCCAAGCCATCCCAACTTCTCCTAACACTTCCCTAAACGAGCCCATACGCCCCAACCCATACCCAACCCATCCACACCCACCCACTCCACGTCCACCCATCCATCTCATCCCCACCCATCCCCACCCATCCCAACCCATCGCCCACCCATCCCAACCCATCCAAACTCATCCCATCCCCACCCATCCCAACGCCCCCCACCCAACACCCATCCCACCCCATCCCCATCCCCATCCCCACCCCCATCCTCACGCCTTGGCCAGCTGCCCTCGCCCCTGGGCGGCGCCCCAGTCCCCCTGCACCAGCTGCGCTGCGGCCAGCTGCGGCGGCGGCAGCTGGGAGTTGCCTCGCAGCCGCCGTGCCCAGCGCCGAGCGGCGGGAGCGCCGAAGAGGGGGGGGGGGTTCTCCAAGCGCCGTTCACAGGCGCTCTGCCAGAATTGTCCTAGTGACTTCCCAACGGGTAGTATGGATTGAGGTCGGCCAACTCTCCATACAGCACAGTCTAATCCTTCCACCTTTGTGTTGTCTCTCCGATCATTGGCATGCTTGGTGTTTGTGTTGGAGACAGCGTATCTTTCATTCATATCTATGACACCGGATTCGCTAGCATTTGAAACACTGCAGCTGTTTGTTGAGATCTCCCGAGCTCTGCCTGTCATCAGACCCTGGCCCCTTCCGCCAGAGTCCTTTCACGCAACAAGATCCCTAAGAACACTTCAGGGACCCGCTCTCATTGGGTGAATTGCGAAGTTGAATCCCCCCCCCATTTTTGTCATGCCCTTTACCCGCTTGCCAATCACTGAAGTGGTCTTTTGCTGCCCAACCCCTCCTAGCTTCCACGATTCTTGGGTGGGGCCAAATTTGTACTCATGGCCCTTTGGGGGAAACCGAAAAGGGGAGCATTCCAAACACGACCAGGTGGGTTCACCGTGTTTCAACCCGCCGTCTGGAGGAAAAGTCAGCTTCGCTTCACACCGCCAAATGCCGCAATCCCGGCCAAACCAGAAGCCGCCGCCCCCGCCACTATCGCCCCGCCCAATGCCTCGAAGGCTCCCAAGGAAGGCTCCCGGGCGCTTTGCTGCCCCGCCCCAAACTTCTTGACTCCCTCCATACCGCAAGCGCCCCAGTTTTACCCTTCATCACGTTGACCCATCGTTTGCTGAAGCAAAAGGCCCGCCCTCATTAATGGAAGGAATCTGTAGTCCCTGCAAACGTCAACTCACTTTGACGCCTTCTCAACACGTTCACGCTTCAAGCCACCCTCTAACGGGAAATGGAGAAATCCCCCCGGTGTCGTTGGGTCAATTTTCAAGTTGCAACCTCAAAAAAGCTCACCCCAAAACTGTTCTTGAGAACGCCCCCCGCCCAACAAAAACGCCCACACACACTCAAAAAGAAACACCGAGGATAAAAAAAATATATTTAAAAAAAAAAAAAAAAAAAAAAAAAAAAAAAAAAAAAAAAAAAAAAAAAAAAAACAAGGGGGAACAAGGGGCCCTGTGTACACCCTACAGGTCCAGGCCCAAATGGTTTTACCGGTACCCAGGTCTCTTCCGAGGCGAAGGCCCATCACGGCGAAGGCCCGGATGCATTGGCTCAGCCGCACCGCGCTGTCGCACTTCTCCCCGCCTGCGCTGCACGAGAAGCAACGCACTTCACGAGAGGGAAACAGGGAAGACGGTGTCTCGAAAGAACACCCCCCCTATTCATAAAGCTGTGACTAATAAGGGGTCAACAGTACAGGGAATGTCGCAAAACTTGTTTCAACCCCCAAATGGGATTCACCCCCAAAATAGCAGGATTCCTTTTGGATTCGCCGAAACCCTGCTGTGGGTTCATGTCAAAGCCACGACCTCAAGAGGGGACATGTTTCAAGCAACAACACAAGCATGTGGCAGCACACAAAGCTTTGGCAAAGGCACTCATTGACGAATGTCGCGCGTGTATGACTCGAACTCCTCCCAAAATCCGACGGCGTCTGACCGGCGGGGTTCTCAGGAACCTGGTGAGGGGATCTTAAGGCACACGCAAGGGCAAGACAAGACGTCTTGCAGAACATGCTCTACCGAAGTGTCTGGCTTGACAGCCCATTTGCGCACATGCCCCGACACTCATGCCGACACACGCACGAGGGCCATCAAGAATTCTCTTCGGCCAGCCCAGCCGCCTACCACCGTCTGCTACTTTCCTAGCCTTCAAGCAAGCTGGGATATCCCTACCTCTCACAGTACTTTGACTCCGACTTGTCCCCAATCTCGCAAACCAATGCAAACAAAGTCAACAAGATCAGCAGCAAGTACCCATTGACGAATGTCGCGCGTGTATGACTCGAACTCCTCCCAAAATCCGACGGCGTCTGACCGGCGGGGTTCTCAGGAACCTGGTGAGGGGATCTTAAGGCACACGCAAGGGCAAGACAAGACGTCTTGCAGAACATGCTGTACCGAAGTGTCTGGCTTGACAGCCCATTTGCGCACATGCCCCGACACTCATGCCGACACACGCACGAGTGGCCATCAAGAATTCTCTTCGGCCAGCCCAGCCGCCTACCACCCCTCTGCTACTTTCCCAGCCTTCAAGCAAGCTGAGATATCCCTAACTCCCACCGTACTTTGCCTCCCACTGGTTCCCATGATCTTAAAAACCTATGCAAACAAGCCAGCAAGATCAGCAGCAAGTACCCATTGACGAATGTCGCGCGTGTATGACTCGAACTCCTCCCAAAATCCGACGGCGTCTGACCGGCGGGGTTCTCAGGAACCTGGTGAGGGGATCTTAAGGCACACGCAAGGGCAAGACAAGACGTCTTGCAGAACATGCTGTACCGAAGTGTCTGGCTTGACAGCCCATTTGCGCACATGCCCCGACACTCATGCCGACACACGCACGAGGGCCATCAAGAATTCTCTTCGGCCAGCCCAGCCGCCTACCACCCCTCTGCTACTTTCCCAGCCTTCAAGCAAGCTGAGATATCCCTAACTCCCACCGTACTTTGCCTCCCACTGGTTCCCATGATCTTAAAAACCTATGCAAACAAGCCAGCAAGATCAGCAGCAAGTACCCATTGACGAATGTCGCGCGTGTATGACTCGAACTCCTCCCAAAATCCGACGGCGTCTGACCGGCGGGGTTCTCAGGAACCTGGTGAGGGGATCTTAAGGCACACGCAAGGGCAAGACAAGACGTCTTGCAGAACATGCTCTACCGAAGTGTCTGGCTTGACAGCCCATTTGCGCACATGCCCCGACACTCATGCCGACACACGCACGGGGGCCAGCAAGAATTCTCTTCGGCTAGCCCAGCCGCCTACCACCGTCTGCTACTTTCCCAGCCTTCAAGCAAGCTGGGATATCCCTACCTCTCACGGTACTTTGCCTCCGACTTGTCCCCATGATCTCACAAACCAATGCAAACAAAGTCAACAAGATCAGCAGCAAGTACCCATTGACAAATATCGCGCGTGTATGACTCGAACTCCTCCCAAAATCCGACGGCGTCTGACCGGCGGGGTTCTCAGGACCTGGTGAGGGGATCTTAAGGCACACGCAAGGGCAAGACAAGACGTCTTGCAGAACATGCTCTACCGAAGTGTCTGGCTTGACAGCCCATTTGCGCACGTGCCCCGACACTCATGCCGACACACGCACGAGGGCCATCAAGAATTCTCTTCGGCCAGCCCAGCCACCCACCACCCCGCTGCTACTTTCCCAGCCTTCAAGCAAGCTGAGATATCCCTAACTCCCACCGTACTTTGCCTCCCACTTGTCCCGATGATCTCACAAAACAATTCAAACAAAGCCAACAAGATCAGCAGCAAGTACCCATTGACGAATGTCGCGCGTGTATGACTCGAACTCCTCCCAAAATCCGACGGCGTCTGACCGGCGGGGTTCTCAGGAACCTGGTGAGGGGATCTTAAGGCACACGCAAGGGCAAGACAAGACGTCTTGCAGAACATGCTCTACCGAAGTGTCTGGCTTGACAGCCCATTTGCGCACCTGCCCCGACACTCATGCCGACACACGCACGAGGCCCATCAAGAATTCTCTTCGGCCAGCCCAGCCGCCTGCCACCCCCCTTCAAGCAAGCTGGGATATCGCCTACCTTTCACCGTACTTTGTCCCTGGTTGGTTCCCATGATCTCACAAACCAATGCAAACAAAGCCAACAAGATCAGCAGCAAGTACCCATTGACGAATGTCGCGCGTGTATGACTCGAACTCCTCCCAAAGTCCGACGGCGTCTAACCGGCGGGGTTCTCAGGAACCTGGTGAGGGGATCTTAAGACACGCGCAAGGGCAAGACAAGACGTCTTGCAGAACATGCTCTACCGAAGTGTCTGGCTTGACAGCCCATTTGCGCACGTGCCCCGACACTCATGCCGACACACGCACGAGGGCCATCAAGAATTCTCTTCGGCCAGCCACCCACCACCCTGCTGCTACTTTCCCAGCCTTCAAGCAAGCTGAGATATCCCTGACTCCCACCGTACTTTGCCTCCCACTGGTTCCCATGATCTTACAAACCTATGCAAACAAGCCAGCAAGATCCGCAGCAAGTACCCATTGACGAATGTCGCGCGTGTATGACTCGAACTCCTCCCAAAGTCCGACGGCGTCTGACCGGCGGGGTTCTCAGGAACCTGGTGAGGGGATCTTAAGGCACACGCAAGGGCAAGACAAGACGTCTTGTAGAACATGCTCTACCGAAGTGTCTGGCTTGACGGCCCATTTGCGCACATGCCCCGACACTTGCCGACACACGCTCGAGGGCCATCAAGAATTCTCTTCGGCCAGCCCAGTTGCCTACCACCCCCTGCTACTTTCCTAGCCTTCAAGCCAGCTGGGATATCCCTAGCTCCCACCGTACTTTGCCTCCCACTGGTTCCCATGATCTCACAAACCTATGCAAACAATCCAGCAAGATCAGTAGCAAGTACCCATTAACGAATGTCGCGCGTGTATGACTCGAACTCCTCCCAAAATCCGACGGCGTCTGACCGGCGGGGTTCTCAGGAACCTGGTGAGGGGATCTTAAGGCACACGCAAGGGCAAGACAAGACGTCTTGCAGGACATGCTCTACCGAAGTGTCTGGCTTGACGGCCCATTTGCGCACATGCCCCGACACTCATGCCGACACACGCACGAGGGCCAGCAAGAATTCTCTTCGGACAGCCCAGCCGCCTACCACCGTCTGCTACTTTCCCAGCCTTCAAACAAGCTGGGATATCCCTACCTCTCACAGTACTTTGCCTCCGACTTGTCCCGATGATCTCACAAATCAATTTAAACAAAGCCAACAAGATCAGCAGCAAGTACACATTGACGAACGTCGCGCGTGTATGACTCGAACTTCTCCCAAAGTCCGACGGCGTCTGACCGGCGGGGTTCTCAGGAACCTGGTGAGGGGATCTTAAGGCACACGCAAGGGCAAGACAAGACGTCTTGCAGGACATGCTCTACCCAAGTATCTGGCTTGACAGCCCATTTGCGCACGTGCCCCGACACTTGCCGACACACGCTCGAGGGCCATCAAGAATTCTCTTCGGCCAGCCCAGTTGCCTACCACCCCCTGCTACCTTCCTAGCCTTCAAGCAAGCTGGGATATCCCTAACTCCCACCGTACTTTGCCTCCCACTGGTTCCCATGATCTCACAAACCTATGCAAACAATGCAGCAAGATCAGCAGCAAGTACCCATTAACGAATGTCGCGCGTGTATGACTCGAACTCCTCCCAAAATCCGACGGCGTCTGACCGGCGGGGTTCTCAGGAACCTGGTGAGGGGATCTTAAGGCACACGCAAGGGCAAGACAAGACGTCTTGCAGAACATGCTCTACCGAAGTGTCTGGCTTGACGGCCCATTTGCGCACATGCCCCGACACTCATGCCGACACACCCACGAGGGCCATCAAGAATTCTCTTCGGCCAGCCCAGCCGCCTACCACCCCCCAGCAAGCAAGCTGGGATATCCCTAACTCCCACCGTACTTTGCCTCCGACTTGTCCCGATGATCTCACAAACCTATGCAAACAAGCCAACCAGATCAGCAGCAAGTACCCATTGACAAATGTCGCGCGTGTATGACTCGAACTCCTCCCAAAGTCCGACGGCGTCTGACCGGCGGGGTTCTCAGGAACCTGGTGAGGGGATCTTAAGGCACACGCAAGGGCAAGACAAGACGTCTTGTAGAACATGCTCTACCGAAGTGTCTGGCTTGACAGCCCATTTGCGCACCTGCCCCGACACTCATGCCGACACACGCACGAGGGCCATCAAGAATTCCCTTCGGCCAGCCCAGCCGCCTACAACCCCTCTTCAAGCAAGCTGGGATATCCCTACCTCTCACAATATACACTTGGTCTCTGACTGGTTCCCATGATCTTACAAACCTATGCAAACAAAGCCAACAAGATCAGCAGCAAGTACACATTGACGAATGTCGCGCGTGTATGACTCGAACTCCTCCCAAAATCCGACGGCGTCTGACCGGCGGGGTTCTCAGGAACCTGGTGAGGGGATCTTAAGGCACGCGCAAGGGCAAGACAAGACGTCTTGCAGAACATGCTCTACCGAAGTGTCTGGCTTGACAGCCCATTTGCGAACGTGCCCCGACACTCATGCCGACACACGCACGAGGGCCATCAAGAATTCCCTTCGGCCAGCCCAGCCGCCTACAACCCCCCTTCAAGCACGCTGGGATATCCCTACCTCTCACAATATATACTTGGTCTCTGACTGGTTCCCATGATCTCACAAACCAATGCAAACAAAGCCAACAAGATCAGCAGCAAGTACACATTGACGAATGTCGCGCGTGTATGACTCGAACTCCTCCCAAAGTCCGACGGCGTCTGACCGGCGGGGTTCTCAGGAACCTGGTGAGGGGATCTTAAGACACGCGCAAGGGCAAGACAAGACGTCTTGCAGAACATGTTCTACCGAAGTGTCTGGCTTGACAGCCCATTTGCGCACGTGCCCCGACACTCATGCCGACACACGCACGAGGGCCATCAAGAATTCCCTTCGGCCAGCCCAGCCGCCTACAACCCCTCTTCAAGCAAGCTGGGATATCCCTACCTCTCACAATATACACTTGGTCTCTGACTGGTTCCCATGATCTCACAAACCAATGCAAACAAAGCCAACAAGATCAGCAGCAAGTACACATTGACGAATGTCGCGCGTGTATGACTCGAACTCCTCCCAAAGTCCGACGGCGTCTGACCGGCGGGGTTCTCAGGAACCTGGTGAGGGGATCTTAAGACACGCGCAAGGGCAAGACAAGACGTCTTGCAGAACATGGTCTACCGAAGTGTCTGGCTTGACAGCCCATTTGCGCACGTGCCCCGACACTCATGCCGACACACGCACGAGGGCCATCAAGAATTCCCTTCGGCCAGCCCAGCCGCCTACAACCCCCCTTCAAGCAAGCTGGGATATCCCTACCTCTCACAATATATACTTGGTCTCTGACTGGTTCCCATGATCTCACAAACCTATGCAAACAAAGCCAACAAGATCAGCAGCAAGTACGCATTGACAAATGTCGCGCGTGTATGACTCGAACTCCTCCCAAAAATCCGACGGCGTCTGACCGGCGGGGTTCTCAGGAACCTGGTGAGGGGATCTTAAGGCACGCGCAAGGGCAAGACAAGACGTCTTGCAGAACATGCTTTACCGAAGTGTCTGGCTTGACAGCCCATTTGCGCACCTGCCCCGACACTCATGCCGACACACGCACGAGGCCCATCAAGAATTCTCTTCGGCCAGCCCACTTACAAACTTATGCAAACATTTGACGGGCTTCCTGCAAAACGTCAGTCCACGTGATGTGTCTCAATCTGAGCTATGGGCCTGTGGCGCAATGGCAGCGCACCCTCTACCGCCAGCCGATTAGGCGGTGCGGCCGTCCAGGAGGGAGGTCGTGGGCTCAAGTGCCACCAGTGCCTATTTAAAGTGATTGGCGAAGCAAGGACAACTTATTGATGCGTCTGACCGGTGGGGCAAGACAAGACGCCCCGCAGAACATGCTCTACTGCAGTGTCTGGCTTGACAGCCCATTTGCGCACATGCCCCGACACTCATGCCGACACATGCACCACGGCCATCAAGAATTCCCTTCGGCCAGCCCAGCTGCCTACCACCCCTCAGCTACTTTTCCAGCCTTAAAGCAAGCTGGGATATTCCTACCTCTCACCGTACTTTGCCTCCGACTGGTTCCCATGATCTTACAAACCTATGCAAACAAAGCCAACAAGATCAGCAGCAAGTACACATTGACAAATGTCGCGCGTGTATGACTCGAACTCCTCCCAACATCCGACGGCGTCTGACCGGCGGGGTTCTCAGGAACCTGGTGAGGGGATCTGAAGGCACGCGCAAGGGCAAGACAAGACGCCCCGCAGAACATGCTCTACTGCAGTGTCTGGCTTGACAGCCCATTTGCGCACATGCCCCGACACTCATGCCGACACATGCACCACGGCCATCAAGAATTCCCTTCGGCCAGCCCAGCTGCCTACCACCCCTCAGCTACTTTCCCAGCCTTCAAGCAAGCTGAGACATCCCTACCTCTCACCGTACTTTGCCTCCGACTGGTTCCCATGATCTTACAAACCTATGCAAACAAAGCCAACAAGATCAGCAGCAAGTACACATTGACGAATGTCGCGCGTGTATGACTCGAACTCCTCCCAACATCCGACGGCGTCTGACCGGCGGGGTTCTCAGGAACCTGGTGAGGGCATCTGAAGGGCAAGACAAGACGTCTTGTAGAAACATGCTCTACCGAAGTGTCTGGCTTGACAGCCCATTTGCGCACCTGCCCCGACACTCATGCCGACACATGTTCGAGGCCCATCAAGAATTCTCTTCGGCCAGCCCAGCCGCCTACCACCCCTCTGCTACTTTCCCAGCCTTCAAGCTAGCTGGGATATCGCCTACCTCTCACCGTACTTTGTCTGTGACTGGTTCCCATGATCTCACAAACCAATGCAAACAAAGCCAACAAGATCAGCAGCAATTACACATTGACGAATGTAGCGCATGTATGACTCGACCTCCGACCAAAGTCCGACGGCGTCTGACCGGCGGGGTTCTCTGGAACCTGGTGAAGGGATCTTAAGGCACGCGCAAGGGCAAGACAAGACGTCTTGTGGAACATGCTCTGACCCAGTGTCTGACGGTTTGGCTTGACATCCCATTTGCGCACATGCCCCGACACTTATGCCGACACACGCACGACGGCCATCAAGAATTCTCTTTGGCCAGCCCAACCGCCACTGGACTTCGCTCTGGCTTCACCTTGCTTTGGCGCCTGTCTGCTTCCCATGATCCCACAAACCGGGGCAAATTAAGGCCAACAAGGTGCAGCAGCGAACACTCGTTGACAAATGTCCCACGTGCGTGTGACTTAGCCTCCTCCCAAAATTCGACGGCGTCTGACCGGCACCGTTTTCTGAAACCTTTCGCTTATCCACATCATGTTGTATCCAAGCGGGCGCGTTGCGCCGGTCCTCTGGTTTCCTTCGTCGTATCCAAGCAACACCGGTCGAGTAAACATCCATATCGTATGTGTATATTATATACATATGCGTCTATGTATGTGTGTATCGGTCTACTACACATGCATACATACCAGACGCCTCACACACACACACACACCCACACACACACACACCCACCACCCACACACCCACACACGCACGCACGCACACACACACACACACACACACACACACACACACACACACACACACACACACACACACACACACACACACACACACACACACACACACACACACACACACACACAGCACACACCACACACACACACACACACACACACACACACACACACACACACACACACACACACACACACACACACACACACATACGCACACGCACACGCACGCACGCACGCACGCACGCACGCACGCACGCACGCACGCACGCACGCACGCACGCACGCACGCACGCACGCACGCACGCACGCACGCACGCACGCACGCACGCACACACGCACACGCACACGCACACGCACACGCACACGCAAACACAGAGAGAGAGAGAGACAGTTGATGATATATATATATATATATTATAAATATCAAAAAGAATGCGCGCAACGTTCCCCGGCATGCGCTTCTTGGCCGTGGCGGCTCGCTCTGGTGTCTTTCCCCCAGCTTTTGGTCTGAGCGCCCGGGCCGCAAACATGCTGCTTCACCAACTTGAAGATGTTCACGATGACCAGCAGCACCTGGCAATGGATTTGAGTCAGTCCATACCTGCGCGCGTTGGATTTTGGGATTCTGGTGGGGCACTTCCAAATGGCAATCTATGGTGTGCCCAGTACATCGTACATATTGACTGCTGGCATCAAAAGCTGATCAAACCATTGCGGCGTCAGACGTTTCTTGCCAGAAATCAGTTTCCAGCCACACACAGGGGCGGCCCATTTTTGCCAGGTCACCCTCAGAAGGGGCGCCTTCAGGAGACGTTTCTCGGCGCCCACGTCGCGTGCCTCATTGCGCAGGGCCACCGGCAGGTTCTTCAGCTTGATGCAGAGCTTGGTCAAGGACACCTCGGGCACGTGTGCGGCGTCCAATCGGCCCATGCGGCCGTTCGCACCAAACGTTGGCAGTTCAACCAAAGCGGGGCGGACCCAAAACGCACGGTCCAAGCACTGTCAGGGCCAAATTTTGAAACCAAATGCTGTCAGTCTGGGATCAAAATGAAACCAAATTCAGTCATGATCTTTGTAATTCTTCTGCCTTTTACATTATGGTTTCCGCAATGGGACGTCGGGGCGGGAGGGCAGGGCTCGCATGTCTGGCTGGGGAAAGCTCGCGAATCGCGCCTGGAATCTGAACTGGGGGTGGCTCAAAATGGAGGAATCCCCAAAAATGGACCTGTGCTCGCTGGTTTGCCTTTAGCCTACCCCAAAGAAGGTACCTCAAAAGAAAGCTCACACTAAACTGAGTACCCCAGGCTCCCCTCCGCGGCTTCGGATGGGTGTCAAAGAACGACTTGCACAGCGCAGGACAAACAAGCAGGGACAAACAAGCAGAAGACGGGTGGCCCGACAGCAGTCAACCGAGTTATATGATCTGATTCTGCTCTCTGAGCAAGTTCTGCAAGCAAGTTCTCTGAGTAAGTTCTCTGAGCAAGCGGCTGTGTGCAAATCGCAGTGCCATGCTGTTTCGCTTCGCCATCAGAGCATGACAGAGGCCTCAATCTTATGAGTCCTCTGCTGTCCAACTTAAAATCCACCGGAGTGTGGAATCCAAAAGTAGTCGTGGTCTCTTGTGGGCCACTCAAAACTCTCTGCGGAGCCAATTCAGAGGCTCCAGATTAGCCCGGGGCCACGCAAAGGCCCCGGGGAAAATGGAAAATCATCAGGTGCATGCAGGATTTGGAACTCGCGAACTCGCCGCGAATGTTCCCAGGCTTCAGGCTGTGTCCTGGGACCTTTGGGTCTGAATGGCCTAGGAGTGGGCGTCAATCTTATTCCACACTCCCGAGGGAAGAGCCACAAACTGATCCGCAAAGTCGTCCATCTTCCACAACCTGTCGGCCAAACGGACTCAACCATTGGCCATGCGAAAAAGATGTCGAATGGAAAATTGTGTGGAGACGGATGAGAAAGGAATATCTCCCTCCAAACAGAACGGGACCCCTCTAGGTCAACGCCTTGTGCCCCATGGCCCAATCTTGAGCTTCATCCTCAGAGAAAGTAAGACAGAACATATCAAAAAGAAACCCTTTGCGGGAGACCCTGTACCACCAAAACAACTAAAACAGAGATCACATAAACGGGCTGCGGGTGTGGAAAAATCCAACCCAGTGATTCCTTGGTTACCCCTCAGGCAAACGAGGATTCGGATCTCGTGCCTCTCGCGCAGGTCGCTGATCTTCCTGATGGCGTCCTGAGGTTGCGTCCGTTGGCGGAACCGGTTTGCTGGGTTTGTCTCTAAATGGGGAACTGGTGGAGGTAGGTGTTTCTTCCGGCCAGGTTCTCTTTTTTGCGCCGATTTTTTACCCTCTAAATCGGGAAGTTGGTAGAGGTGTTTGTTTGAGCCAGTTTTGTTGTTTTTTTGGCGCTGGTTCTCTTGGGGCTGGCAACACCCCTGGCACCACGTAAAACAGGCACCCATTAGGTTTGGCTGGAGACCTCCTATTTTCTGGGGGACTGGGTGGTAACTTCTTTGGGGAGTTGGTGGTCGCATCCCCAGCAGCACCGGCCTCACTTGGACCAAGGGTTGCCTGTGATTCGGTGCCAGAGGAGAGTTTCTTGGGTTGGTTTAGGGCGAGCTTTAGGCAACAAGCAAAGATACAAACAAGCACCTATATTAAACTTTCTTTGGAAAAAATGATGATAAATACAGTTATAAAAACAAAAAGTAAACACATAAACAAATACATAAAGGCGCTACCTTATTTCTTGGGCGTTACATCACTATGATCTTATCCACTGTGAGAAATATCGAATCTCAACCACAAAACAACTGGCTCCGATCCCAGCTCTGCACCCTTCCATGCCATCTCAGCTGGACAGCTTGGTGGACGCGCTCGTGCTATGAGGGGAAATTTGTTAGAGCCTTCCTCGCCCCCCCCCCAACCGTCAACTGAGTAAAAAATACGAAACACAAAGAGGATTCCAAACGACCCAACAGCCTTGAGGGTAACTTCCCTTTTTTCAGGGATTCGTCTCGGAAATACCACAGCCGAACACTCCGGGGAAAGAAATGGCTGACGATTGAAACGAACGATGCTTGGAAAGAATTCGGGGAGTCCAGAACCTCCAACTGTGGGTCTTTGTCTTCTTGGAGTTGGCGCCCTGGATGTGTCGCTGACCGGGAAATGAAAAGGAATCAACACGAATCCACGAATCCCTCAGCCAAAGCGTCGTTGATATTGTCCACCAAGGACAGGTAGTCCGCCTGCAGCTGCTGGGCGTACTTGTTCTCGTACTTCCGTTCCTCAGCCTTCACCGTGAACTTCAGGGGCGTCACCTACGCCGCGTGGCTCTTTTACGTGAGGCCGACCAGAAATCGACTTCGCGGATGAGAAAAATCGCTGGCGCGAAAATTATCTTTCTGTGGTAAAGGGGGGGGGACGAAACCAAACCTGAGGAGAAAAGCGCGACGGCCCGGGCACTGGTTTCATCTGATCGGCTGAGCCTCTGAAAGAGGATCTAGAGACCAAATCGAGGCGATGGATTCGAGCGCTTGAGGAATTCATGGCATCTACGTTCACCCAACTGCACGTGCAAGATGAACATGAATTTACCAGAGAAAACGCCCCAGAGTTGTTTTCTGGCCGGGATGCATCCAAAGTCAAGGTGTTTTCATAGAAGCCAGCGAGAGGGAAGTGCCACCACGGCCAGAATATGCGGACGCCAAATAGTGGTTTCTTAAATGAGCCATGTCAAAAGCTACTCCCCTGGTGTGGAAAAAATACTGATCAGTGAGAGCACTCTACCCAACCTGAATTCATCCCCCACAGAAACATAAACCGCCGAAGATTTGTTTGGGCCCTCCGGATACACATCCGAAGTTGATGTCATCATCAGCTCATAGCAAACAGCTACCGGAAGTGTCTGCAAAGTGGACCGCCTCGCCTTCTCCTCAAGGAGTATGGTGTGGTTGGGCGCCTGCTTCGGGAAGGGAAAGGTGCCGTTCCTGCCAGCTCCCGGCCCCGACGCCCTAGACAACCTCCTTTTGCTATGAGGGCCCAAAACCCATGGACTTCTTTGGTTCTACTAAGCTGATGGCAAAAGCATGCCGTCCCCAGTTAACTCCCTTTTACGGCTGAACTTGTGGGCGTTCTTTTTGAGAATTGGGTGCCCTTTCCAAGTGTTTCCCTATGAAAATTCACAGCCATGTCCCTTTCAGGGTGTTTTTCTTCGGGAAATCAAAAGGTAAACCACCAGTTTGAGGTTCCCTTGCTGACGGACAGAGCACTGGATTTCCCCTTCAAAAGTTCTGGCAGTTTCCATTGAAACAGCCACTTGAGGTTCCACAAAGGGAAACAGAGGACACCCCACAGGCCCTCATTTTTTGTGCAAATGTTCATTAAAATTCCAACAGCTGAATTTAAGACTTGGATCGATTCCCAAAGGACCCTTTCTATTTCCGGTGAGCTGGCTGTGGGTCAAAAATAGATACCCAAAACGGCACCCTAGTAAATGAAAACAAGGACTAAAACCTGTGGTGGTGGAGGAGTTCGACCCATACCCAGCTCGTCTTTCCCCCCCCCCCCCCGCCCCAAAAAAAAAAACCGGGTGAGCGAGCAACGAGCTCCAGCTCCAGCTCCCGTCCTGCGCCAGCGCTCCGGGTGCTCGCCGTGAGGCCCGTAGGGCGAGCTGGTGATCACGTTGCCGGCGCCCCAGCGCTTGCGGTCCACGATGGTGTTGTAGTTCCACACCGCGTCCATCTCCTCGCGGCTTTTGGCTTCATGGTAGGTTGGGTTAGGTTTGGTCAGGTTAGGCTAGGTCAAGTTAGGTCAGGTCAGGTTAGGTCAGGTTCGGTGAGGCTAGGTTAGGTCAGCTTAGGTTCGGTTAGGTGAGAGGAAACGGACAAATCAAAATCTGGATGGCCGAATCCAAGCTTGGGGTTTGGCTCTGCGTGGCTTAAATTGGCGTGGTTTAGTTTGAGTTGTTTTCTGTTTCTAGTTATCTAGATTGGATAGCTGGTTGGTTTTGGAGGATTGGAATCTCCTCTATGACCCTACCCTTCCCGCTGGATAGATGGCCAGCCGTTTTCCTGTTTGCCTTGATTCAGTGTGGTTCCCTTGGGTACCGACTCTATAGAATATAGATGTATCTACATACTAGGGTGAACCTGCCCCAGTGCGGTACAGCAGTTTGGTACATAAATGCCAATAGCTACATCGTGTAGCTATTGCATATCCATGGAGATGTACTGTACTGCTTGCTACTTTCCGGTGGTGTGACTTAAGGGGATTCACCCCGTCACTGCGAAAGGTCAGGCAACTCAAAGTCGGAATGAAACCTTTCCCAGATCTTCCGAGCAATTAAAAAAGACTTGCACAAGAATGCTCGAAACTTGGGATGATAGGTACGATTCAAGTGGTCAACACCTCCAGCATCACCAGTGTGTTGCGTTTCCGCGGACAAAAAAACACGGCGTCCACCCTGCGGCGCAAACCATTCAAACAGCTAGTATCCAAGTTTCAGCTTTTCCGGGTACTTCCCGAATCAAAACATCAACTTTCGTGGCATCCCACCCCACTCCCTTCCCCCGCGCCTCCATACTACCCACAAAGAGAACATGTGTGCGGAAGCGCCAAACCCCCCCTCCCCCACCCACACCCCGCTGCATGTGGCTGTGGGTCAAAAATAGGTACCCAAAATGACACCCAGGTAAATGGAACCAAGGACTATATTACCTGCAGTCCATTTCCTGGTGGCTTCATTTTGACCCATACCCATGTAAGGGATCCTTGTTCATGTAGATCAGGATCTTGTTCACGTACCTGGCCCTGGGCGGCAGATCCTGATTCGAGCTGCGCCGCCGGCCGTACAAGGCGCGGCTTGCCGGTTCCACCTCTTCCTCCGCGTCGAGCTCAGAAAGCAGGCGGCTGGTGCGGTTCCAAACCACCAGCGAGCCTGTGGCATTTTCCACCTGCCCAACTAGGCTGAGCCGGAGCCAAGGGCTCCATGTTTCCGGTTGGGCATGTTTCCACGAGCTTCGAGGTGCACGTGAGGTCAGTCAGACGTGTCAAGCAAAACTGGCACAAGAGTCCCAAAAGCAAAAGGTTGTCATCATCAAATCAACTGCTGGAGGTCATCAGCGCTTGTTCGAGTAACAACTCTTGTTCGCTAGTGGACCTTCCTGGGTTGTTCACAAGGGGGATCCCGGATCCTATCCCGCAATCCTTTACGGGGGGGGGGGGGGGATCGCCACTACAAGGCAATCTGACAGAGGAATTGAGGATTGATTTTGAACAGCCCAGCCTTCTGCATGGTGTAGTTCACAAAGGTGTCCAGCACAGTGAGCACTTGATACTCTTGCACGATGGGAGTCTGCAGGGGCCGCAGGAGGACCTTGAAGTGGTTCTTCACGCTGGTGCTGATGTCTCTCAACCACTTCTCCCCCCTCACCTCAACTTCCACCCCGGAGACAAGAAGAAACCGTCACTGATGAAAACAACATCCCCCAGCTCAACAACTCTCGCCGACCTCAAAGGCGATGACTTTTGCGGGTGTTTTTTTTTAAAGCTGTGGCTGCGCGCTTGCCCTCAAACCGTGAACCATAAGGGCTGATTAAAATGAGATTTCAGCTCATGGCAGAATACAGTTCGTAATCATTTCCCCCCTTCTACGTGCCAAAATCGGAGCACCCGCCAAAATAGGAGCACGACTTCCTTTGCATTTCCCTTTTTACACCCAAGGCCCTCATGGACCCCCCGCGCGCCGCGTCACCGGCGTCTCCTCGAAGGGATCTCCTCCCCGCAGCGCTCGTCCAAAGAGCCCCGCGTCGAAGAGCGCCGGCGCGACGTCCGCGTCGCCCGCCGCGGCCGCCGCGGTCGCCGCGGCGCAGGCCGCCAAGATGCGCCACATCCCGCGACGAGTTGGAGATATGGAGATCAGCCGCCGGACGCGTCGTGCGAGTGGAAGGCCAAAAAACGGCTGCGGAAGGAGAAAAAAAAGGGCGGCAAGGCAAGCAAAAGCGAGGTCCAGCCGGGAATTTGGGCTTGGCGTCGCCACTCACTGAAACCGCACAAAGCGGTTTCGGTCAACAAAAGAAAACTGTGATTCCAATCCTGGCAGGTGATGTGTTGCATGGTTTCCAAGCTGATTGCCTTCGTTCACAGGCCACTGGAATGCTGGGCAAGTGCCTCCCCACCAAAGTCCCCCTTATGTGAATAAGCCTCCCAAAATTCTGAGAACCCCTCTAAATGTATCCACTTCAAGGAAGGCAGAGAACTTCTGAGAACTGCGATGCTTCAATCCACCCAGCCACCCCTGACTTCAGCCGAGCATCTCCAACCATGGCCGAGAGCAGGAAATCTCCACCTGCGCCCATCGAGGTCCGAAGGCAACTGATATCTAAGGCCCACTTCGAATTTGAAAGCACCGGATCAAGGCTTCCAACCCCCTTTTAGAAGCTAGCTTGATCCACGGAATATGCTAACCATACCCATTCCATTTTTTTCTTGGGGGGTATTTGTTTGGGGGCTGGCGAAGACCCTCGTCACTGCATCTGCAGTCCCGACTACGCCAAGGCTCAGAATGGTAGCCAACTCTTGAGTTGTCGGGTCGACTGGAGAAAGCCTCAGGGCTGCTCAAGCAAACAGTTCTCAATTCGCTCCCTAGAGGTTTGGACATGACACGCATATTTCTTCGACACGTCTATTGGGGAAGCTGCGGAAAAGGCCGGCAAAGCATAAGAGGAAAATGGCGGCACTGAACGAGACTAGGTAGAAATCGAGGCTTCAAATCCGTCGCCTAAAAGCAGAGTCCGGAAGGCCGTCTTCTTGGTGTCGGTCTTGCCCTTGTCCTCCACCTCTTCCTCCTCCCCTGGCAGATATGCAAAGGCGATCTGAGGCCAACAAAGGGTCACGGGGTTCCGCAAAACTGGGCGCTCTTCTAAACGAAAAATCCATCGATTCCTCTCCCAACATCTTACCCAAAAGAGTCCCTTTGCTTCCAGAAAGAACTGCAAAGCGGTTGGCATCTGGGGCCAAAGGGTAAAGGGTGTTGCTTGCCTCTCCAAACGTCCGGAACAGTGGAACGTCCACCAAGCCTTGCCCGGGTCGCTCGTGCAAGTTCCTTGCTGTACAGGCCCCTTACATCAACCCGCCAAAGGGCTTTCAGTTACAACTGATCCGAGGGAAGTAGCTAAAACGGAAACTGGAGCAACCCCAGTGGAACAATCCCTGGCAGCTCAGAAAGGTACCACAACGTGTCCTGAGAAGAGGACGCAACAAGGGACCAATTTGGACACACACACACACACATACACACCTCCACATGGTGCATGTGTGTGTGTGTGCTTTCCTGGCCTTGGGGTGATCGGCTTAATTTTTGTTCCCACTTAGGACGTGCAACACGCGTTGCGTGCCCGAGCCTTCGCCGCCCTCGTACACGTTCTGCGTGCCTCGAGCCAAAACCATGGGCAGTGGGTGACCAGTTGGCAGAGTGGAGCTAGAACACTGGATGTCCTGACATAAATCAAGCATCATCCACGGCGTGTGGACTGCGAGCTAAACGCCTGCTAAAGCTGCTCTGTGCGGAATGGGACAACTCACAGGTCCAATTTGAGTAGAGTTGGGGCGGCAATACTTGGGTTTGCTTCGACTTGGAAACACAACAGGGTTGGCCCAAAGGTACATGTCTGTAACTGGTGCGGGCATGCCGAAATGATGGGGGATACCTACTCGTAGTGCTCGCGACGCGACCCCCTCGAGGCACCGCCCCGTCGAAGCTCACTCTCACACTTAAGCAGGCGGTAACTTGCTACCCCCAAACAGAACCACACTTATTAGCAAGGCGCTTCACTGGGGGTAACTTTATCATGTGGATATGGGTCAGGATTAAATTATGAGGGGACCGCAGGGTTTAGTCCACGTTTCCGCTTGCCGGGCTTCCATTTTGGGTGCCTATTGCTGACCCAGAGCCCTGTATGTCTTGCCATTCCACCTCACCTCATGTGCTCACCCAGCCCACGCACCCCTCGCCAAGGGAAAGGCCGTAGGTGCCGTCCGCCAAGACCACCGTCTTGGTGGTGATCTTTGGGGCTTTCTTCTCCTCGACTCGAGGCTTGAAGTCAAATGGGAGGCCAAGTGGTTGGTGTCCTTTGTCCCTTTTAAGCCGCCCCAAACAAGGCACCCTCAAATTGGAGCAAAGCAAAATGCTGGAAGTTGCAACTGTGCTAAAAAGCCCTCCAAATTAATTGCCCAGAGGGTCAAAGCCCCCCGTAGGCACGAGCCACCAAGTCGCGGAGTGCTCAAACACAAGTATCGCCTATGTCCGGTCCCCGCAATGACCCAAGCCACCCTAAACCAGCCTGGGGCAACTCTCAACCGCTTCCAAATCAGGGTGAGAAAGCGATGCTGCCAATGCGGGGTTGAATTGCCAAGCGATGCTTCCCAACCAGCCGCCAACCCTGAGAGAAAGTAAAACAAAACAAAACAAAACCCTTTGCGGGAGACCCGGTACCACCAAAAAACTAAAACATTGATCGCATAAACGGGCTGCAGGCGTGGGAAAATCCAACCCAGTGGTTCCTTGGTTACCATTCAGGTAAATGAGGCTGCTGAGGGCTCCAAATTGCTGGAAATCTCCCGTTGCTCCCTTAACCAGAACCAGAAAAGGGATAGTCTCCAGATAAATCGAAAACGCCCAACTCAGATCCCGTCCAGACACACCCAAATCGAATTTCCTGAGCCCCCCCCCCCCCATGGCACTCGAGATAGGTCCGGCTCGCTCCTTCTTGTCCCCGGCGGCCTCTTTCTTGTCCTTGGCACCATCCTCCACTGCCAGCGGCAGAGGCCTCAAAGCCACGGGGCCAGGCTGGCTCGAAAAAGTGGCTCACCAAAATGAATGGCCCCCTTGGTAAACCAAAGACGAACAGCTGCGCAACCCAAGCTCCTTCATTTTGAGCGGGCCAAGGACTCCAAAAACCGCCTATGTCGGTGATCGCTGGCGAGAAGCCGAGCTTCTGAAGAGATTTGCCGGGATAGGTCATATATCGGATAGCTTCTTTCTGTTGAATTGTGTCTTGTTTTGTTTTTTTTCCGCACGTGAGGAATGAAGAGGGCTGGCTCCCCTCGCGCCAATTCATTCGCGAACTGCGACTGTCCTTAAGCCTTCACCCTATCCCAGTGATTTTGACTCACACGGGGTTGGCCACGGGACCTTTCGGCTGCCCATGATGCAAGCGCTTCTTTGAAGCGGTTGAGAGTTGGGCCACAGAAAAGGGGGGTCGGCTGCTCGGCCTGATTTGCAGAATGTTGCGTCCGAAAAAGACGGAAAAAAATTGGGCGTCTTTTCCATCTGTCAGGAATTGCTTGCTCGCTGCATTTTTGCGCAAAAACCTGCGTTTTACCATGCTTTTGCGAGGTGCTTTCTGCGTTGAGCTGGCTCGTTTTGCGTGCCTTTGTTTTGTCTTTTCTGGGTCAAAAGATTAGACGGCTATTTCTCCGCTTCTCTTTGCTTGCTTACTGCTTGCGTGTTTCGCGCTTGGACCTGCCTCGGGGATGCTGGGAATGCTGGGGATGCTGGGGGTGCTGGCGGCTCAGCAAGCATGCGGGATGCCGGGGATGCCGGGGATGCTGGTGCTTGGGCTTCGTCTTGCGTTCCCGGCACCTAAAATTTAGGTGTCTTTTTGGGATGCTTTTAGCGCTCGGCGTTCACTGGCTATCGCTTTCGGCCTGCGGGCGCTCGCTTCTTCAGTAGGTAACGACAGACACAGACGCAGATCAGAAGAGAAAAAAGGGCCGGGCGGTCCGATACTGGTTGCTCGCACATGTCCACCAAGAAAGACACCTATTTTTTAGCCGTTCTTTCCCCTCAATTCAGACTTGCGCCAATGGGGACTCGGCAGGACCGGGATGGAGGGAGTGCTTTCCGTTGTTTGCCGACCTGGTTTGCAGGCCTCCTTCTTTCAGGGGCTCCTACCAAAAGAACATGAGTGCATCTCCGTTTGACAACCTGAGCCCGGCAGCACTCCCCTGCTGACCCCCTGGGAAAAACAAAAGCGAGTTCCCTCGAAGAGGGCTGCTCTTTAGCGTCCCTTTTTCAACCAAGAAACAGGTTGCGGGAGAGAAGAAGTCTGTAATACCAAAGCAAAGTTGGCCATGACTAGGCTATCACAAGGCGTATCCCCTTGGACTGACGGTTCCGCCCATGCACGATTTCTCGGGAGGCTCCGAGCCGGGCCGGTCAAGGTTCACATGGGCATTTCAGAAATTGGAGGCTCATCCTTCAAAAACGGGACTCGCTGCTTTTGAATGGACTTCAAAAAGGGAAACCAAAGCAAAAACAATCCATGGTTCCGGAGCCCCTATTTTCGGCCACACTTGGGCATGGGAGTTGCCAGGAAGTATGAACTAGTGTCACTTTGTGCAGCCTTTTCAGGGTAGGTTATTTCGTCAACCCCCCCAAGGACCCTTTGGGGTCGTGATGGAAAGTAAAACTGACATCACCTCATGTCATGAGGCGATGAATGTGTCCAAACCACTGGATGCGAGCGAAATCCGGTTCGGTTTGTTTAAAAAAACTGTTTGGATTCAGAGGTAGGCCCCCTATTGAGTGCGGAACTGATCTATCGTAGGGATACTTGTCTGATAGGTACGGTAATCCATCCCAGGAATACAGCATAAGGACTGTGTTCGACCATGTCGACTATCTGGATTATCTGGCAATGCTCGCCCGCGCTCGGATTCGAAGCACAGCACCTCCGATTCAATATCGGATTCGTGGGACTCATTCCACGCGGCAATTGCACTGCCTGCTGGATGTCCAAAACTGCAGCGTCAGAAGCTCCAAAGTCCCTCGCTCAGGGTAAAATCTGCTGTGCCTTTGATTCCCAGTACTGACCAAAGAGGCAAGGACTTAAAGAGACCGAATCCCCACCGAACTGGGAACAGGCACGCCTAGTTGCAAGGTCCAAAGTCCCAGAAGCCAACACCTAAACATACTATTTACAAAAAAAAAAATGTGAAAGGGGATGTCGGGGCCCAAGACATGGTGGTTGACCTATTGTTTCCTTCCACCCAACCCCAAAAAGGGCACCCAAGATCGCAGATTTCGTGGGATCTGAGCACCCCCGCCTCAAGGCCGCCAGCACCGCCTGGATGACGCTCAAGATGAGGGCCTGCGGGGACCATCTTACTCAAACCTATTTGGCCATGGGTCAAAATCCAAATCGTACCCCCAGTGAACATCCGATTCAATCCCCACTAAAATAGGTTCAAAAATGGGTGGTGCACCTGCCCCAAAACGGTGCCATTGGTTTTGACCCACGGCCATCCGTGCCGGCTCCACCAAGACTGTTTGGGAAATTGGCTGTTCGAATGAGGGTTTGTGGGCACCAAACCCTGAGACGGTGGTGCTCCAAGTTGAAAGAAGAAACCACCCTGGATGAGAAGCAAAGCCACGGGTGCTGGCTTAGACCGAATTTATGGAGTTGCGGCAAACTAGAGGTCATGCGTCACCAGGTTCACCTGGGCAAGCCATCATGGATCATCGATCCATCTGAAATAAGTCATGGCCCCTGCAAAAGAAATCTTCTTGAGGAGCGCTCGGTCGCGAACCAACTCCTTTCGTGAGGTCCAAATGAATCCACTTTGAAACGTGCTCGAACCTGCATGGCGCCAAATGCTCAGCAGCTCATTAAGCATCGTGCTGTCTTTTCTGCTGGTGCCATTTTTGATATTTGAAAAGAAGAGGCAGAAGGAAGCACCCATTTCGCGAGTTCCCATTTGGAGTTCAAGCTCATTTGCAGGAAACCAAAAGCAAACCAAGAGGGAAACCAACGGGAATCCGCCCCCCCCCCCCCCCTCTAATAGGACCCCATCCTCTCCTCACTTTAGGACCACGTTCTCTCCGTGCCCAACGTTTTGCCTCGTCCTCGCAGTACTCGCCGAAGAGCCACAGGCAGCCACGCAGCACCTGACGCGCGCGCGCAGCACGAGCAAAGCGACCGAGGTGGAAATGTCCCGACTCAGCACTAGAAACGAGTTCACTTCCTGAGTTGGTTCAGTCAAAGTCCCCAAACTGTTTCTGTGCCAATATGGTCTTCCCAACAAGTTTAAAGTCCAACTCGGGAAGTGAGCATGCTAGAATTGGTAACCAGCAATCTGCCTTTTTGGAGCTGAAAAGGTTGTTCCCTTGCTTACCCACGATACAGGCAGTTACATGGAATCCATGAGCAAGGACAGTACCACTGGCACGGTAAGGATGGAGGGAAAACTGGTTTCCCTTCCTGAAATTCCACTCCTCTTTGCTACAGTTGTCTGGGACAGTGCCGGAAGATGGCTGCAACATGTGTGTGTGTGTGTGCACATGTGTCATGGTTGAAACCTTTCTTTTGGGCTGTAGTTTCAACCCCAAGCAGAAGACTTGTATGACGACTGCACATATGAGCGTAGCTGGCTTCATGTCAAGCCCATGCTTAGGACACTGCCGTTGTTGGCTTTGGGGGGGCCTCCCTTCAACACACCCCGGCACCGTTGAAGCATTGCCAGGGCCCCCCCACCCGGCTCTGCGACACGTCGCCCACGCATTCCGCTAAGCGCTGGAGGATGGGCATGCGCATGTCCTCAATCGGTCGGAGTTTGGGGAGCGAGAGTCCTGCCATGTGACTCTGCGATTTGTCAAGGAGACCAGAAGGAAGCCACTTTTCGTGGGGGTGCATTTGTCAGCCCCTGGAATCTGTCACTACTAGAAGTATACCTCCCCGAAACCCGGGAAAAGGCTCGGGGCGGATATGGAAATCACCAAGTTGCTGGGACTAGCAGCCTTGGCTGAGAGATGCCGCCAAATGGCAAGGAGAGCTGAAGCAAACGTAGGCTCAGTTGCCTCAAGCCGCCCTCTTTGTTTTCGATGTTTGTTCAACTCGTCTGGTCCTGCCCTTGGTTCATTTGGAGTTGTCCCAAAAATTGGTAGGAGGGAAGCCGTGGGGCGCGCTTTCGAGCGGAAAGCGAAAGGAAACCAGCCAGTTTTGGGGGGCTCCCCCTATGTTCCGACACATTGTAGGGGGTTCCTCCACACATGCCATGTCTCCGTAGGGCCCACGGTCCACAAGAGGCGGTCGTGACTCAAACAGGAATCGCCGACTGCGACGTTCCAGGTCAAGCTGCCATCTCTGGAGGACTCTGGGGAAAACCTTTTGCCGTACTGGGAGGTTCTCGAAGCATCCCAGGAAGACTCAACAGCGACCTGATCCTTTCGGATTCAACACAAGTTCAATTGCCATCTGGGTCGATTGCCATCTGGATGGCTCCTCCTCTGGCCCACTGCTCTCTTTTTGCCCCTTTCAGCTGCCTTCACATGGCTGTGGGTCAAAATGCCCTACCCCAGTGAACATCCGATTCAAGCCCCACCAAAACAGGCTCTAAACTAGGGTGGTGAATTCACCAATCCGCCAAAATGGGATCAACCAAAACGGCTTTGACAACTCTTGGCCACATGCACATGAAACCCCCAGGCCCCCAAGGGCCCCTGTTGGCCCCAAGGGCCCCTGAGGACAACTGAGCACCAGGGCGGAGTAGTTCGCAATCAGCTCCCGGAGGAACATCACCTCGGAGCCCCCGCAACCCGCGGCAACCGCGGCCCGCGGCCGCGTTTTGGAGCGGAGAGGTGGCGCAAAAAGGAAGTCAAAAGGGAGCTTCTTTCAGCCAGACTGTGTGTTATGGTGTCAAGGGATGCAAAAGGGATGTTATTTAAACAATTTGTTAATTCAGGGAAGCCAAAGGAGGTTGCAAAAAGGGATGTTCTTGAGATCATTTGTCAGTAGAGGGAGCTTGCTTCAGCCATTAAACATGTTCGAATTTGAAGGGACTAAGCTCTGAACTACTTCCGTGGCGGTGGTCTGATCGGACTCGGTGAGGAAGTCCTGTGGCACCGTACGTTCCATGGTCAGTTTCAGGTGGACATCCGTCAAGATTCATGTCCCACCACTGTCTCATGGGGCTCCCCTTTCAAATTCATAGCCATGGTGATCTGTGGTGGCAACTGCTGTGTCCCATGGCTGCCATGGTTTACATCCCGCGAAGGGATGTGTTGAGGGGAACCTGCCCGACCTTTCATTCGGCACATGCGCAGGGATTCCCGATTTCACAACTCGAAGTTACCCAGCATGCGTTGCGGTTTCCAAGCAAGAAGGCTTTCCCCACCCCAGTTGACTCAGGGATTTGGGCAAAGCTGCGTCGAGTCTAGCTGAAAAACCTGGAGCCCCAAAACCCTGGGATCGGGTTAAACATCGGAGGGAACAGGCGCAACGATACCTTTGACCAGGGCAAACGGGGACCGCAACTCCCAAGTCATTTCCTCGGGCGGAATCACACCTTTTGTCTGGGTTCTGAGGATCGACATGGCAAGCCACAAGCATGAAAACATCGAAACTCGACGGTGAAAACGAGTCCATCAGCAGGAACATCACGCTCTGGGCTTGGTCGGGGTACTGACCTGGCACTGTGGCGCCCCAACCCGCAAATATCTTAGGCGAAATGGAGACCTGTGCCCCAACACGCAACTCAACGGTGGAGAAATCTGCGGCTGTTGCAATCAAAGACCCAAATCACGGACCTACGCGCCCACTGTGGCTGGCTAAATATGGCCTTCCCTCCCTGCACAGCCACCAAAGGCACCAACGTGGTTGGGCCCTTGGCATCCCCAGCGAGCACTTTAGCGCATCGTCTCGCTGTCATACACCCTGCTGCACTTGGACAGTCAGAGTGAGTTGGCCGGAAGGATGATGATGCTGCGCTTTCTGGAGTGGCGGGGCCACTTCGCAGATATTCGCAGCTCTATCTTGGCTGTGCGCCGCACACCCGGCCAACGGTGTGTAGAGTCTGGAGTTGGCAGAACTCCTGGGTACGGCACTGATGTTGACCCTGGATTCATATACCTGAAGGATGCACAATGGGACCAGAATGGCACATGAACCAATAGTTGTCTTCATCCAATGGCCGCATCGCCCCTACGGACTTGCAACTGACTCCCAAGCCAACCTTGATAAGAACAAGATAGAACCCACGAACCCGAAAGCACATCATCGCACTTGTCTTGGACGCAGGTGCTGCAGCGGAGACGCGTCTCTTCTCTTTTAATCTCTTCTGTCTTCTCTTCTCTCTGATTTATTCTCTCTGTATTTTTCCTTCTTTCTTCTCTTCTCTCTGATTTCTTCTCTTGTTTCTTCTTTCTTCTCTCTTCTCTTCTCTCTTATTTCTTCTCTCTTCTCTTCTCTTTCTTCTCTTCTTTTCTTCTCTTCTTCCTTCTCTTCCTTCATCTCTCTTCTCTTCTCTATTCTCTCTTCTCTCTTATCTTCTCTATTCTCTCTTCTCTCTTATCTTCTTTATTCTCTTTCTCTTCTTGCTTCTCGTCTTCCTCTTCTTCTTTCTTCTTTTCCTTCTTCTCTCATCTCTTCCCTCTTCTCTTCTTTTCTCTGCTCTCCTCTCCTCTCGTCTCTTCTCTTCTCTCTTGTCCTTTCTTCTCGTCTCTTTTCTTCTCGTCTCTTTTCTTCTCTTCTCTTTGCTTCCTTTTTCTTTTCGTACTTTGGTACTTAAAAATGCAATTTTCGAACTGCAGCTCTCGGAATATACTTCGCATACTACTTTCGTACTTTGAACATGCGATTTTCGAGCTACAGCTCCCGGAACACGCTTCGCGTGCTACATTCGTACCAAAAAAATGCGATTGTTGGGCTGCAGCTGCCGGAATGCAATTCGCGTACTACTTTTGCACTAAAAAATGCATTTTTTGAGCTACAGCTCCCAGAATGTACATTCGTACTGCAAAATTGCGATTTTCCAGCTGCAACTCCCGGAATGTACTTCGCGAATATCTTTCGTACGTAAAAGAAGCTATTTTCGAGCTGCAGCTCCCACAATGTACTTCGCATACTACATTCGTACTTGAAAGTGCAAACTTTCGAGCTGCAGCTCCTTCGCGTACTACTTTTCTGCTCTTCTTCCCTCTCCTCTCCTCTCCACTTCTCTTCTGTTTCTTTCTTCTCTTTTCTCTGCTCTCTTCTCTTCCATCTTCTCTCTTCTTTCTTCTCTTCTTGTCTCTTCTCCCTTCTCTTTTCTCTCTCCTCTTCTTCTCTCTCCTCTCTCTTCTCTCCTTCTCTCTTCTCTTTTCTCTCTCCTCTTCTTCTCCCTTCTCCCTCCTCTTCTTCTTCTCTCTCCTCTTCTTCTTCTCTCTTCTCTTCTTGCCTCTCCTAAACACCTCAAAACGAACACCCCAGAAACGCGAATCGCATTGCATTCGCAACGCAAACATAGAAGCTCTCGAATCACTGCGCCTGCGCAGCGAAACGACACGTCGAGCGTCAAGCTTGGGAAGCTACGATTTGCGCACAGGACCAACGAAAACAGCACATCGCCAGTCATCAAACTCGCACGTTCTGCGCTTCCCCACTGTAATGGAATTTTGGACCCTGCGACGACGACACCGCGACGAGCCGACGACGACACGACGACGAGCCGACCAACACGATCAAGGGTCCGACCCCCAGACCCCCACACTATAAACGGGAAGGTCTCTCAGACGCTCTGTCTATTCTTCTTCTAAAAAAAACAAAAAACTCTGCGGGCTCCTTTTTTTTTTTAAAGACGCCGCCTGTGCAGGCATGGAGGGCTCGGATCAGCAGGCGCCGGTACTCCAGGTTGCCCTCGGTGTTGGAGGCCTTCGCCGAGTCCCCGACCCGCGCCCCCTCCGGAGGTGTTCGCCCGGAGGTTTTCCGCCCGAAGGAAACGGGACTTGATGGGCGTCCATGTGTGGGTCAAGATTAAACCACCAGAGGAAAAAACGCAGGTTCTAGCCCATGTTTCCATTTACCAATTTGCCAGGGCAAGCCATTTGGGGTACCTATTCTTGACCCACAGCCATGTGGCCTCCATTCGGCTATGGACGGGTGAGAGTGGAAGGAGCAGATTTAAAGGTACCTGTCCTTGTGCCTTAGAGGCGCCACGTTAGAAGGGAGGCGACAGTTGGAAGCGGGGAACCCATCTTGAATGATTCCCCCTACCAATTCCCCCCAACGTATTGCAAGTGAACAAGATGGCAAGTTAAAGGGATTCCAAGTCGCCCCCCAAGGAGTAGCCCCAGGGGACCCTCCCCGGAAGCCGACCACCGAACGAAGCCTCAGCAGCACTTCCTTTAGAGTTGCGGTACGGTGTCAAGGGAAGCCTCAGTTGGCTGGTTTGCAAAGGGGCAACAAACCATGTTAAGGGTCCCAATGCAGAGACACACCTATGGCTTGTGGGCATAACAAAGCTCCCTTTTGAGTGCCAAGCTAAGCCTAACCATTTTGGGGGCGGGGGTCGCCAATTGCACTTAGTCTCCCTCTCTGCATCTCTGCGGAGATGCCTCGTAGCCCAGGGTCTTGATCACTTCCTTCTTCAGCAGAGCGACAACGTCCTTGCCCCGCATCTCAGATTGTCATACGTGTACGGTCGCTACCCACCACCGCCGGCGCCACCGGCACCGCCACCAAAACCACAACCCAAACAAAAGAGAGGACATATAATATATTTTGGCTTAAAGTAGAGGCGCCAAAAAAGGAGCAAAACGATGGGGGAAGTTCCGATTCAGCGACTCGAGGCCAAGTCAGTCCTTGATGTTCCGGGGACTGACCAAGGAGCCCAGGCAAATGTCCATCACCTGGATCCAATCCGTGTCCAGAAAGGCCCTCCCCTCATCCCAAAGGCCCTGAAGGGCCCAAGAGATCCAAGTAATCCAAGGACGATTGGACGCTGGGACCCGGAGATGAGTTGACCCACAGCAAAGACCCCGTGGCCCCAGCACCGACTTTCGTGGAAAAAATGACTCCAGCCACTTGGGAGGGCAACCGGAGACCTTCACAATGGCTGAGTCTTCACCAGGGACCGGCACCGGCACCAAAGAAGTGCAAGTCATTTCCACCCGTGGCAAATATGGCCATGGGTCAAAAGCCCGGTTATCCCCTAATCATCCGATTCAATCCCCACTAAAATAGGTTCTAAATTGGGTGGTGCATTCACCTACCCCAAAATGGGATCCCATTGGTTTTGACAACCACAGCCATATGCCAACCCGTCTGGACAGACCCCTCCCCTCCGCTCGAGTGAGAGCCCCATGAGAAGGATCAGGAATGATGATGTGAGCCTCACTTGCAATCCAGTGTTTTCTCAAGTACCACCCAGCTACGTTGTCATAGCAGTTGGTCAATCGAACAAACAAACAAACAAACAAACAAACAAACAAACAAACAAAAGCAAATCGAATGAACCAAAATCAAATCCACGGCCCCGCTTCCGTCGGAAATGCTGCTTGATTTAACCACCAGGAGAGCCAAGAGAAGGATCACGTGGTACTTGTGTGTGTGTGTATATCAATCTCCGCGAGCAGGCGTGCGTGCGTGCGTGCGTGCCTGCCTGCCTGCGTGCTTGCTGGCTTGCTCGCTTGTTTTTGTTTCCTGTGGGCACCCCTTTTTTCGCGGAAAATAAAAAAGATGGAGAAAAAATGAGAAACCACCCGTTCAATGGGAACAAACAAAAATCAAAATCCGTGGCTGCCGACTTTCCTGTCAACTCAGCTCTGCCAAGGACTCTCAAGATCGTTCAAGTCACTAGGACGTGGGCAAACGAGGCGGCTCGCCACTTGCCCAAAAAAAAAAAAAAAAACGACCAGTGCACGTCCGAGTTGTTGGCTGGCTTGTTGCTATGGAAGGGCCAGTGCAGTCCCCTTCTGCCTCCAAAAGCGTGAGGTCATGATTTCTGCATGCCCATGCCCATCTGCTTTTGCCTATTCTCCGCGCAAGTCGCAGCCTCCTGAGCACAGTGCTCCTACAGGTTCCGGCATTTTTCGGAACCTCGGGCACTCGAGTGAGACATGAAAGATCGGGGTTCGAACCGGCCGAAAATGGGCCACGCCGTGACCCAAGAGCAAACACTGGGCCCACCATGGCCATTCTGAACCAAAACGAAGGGACACCAAAAGTCGCTACTCACCTGGGAACCGGCGCCTGAAGATTCCCGCCGAAAGGCGGCGTTTGACCCACAACTGACCCGGGGATTGTCAGGCGGAGGTGTTCCGGAAGAAAGGCGTCAACCCCGAGAGTTGACCAGCTGCGGCTGCCCTTGCAATCCTGTGGAAAGCAGGCAAATATGGCCAAAGGCCACCCCAGAAACGAAGAAGTGTATACTCCTTGGAAATGACATGGGAGCTTTATATCGACTGTCGCTGGTGGCCGGATCCTAGGTCATGTGTCCGTTATATCTTTTATGCACAAAAAAATGCCCTTGTCCAAACCTTTTGATGCAGGTTCAAACACACGAAAAGCTGCCCGCCCGGGCGTGTCTTCACATCGGGGCCCGCCCCCCCCTCGCGCGCCCGGATCGGATGGGGCGGGGGCAAGTAGCTGCCAGTGTCTGCATTTTTGCAGGGCAGGAGAAGTGGACATGCTCGCAGCAAATGGTCCTGAGAAAAGACCCCAATAGCTCAGGAGCAACCTGCGAACTCGCATCCACAAAACATCGACTTCTTTGTAGGGGGTGGCCCAAATCAAAAAGTAGCGGTCGTTCAGTGTGTAGCTGTCCACCTGTCATCCACAATATCAAGCTTTGCAAAACACCTTCGCTCCCACTGAAAACGAGCCGAACCGCCAATCTGAAAGAAGCGCAGAGGCTTCTCTGAAATTAGGACCCTCCCTGTTGAATGGGCCTGAAGGAAGACCTTAACGACACCAGCCATTTTGGTGTGTCATTTTTTTGGTAAACTGCCATCACAGATATGACTTGTTGGCAGAATCCAGTTCGCAGGCGTCGTCTTTTCTCTTTCCAGCAGGAAAAAAACATGTGTGCCAACAAAAACCTCAGTTCGCAGGCCCTGCGAACTCAAGCGTTCTTGCACGTGGCGTTATCACCTGACGCCGGGCGTCGAATTTCTCTCCCTGCGCCCTTTGAAACTGGTGCCGGTGTATATATCTCAAGTTCAGGGCCTGAGAGGCACAACCTATGGCGATCCCATTTTGGGGTGGATGATCCATTTGCCACCTATTTTGATGTTCACCAGGGGTTTCCTGGGTTTTGACCCACAGCCAGAACAGCAACATGCAACCGCCAGACTCTCCAGACTGCTGTTCACTGCCGCAAGCACAGGGACAAGCAACTGGGCCGTGCGTTGGTAAAATGGACGCCCAACATGCGACGGACTGTTGCGATTGCCAGTCGCCACACACACACGCACACGCACACGCACACATGCAGCCATGTTGCTGTTCATCGCGATGACGATCGCATGGGACGATCAACTGTGGTTGCTCCAGAGGACACAACTAACCATAAGGCCCTCAAGAACATAACCAAAACATAGCCCTGACCACCATAATCAAAAAGCCCTTGAGAGTGGTTGATTCCTGGCTGCTACACACGCCAACATTGCATGGACATGCATTTCAGTCCGTGCTTTAGCGGCCTTCAAAGTGGCAAGGATGGTTGGACCATTGGAGCTGGGGATTTGTATCAGAACTAGGGATTTGTACCCAACAACATGTGTCGTGGCCTGACGAGGGGGCCTGATTGAGCCAGCAAACATGGTTTCCTCCAACATGCAGAACTAGCGAGTCCCCTTCTTCGGGAACCGGGGGTGCGTCCACCAAGTTCCCAAACGAACCATCCAGAAACTCTGACCAACCTCCTCGCCACCAAAGAACCTGCGATCCCGTCCGATTGTCGCGGACCCGGGGTGGGTCCGAAGCCAAATCCATTTTCCGCGCCTCAGGACACCGCGCAAGCGTTGCACGCGGGCCCGTAGCCTTCTGGTACCCGGCTCGGCGTCCAGCGCAGGCCCTGCCAGGCAGAAGGAAGAAGCGGGGGGGCTTTGCGGGGGGGGGGGGGGTGGGCACGTGAGAAGGAACCGAAGTGCCAAGAAGAAAACAAAGACACACACACACACACACCCGAAAGGACATTCTTGGAAACAAAAAAGACAAAAAGCTGCTGGCACCTTCGGAAAAAACTCAGAAAATCGTTGGGACCTTTGGAGGAGCCAGCTCCACACCCGCTGGTTTCGCGTGGCTCGTTTTCGCTGGCCTTCAGCCTGCCACTCACCTGGACCACATCTGCGCCCAGCGGGTTGTCGGCGAGGCCGTCCTGACCAAGCGAACGAAGCTCCGCGTTTTCCGGAGGGATGGACAAGGATGCTGCGGGACCAGAATGGGGCGCCAGGTCGGAAAGTGAGATTGAAAGTCCCGACTCCGGCGCATGGAGAAAAGCCAAGGCGACACGAAGCCCGATCGATACTGCGACAAACCACCTATCAACTGCTGCGAAATGGATGTCCAGCCTTGGCAGGGTGTCGACAATGAGATGGCCGTCCAGATGATACCAATGACGACCCAAGGGATACATGCCAAACGGTTGGACCCTTGTTGGGTTGGAAGTGGCTTGACCAGAAGCCCAAACGATTGGACCCTTGTTGGGTTGGAAGTTGCTTGACCAGACGCCATCTGTACTTTTTGCGGCGCCTCCTGTTCCAGGTGGGCAATCGGCTTCTAGGTCCAATTTTCCGTGCTTTCCAGGGCTCCAGCCACGTGACAAAGTCACGATGGGAGTCCCACCTTTCCTTCACCAAGCCCTGCGCGCGAGCGTCCAGCCCGACCCTTCCGTCTCCTGCGTCGCAGCCATGGCCACCTTCACCGAGACGTTGTGGCTCACCTGCCCGGCGGCGATCGGCGCGGAGTCATCTTTCTCTTGTTACCAGAAGTTGGGCTTCTCACTCAATCAACTTCTCAAGAAAAGCCAATGGAAGAGGGGAGGGTGCTTTGTGTGTTCCAGACAATCCGATACAGTAAACCTATTTTGTCCGACACCTTTTTGCAGTTGTATGGTAAAAAGAGTGGGCCGAACCATAAGGGAAATGGGTTGAGGTGGGTGAAGCTAAATAGCTTGGTTGGGTGGAACAAAGAGTGCGTAGAAAGAAGGGAGACTGTGGAAATGGCCGTGGAACACATGTGGAATCTTCCAAAAGAAACCACCCTGCGAAAGGGGCCGGAAACCTACGCTCGTTCACGCGCTTCACAACAGAGAATCGCTCGCGTGGCCCCTTCGCATTGACGAGCTCAAAGAAAAGCCGGTTCAACACCAAAGCCAAGCACAAGACACTGCGGAAGGTTACAGTGATCCCCTCACACACAGCAACCGCATTTGTTCAGATCCAACTTGCATATCCTTAATCCAAAGCCTTGCACAAAGGGGACACACCGCCGCCAGCCTTTTCCTACACATGCTAGCATGCGCTTCCCTCACACGCGCTCACTTTGCACTGCCATCACCAGCGTTGGACACAGTGCTGCCAAGCCGTTTTTGCGTGTGTCACTCACTGGCACGCTTGCGCACACTGCTACCACTCACGCCCGCTTGAATGCTAATTTATTATCACGCCCGTTGATTTGCACTGCTCAGCATTGCACGCACTGCTGGCGAACTTGTTTTACACACTTGCGCTTCGCACCCGCATAGAATGGGTGTCGTACCAAACTTGGATGTGCTGGGGAAAACCAGCCTAACGGGGAAAACCAGCCTAACGCGGACCTCATGCTGACTTACTCTGACAAGTCAGAGGAAACTGGTCCAAATGATGCTTGGAATGTCTGATGTGCGCCCCCCCCCCCAACCCTCTGCCAATGCCAGGACTGATCGACCAGCCAACGAGGCCGCCCACCAGAGCTCAAAAACACTTGCAAATCACACTGGGTCTGTCTGGCTTAAGAAGCATGCAAAAGAAGAGGGCGTCTGATATCTGACAATTCAACACAATGAGCGCAAGCAAAACATAGCAAGCTGAGTATGCGCAAGTGCATCAGGAACAAGCAACAATAAGCCACCTGCGCGGGTGTCGAACAAAGTTTGCGTTTTTGCTTGAGAGCTGCACAATTGATAGATACAATGAAGCCATACTGTGGATGGACAAATTCCTGCACCAATTAGGATAGATGAACCAATCCTCAACCCCTACAAACACTGGAGAATCCCCATTCTCCACCTGCAACTGGTGTCTTCATTTGCATTTTGCCCATCCACGCAATTTTGCATGTGCCACTGGTGTCTCTCACACTTCAACCTCAAGAAACCGGGGTTGGCCGACTCGATGCGCCTGCTGGATGCGCGAGGGGTGCGGCAGCACCGACTCGGCCTCATCCGGCTGGGCTCGAAACCGAAAAGAAGGATGTGGTTTTGAAATCGGGGTATATATACCCGATACCAAAATGGCGCTTTGGAACAACACCACAAGCGGTGTAATCTCAAAAAGAGGCCACGCCCATGTGGCAAGTTGGAATCTTTCCTGGTGCCAGGGGACGGGGAACTTGTGCATGTGGTTCGAGGTTCTTTTTGGGGGGGGTTGGCTTAAAGGGAAACCAGAAGGAAAACCAGCTGTTGCTGCGGTAACACATCTGGCCAAATCCGCCGACTTTCTCGTGAAGGAGGTAGATTGAGCTAAAACGCATGGTGTTTGCTGATTGGCCAAGCACAGCGATCAGGAAACCCCAAGTTTGGGAGGGGCTTTCCATTCACCCTTGAACACCACCCCACGTGGGCGTCATTTTTTGGACACCTCGATGTGGATACGTCAAAGTAGGGTGGCTGGCCAACGGGAAACCAACATGAACCCATCAATTGAAATGGGTTTCTATTGGACACATATCACATACCCATATGTCTCTTGAACGTCACCCCACGACGAAACACAACCAAGAGTGGCAACCCAACGTTAACATTCAAGCTGCGAGAAGGACAACTCACCCCTGGAAAGGAATGTGAGGTGACTTCAGGCAGTGAACACCAGAAGGTTAAGATTGCCGCAAAAGGAATGCCTGTGGCTGTCCTCGCAAGTGGTTTCGTGTCCAGGTCTATTTCGGATTGATCTGGAGGACCGTAATCAGAGAGACCCACTAACAGGGAACTAGCTGTTAGAACAGTTTTTGAAACATTAACACCTTCATTGACCTTGGTTGTACTTCCGGTGTCCGTTGCGTTTCTCTGGTTAAGTTTGGCAGCGGAGACCTTGGAGAACTGAGAGCAGACCCTTTCCCGATGGGTGTAAAATGAGTCTTACCTCATACAGCTGGGGATGGGATCTAGTCATAAAATCACGCATTGTACATTACTAGGTCCTCCAGTAGAGAGGATAGAATACGGAATACGGGTACCCTTTTTTTCTGTAGTCTATTTTAGTAGGGGGAACCCTCCCAAAAAAAGGGTAAAAGGGAACCCAGCTGCCTACATTATCATACTGGGGTAACCTTGGTCTATTGCGGGGTTGTCAAAAATGTTGGTCCTCTTGCTGGACACTTGCTCCGCCATGTGCCGCCGAGAAAACGACGATACCGAAAACAAGTGCCCAAGTTGGACCGGCCTCTGGGAACTTCTCGAAATGGATTTACCAAGAGGGTCGGTACCAAGCCACATGACTCTGGGAAAACCAAATCAGACCTCCTTGCGCCGAACCGGTGCCGTTCTTTTGGGAAGAATCCCCATGGCGACGTCTTTTCCCCCGTTGCCCTCGGGTCCCTCCGGCCTCGATGTCCTTCTCGTCCAGACTCTGCGCCACGGTGACGGCCGCCACCATGAACCACCGGTCCGGGATCTTCTTCGCCTGACAGCCGTCACTCCTTTGGAAAACGGGGACGGGGTCAAAGCATTTGAAGGTGCCACGAGGAAACTGGTTTTGGATCCCTCTAAAATTGGTGTCCCTCAAAGACACGAAGAGCGGCAGAAGGTTTGGGTTGGGAGGAACTCAACACCAAGCTGAAGCCGAACGGCCGGGCTTGTGGAGAAAAACAATCATCCATCATCCAGCTCTTGCGGGAAGCTAACTCTGTCGATGTTCCATGTCCATGTTCATCCATCCATGCACCAACAACTCCAATTGTTCCAGCACTACTCAATCCAGCTTTGAACCTGTTGCCAACAAGAGGCAGGCCGTAAGAAGCCAGCATGCAAAGCGGTCTTTTATCCTTGTCTGGTCACCATCCAAAGATCTAAACGAGAAAAAATAGCCCCTATGATGGCAACTGCCCATTCTTGGCTCCCTTCCCTCCCCGCCAGCCTGCGCTCTCCCTGGACACCCTCGCCCCCCCTCCCCCATGTCAGGTAGTTGGACCACGGCTTATATTCCGCCGTGCGTCAAACAGCATTTTGTCCGACTGTGGCTTTGTCGGTCTCATTGCTTGGTGTTGGCGGGGTGGGGGGGGGGGGGGTGGGGGGGTGGGGGGGATGTTGTCGTTCGTGGGGACTGCATCAACGTTCGCTGTTAGTTTTGGCTCAGATGTTCTTGTGTGAATACGCTCGTCTGGCTTTGGGTCTGATCTTGGTTCTTCGTTGCGCTGGCTGTTCGCACTGGCTGCGTGGTCACTCAAGCCTTGGTCCGTTCTTTGAGGTTTGTCCGATATATCTAGACTCTCTTTTTGACGTGGTCACGCAAACTGCTGACCCGTTCCTGGCTTTCGTGGCTGAGGTTGTGCTGATTCCTCATCGGTTCCCTTTGGAGTTCGACTGTCTCGGTCCTTGCTTGCCTTTGCTTTGGTCGGTGTACTGCTTGGTTTTCAGTCGGTGTCTGGGCCTTGCGCCTCATCGCTTAGCTACGCTTGCTTCCTGTCTGCACGTCGTCTCCTGCCGTCTCAGCGGTCTTCGCTTGCTTCCCGCTGCACTGGCACCGAATCCAGCCATGGCCGCCGCTGGACCTTGCACTTCATCTGCGTCTTGTTCCCGGCCACGTCCTCGATCGCGATCCCACACGCCTCCCGCAAGACCATCGCGCGAGCCTTGTCAACTGTTGATGTTTTGTGTTTTATGGTTTGGTGGGTGCGTGTTTTTGGCGGGGCTTTTTGTGTTGGCTCTTGTTTTCGTGCTGGAGGCTGCTGGTAGTCCTACACCTCGTCGACTGAGAAGCTACATCGGCTGCTTAGAGGACCACGGTGCAGGCGCTGTTTCCCCTGCTCGATCCGCTGACTCGCCATACACCCTGGGCTTCAAGAGCGCCCTGCATTAATCCTGGGCACATCCAACTAAAACATTCACGAAACAAGTCAAGCCAGGTTCCATTCTGCTAAGTGCCGTTGCGGGCACGCAGGTTTTGGACAGGGCCTGGCGGTCTCTTAAGACTTGGCTGCCACCGAAGGTGTGTGCCAAGATTAAAGTTGACGGATCTAGCCAGTTCCACCCTGCTGTGAAACAGCAGGTTTTCCAGTGGAACTGGCGGCAATCGCTGGGTGCTCGAAGCCCTGGCAAGTTCTTGGCTGATTTGGAAGGTTTGCTGTAGTCAGAAAGGCGGTCGGTGTTTGAGTGAGAAAAACCAGTGCACCTTGCCGATTTCACGCTAGTTTGCGAGGAACAAAATCCTTCTTTTGACTGGCAAAAACCAGCGAAAATGGTAACCCTGCTTGGAGAGAGCGCACGAGCGCATGGAAACCATTGAAGGTGGAGATTCGTTGGCATTTCCCAGTGGAAATCACGTTCCAGGCTTGACTTGAGACAGCGAATTGCCATTTCGAGTCGCGGCGGAATATGAGCCGTGTTCCTAGTTGTTCCCCCCGCCTGGCACCAGTAGGTGCCGAAGGACATGCCGGGGAAGATGAAAAAGTTGTTCACTTGGCCAGGGACACGTTTCCTCGCCGGAAATCAGAGGCGCTCGGCTTGCAAGCGGCTTTGGTGCTAAGCGGCTTTTGCCCGTCGGACGGCCAATTTGGGAGCGTTTTGGTTGAGGGTATGCCTTTTCAGGTTGGCTTCAAGGGCAACAAGAACGGACACCTGCCATTTTCAGGGTATACCCCTCCCCTTTTTTGACACATACCCATGTGGGGATGGATATCTGGTGCGACGCCTACAGAAACCACTCCACACACTTTCTCAAGCTGCCAATAGAATATAACATTTACCAGTGAACGTTCCCCTTTCAAGCCATATATTGAAAGCAAGTACCCCACATCTTGGCGAACTCAATGCAAGAAAACGGAACGCATGCCACCTGTCGCCCTATTTTGTGCTGACCAGCCGCCAGCGACTCTTGCTTCATATAGAGATTCCACGTGCACACTCCATGTTGATTTCTGCATTCCACGTGACCCAACCCTTAAGGTTTCCAAACACCGGCAAGGGGGCCTTCGCCCCATGTCTGGCAACTGCCTACCTTGGCCTACCTTGATGCATCCAAGTGGGTCTTAATTTGGGATCCCGGAACCATGAAAATTCACCAACTGGTATCGCCTTCCCCGCACCCGCTCCTGCCCTTGTATTCCACAGGTGGGAACCGAGTGCCGGATCCGAAGATGGCCTGTCTGGGGCGTGGCTTGGCCAACTGTGCCCTTCCCTCCAAAACCTTTCCATGGTTCTCTAAGATATAAAATCCAAATGAAGCTTTTTCCAAGCCCTTAATTAAAGGCTTTACAACCATCCCTCAGTCAGTGCTGACCGCGGCACATGTGGGTTACCCAGAACAGTCGGGCCCTTGACCCAGTCTTGCTCGAGCACTTGCCCTTGCCCAACCAATCATATAGAATCTGGTCCATGTTCGAAGCTGAAAAGCCCTTGGTGTTCAGGGACACTCACCGGGGGTTTGCCGGTCAGCTGCATTAGGACCGGTTTGCCGAAGCGAGGGGTTTGCGATTCCCACATCCGTGGGGTGCATGTGCAGACTGCCGTACGTATGTACATGCGTGCGTTCTGTGTGTATGTACGTCTATATATGTATCTGTATAAATACATACATATATATATATATATGTATAGATATATATATATATATATATATATGTACGTATTTGCCCAAATCTAGGGGAGGTCCCTGTTTTGAGACAAATCCATATGCAGGGTGTATGCAATCCATATTGCAGCTGGGGTCAGAGCTGCACCAACTCGAGCGACTTGGTGACTCGGTCCCCATGTCCCGCAAGAAAGCGAGTCGCAGATGTTTTTGCATACAGCGTCTGGTTGATCACGTTCTCTAGATACAGCTGATTGCGTCAAGTTGTGAGCAGCCTGAACTAGAACCACATTGAGGGGGGATCAGAGATAGTTAGTGGCTCAGCCCCATGCACGAAGTAAACCAATCACCAGCGGCAAATCCCAGTCACGTTGATTTGCCTTGTGAGATGAAGGGAATCAAACGTAGCACAGTGTGCAAGAGTTGATAAATAGAACATTTGTCCAGCCCCTTTTTCTGGGTGGGGCAAAAGGGAAAGGACGCCCAAAGTGAAGCCCTGAACAATTCCCAACCGTCAAAATGAATTCCCAGACCAAGTGGGAGTTGCCCATGGCGGGATTCCCCCCCTTTTAGTTGGAATTTGAAGGGAAACCAAAGCGATTGGCGGCCATCCATGAACCCCAGTTGGCAACAAGCCACACATCCGGCGCCGTGCGAGTCACGCACACCTCCAAGCCCCCTCCCCCCCCCCCCCCCGCCTTTCCGTCCGAAAACTTGTAGCAGTCCTCGCGTTTTTTTCCGCTCCGTCTCCGAGCGGCCAAGAAACTCAGGGGAATGGTCTAAATCTGCGATATCGTTCGTGCACATCTGTGCTTGTGTGTAATGCATACTGTGTAATTTATTTATATATACATACATACATTATATGTGCACTTGTATTCTAGCGAGAATTGGCCATCCCTTAGCGAATCCCAAATCGCAAAAGCTGGCACTCATATCCTTTGTGGCGTGCAGCTTGGTCTGGCAAGTTCCAAGACATGCTGCATCGTCTACGGGCCAAATTATGACAGGAAAACATGTATAAAATCAAGTCGCCTTTACATTACATAGGTGTCTCCTCACAATAGGGTACCCCGAATTATGCATAGTTTTCTTGCGGCTTTGTCTTCTTCAGGGTATCTTCCACCAGGCATGCTAGTGCCCAATATCTCCTTGCGCCCAGCCCGGTGCCTTGGCCAGTGCAACTCATGTGAGCAGGGCTCAAAACCTACTGACTTTTGGTTCTACCAACATGGCCATGGGTCAAAAGCCCGTACCCGCGGTGAACATCCGATTCAATCCCCACTAAAATAGGTTCTAAAACGGGTGGTGAATTCACCTGCCCCAAAATGGCACAATTGGTTTTGACCCATGGCCACATGGCTACAAAGGTTCATCTCGAAATCCCATGCAGGCAGAAGCTCCTAGTACAATGGTCAACAAGAAGCTCCAAGGCAGAACTCCGTGGCTATACCGTATGCTTCAAAATTGGGGCCAGAAAGAGGTGTTTCCTCGTGGGCCTCCTTCAAACCAAGGTGAAAAGAGCTGCTTCTCCAAATAGTGGTTCTCTCGAGATGGATCTTAGGAAGCACTATATGGTGTCTGTTTTTAGGCCCCCCCCAAAAAAAGGCTTCGGGCTTCCTTCCGCTTTTCCTTTCAAACCAAATTAACAAGGGCAGCCTCCAAAAAACACGTTTTCCACACAATAAACAGCCTCCAAAAACCAAGAAACGCGCGGTTTCTGCCCCGGGCTTCGCTCCAAACATGGCAACCCAGTGCAGTGGCTCGCTCGCTCGCTCCCATCGTCCCTTCCCGCTCCTCGGCGGTGATCTCCGCTTGGCTCATGGGGTTGGAGAGCGCGAAGATGATGGGCCGGCCGCCGCCTGGCAGTTTTAGGCCGCCGGCCTAAAGTACCGGGGCTTTTCCTTTTTCGGGCTTGGCGGAGAGACGGGAAACCGGGAGGAAACCGAGAGAAAAAACAGTTGTGGGGGGTCCGGGGATGTTGGTTCTGTTTTCTCTTTTTGCTCTTTTTTTCTTAGAACACCCACCCCCCCCAGAACACCCCCCCACCCCACTTCCCCACCACCCCACCCCCCCACCCACCCCCCGACGGCTGGGCGCGCATTTGGCCGGTTTCCGCCTCCGGGCTTGGCCAGCTGGATCTTCATCATGGCGTCCACCACCGCTTTGGTGAAGCAGTTGGGCGCCCTTCCCACGGCCTCACTCGATTCGAGGCCCCTCACCTCGATTTCCCAATACGGAAAGAAGAGCAAATCGTTATAGACTTGTCAGAGGAAACAAGGCGGGTCAAAACCAATGGTATCCCATTTTGGTTGGTAGGTGAATTCACCACCCGTTTTAGAACCTATTTTAGTGGGGATTGGGATGTTCACTGGGGGTTACCGGGCTTTTGACCCATGGCCACATGCGGGGCTTGTTGTGGGCCATAAAACAACGCCGAGTTTCTTTCCCACCCGCCCATCTTTGGAAGGCGGAGCGGCTTCCGTGCAAGTATGACTCATGTACGGAGGCCCTCGGGGACTGATCCAGCAACATGATGAAGTTTTAGGAAGCCAGGCGTGGCCAACAAAAAGATCCCCCAGCAACCTGCACTGGTAGACATGCCCCGTTTCAAACGGCTGGGGTCGTGTTGCCCGCCAGAAAAGGTCACATCTTTGCATAGAAAATTGACAAGATGTTTGTGGCCTGGCAGACCCACCTTTCTAGGCGGCACCGACACAAAGTCCCCATGTGCCCATGGGTCAAAAGCCCGTACCCGCAGTGAACATCCCAATCCCCCCTAAAATAGACTAAACTGGGTGGTGCACCTACCCCAAAATGGTACCATTAGTTTTGACCCACAGCCATGTGACTGTTGCGACAATTTCCTGAGCCTCGCCATGTGCGACCTCGAAAAAACCCTGCAGCCTTCCAGCTCCCTGCTCCCTCATCCCCAAGCCCCAAAGACAAAGAGGTCGGGCGGCGCCGATGAGGATGTCGGGCTTGTGATGGTTGATGATTTCAATCAGGTTGCTGTGGTCGTAGCCCTGTGGCTCACCTGAGAGACGTCAGCGAGGTCTCTGCCCAAGACATTCGGCCTGAGGGCGAAAAACCCTGAACTGGGAACCCAAAAACATCTGGAGGGCAAGGCTGACACGCCACCAGCCTTTGGTTGCATGTCCCAACCCCGAACGGTGGTCGGTTTTTGCTCCTAGCGCCATCCCAAAGAAAACCAGACCAAGTGTTGGTTGGGAAAATGCCCACATGCTGCGTCTGGGGTCCACAACCTTCATGCGACTGCGTGTACACTCAGGATGCGCCCCTAGAAAAACACGGGGGTCATCTCGGGGAATCTCGCATGGTGATTCTGTCCACCTAATAGAACACTACCTCTCCCGTTGGAAACGAGACCCACCAAATTTCGCTCGTTGGCGGCAGCGGCTGACCTAGAGCCAAGCTGGTCAACTGGCGGCAGCGGCTCACCTAGAGCCAAGCTGGTCATTTGGCAACAAATGGTGCAGTTGCCAGAAATTCCGAGAGGGGCCTGCATGATGTCTTGCCACAGACACATGAAGCAAGTGAAACTTGAGCCCTACAGTTGCAATTGCAGATTCAGGGAGGGATCCCCTGGAAATTGCCCGCAAGTCGAGTGGAGGGCGAACTTCAGATGTCCATTTCCTAAGTCGTTGCCACCATGTCCCAAAAGCGAGAGAGAAGAGGCGTTGCGGCAACTTGTTCTTTCTGAATCGAGCTTAATCGAAATGAGACTCGAGGGCGCATCACAAATGTCCATTTTCTGAGCACGTCTGTGAAAATGACTGGAATCGAACCCCGGAATCTTCCCAATTTGAGGCGAGCAGCCAACCCTGGCCACAGCGCGCTGCTCCTGGTTCTTGAAGTTGCCGGACTGCCCGCCCTTGGACTTCCATATGACTCCTTTGGAGTTCCTGGGCGCAGAATGGACGAGCCATTCTCACCGCAGGTGCCGTGCACTGCCCGTTTGGCATTTGTGCACAGATTGCTACCCGAAGCGAAAAATTGAGGGAACCCGTAGTGAAGGGCTGTGGGTTTTCGCTGGTTTCACCCCCTGAGCTTCTGCTTTGCACAGAGCAAGGCCGGTCCTTGAAATTTGGACCGAGAGGAACATTTTCCACTGTTGGGCACTGTTCCTTTCCAAAAAAGAACATGGCGCAGCCTTCGATTCCACCCAGGAGCAGTAAACCCGTGGTTGATCACTAGGGGGTGTGCAAATGTCGAGAAGGTTCTTCACCTTTTTTGAAAAACAACACCCCTCCAGAAAAAGAAAAAAAAAGCTATGTTGTTTTTTTCTCCCCCGGCTCAGCCGTACACGACCGTGGAATCATGGCATAGTCTTGAGTCCCCAGCAAACCAACTTTGCAGAGCTCCTGGTTTTCCTTGGCCAAAACGCGGGCTTTTTCTTTTTGAGCCCAGGATCTCACAGGCTGCTGTTTGCTTGCTCCTTCAGGAATGACAAGGCTCAGGCTCTGAGAACCTTCCAAGTCAAATCAATTCGTCGTAACTATCCCGTCGCTTTCCCGCTTCCCCCCTTGAGGTGTTTCCACATGCCGATTCTGCCGAGGAGCGTAACCAGAATGGACTCTTCAGGCATCCCCGCCTCCTTCAGCAAGAGCATCGCGCCTCAATCGGAAAATTTCCGAGAAGCAGGTCGGCCCTTCGGGGAGGCGGGCAAGCCCGAAGACGTGAAAAGTGTGTGTGTGTGTGTGTGTGTGTGTGTGTGTGTGTGTGTGTGTGTGTGTGTGTGTGTGTGTGTGTGTGTGCGTGTGTGGGTGTGTGGGTGTGTGGGTGTGTGGGTGTGTGGGTGTGTGGGTGTGTGGGT
>CAUJNA010003327.1:684344-721844 GCA_963377175.1 Effrenium voratum
GTGTGTGTGTGTGTGTGTGTGTGTGTGTGTGTGTGTGTGTGTGTGTGTGTGTGTGTGTGTGTGTGTGTGTGTGTGTGTGGGTGTGTGGGTGTTTGTGTGTGTGTGTGTGTGTGTGTGTGTGTGTGTGTGTGTGTGTGTGTGTGTGTGTGTGTGTGTGTGTGTGTGTGTGTGTGTGTGTGTGTGTGTGTGTGTGTGTGTGTGTGCGTCTGCGTCTGCGTCTGCGTCTGCGTCTGCGTCTGTGTCTGTGTCTGCGTCTGCGTCTGCGTCTGCGTCTGTGCCGGTCCCCGTCTCTCTGTGTGCTGGTTGTTCGGATGGTCTCAGCTTCCCTGGGCGGTTCAAATGGTTGGAGGTTTCGGCGGGTCCATTCACTGTACAACAGCTTGCTTTCCGCCTGCTTCACAAAACTTTGACGCCATGGCTAGAATGCAAGTAAAGCATGTGCCCAGGGAGGGGGTTGAAGCGCTCTCATGACTATGCCCTCTCAAAGAACAGGATGAGGCGATGTAAAGATTCTGTGCGACTGCATAACAATTCACCGATATGACCCCGATATGACCGATGATCACCCCCCATGGCACAAACCTTCATGCGTCAAATCAGTCGCAACACCTGATTGAGGTCGCTAGATTCCGGACAGACAAATGCGCCGCGCCCATTCACGCAAAAGCACAAACCTGATTGCTGCTTCTCCGACTTGCTGACCTGTTGGACCGGATAAATTTTCATCAAACATTTCACTTGCGGTTTGGCAGGAAAAAGGTAGCAACCAAAACCACCCCCCACCCCCTCCGCTCCAAACCCACCCACTCACCCACCCACCCACCCACCCTCCCACTCCAACCCCCCCGCCCCCCCAACCCCAACCCCCCCAAACCCACCACCCCAACCCCCATCCCAAACCTACCACCCCAACCCCACCACCAAAAGCCGGCAGCCGCAAACCCAACAGCTCAGGCGCTGCCCAGGTTCGCGGAGCCAGCGCCATGGAACAGTATCCGCAACTTCCGGAGCTCCTGTCGCGTACTATCTGCGGTGCCCTGGTGCCTTGATTTGGGTGTGGCTCAAAGTTAAACGATCGGAGGGGCAAACCGCAGGTTTTAGTCCATGTTTCCACTTGCCAGGGTTCCATTTTGGTACTGGTTTTTTGAGCCACAGTGGTTCCTTAGCTCCCCATCTCAAAGCACAACTTGGATTCCTCCTTGCCTCCGTTCCAGCCACCAGCTACGCAAATCGGGGGAAAAAGGCGGCACCTGGCTGGGAATGTTCCTCAACCTTCATGTATGCGGGTTTGGATTGCAGCTCAACTGGGGACAACCGCAGGGGTTGGTGTTTCTTTCCCACTTGAACATTGCAACCCTTGAGGATCCCGTGAATGCCCAGACTCTGTCCCGGACAGGGACCCTGATAGGGACCCTGATAGGGACCCTGATAGGGACCCTGAGGGACCATAGGAATCAGGATCCAGAAAACAAGACCGGTGTCGTGCTTTCCTCGCCAAGGTCTGACCCAAATGGCCGTGTCCAAAAAGCCACGGGTGCGTTTTGTCGCTTATCCCTCTTCCCTTGCTTTAAAAACCCTTTTGACAAAGCCAGCACGGAAAACTTGGAAACTTGCCAACCGACACCTAAAAAACCGGCCCCTGCGGCACTTTCTCCCCATTGCATGTGAACCCAGAAACTGGCGCTGGCCAACCGACACCTCAAACTTCCGCCCCTGCGAGCCATTTCTCCCCACTCCACGTGAGCCACGTGAGCCACTCAGGCGCCACACCCGGGCTCCGTCCTTGATGAGCTCCCGCGAGCCTGGGAAGGGAAGGAAGGCCCGGCCATGCAGAAGCGGGCAGCCGGATTTTTTCGACAAAAAGATGAGGGGCGGAACCTGGGGCCGGAAACGGCTCGGCCAAACTTCTGGAGGCTGCATATGCTTGCTTTTCAGAGGGCAACCTTTGAGGGATAACCCTAGATTTATGGTAAGTATTGATCCTTGGATCTTTGCAGAATGACTGGTTTTGAAGCAAAGCTACGAGTATCCATTCTGGAAGGATCCTTCCTTGCGGAAAACCATCCCAAATCAAAGGAGGAGGGGGCTGTTTCAAAAAAAAACTAACATATGCCGCATGGGCCAAAGAGCGCCCTTGACCCCGGTTCCGGATGGCTTTTTAATTAAAGGATCTTTCCAGAATGGATACTTGTAGCTTTGCTTCAGGGAACAGTCCTGCAATGATCAACCCCCTAGGTCCTCCAGTAGAGAGGTTAGAATAAGGGTACATTTTTTCTGTAGTCTACTTTAGTAGGGGAACCCCTAGCTAGGGGCCCCACCCCCCCCCCACCTGCCCCGCGCCTGGCTTCTGCAGCCGGAGCCCCCCCAGCACCGCCGCCACCGTGACGGCGGCAGTGCCCTGGATGTCGTCGTTGTAGCAGAGGTACTGCTCCCGGTAGGTCTGCGGCATCCAGGACACATCGAACCACCCCACTTGAGGCCATTTAAGGAGAGCTACCTACCACTTTTTAGGGGTCCCCATTTGGAGACAACAAACAGCAATGGAAAAAGAAACCCATGGAAAAATGGGTATGTGTGAAAATCGCCATTTTGGCCTCCAGTTTGCGTGACGTTCCTTTTGGTTCCTCTTAGCAAGAAAAGGGCACATTCGAAATACATGAGAACCTTCTCTTGGATTCGGAAAATGACACCTAAAAGAATGCTCCTCTTGCATGTCCCAAGCTGGGCCTCCTTTGAACCAGCCAACCAGCCCAAAACTCCCCTTGACCGCGAAAAAACCAAGACTGAGCCCTGCCAGGAAACCATATCAGATGGTTTATAGGGGTCGCCGAGCACCAGCAAGTCGTGTTGACTTTTTCGGTGGAACCCTTCCTGCACTCTTTAAAGTTGGTGTGCCAGTGTCGGAAGAAGGGCGGTTTGGCTGGCGTGTGTCCAAATCCGAAATCCACTCACTGGCCACCAGACAGGCCCATGCCCGAGATCTAAGTGTGTGTCTATCTGCACACATGTTCGTTTTATGTTGGTGTGCACATATTTGTACACGTACATATCCATATAGTCTATGTTGTTCTCTGTGTTCGTCTGTATGTGGTACGCGTGTAGACAGGCAAATAGATAGACTAGATTATACTAGACTAGATTGGATTAGATAGGACCAAAAGGACTCGATTAGATTAGATTTGGATTAGATTATATTGACAAGTAGATAACTAGATAAATAGATTGATAGATGGATTGATAGATTGATAGATTGATAGATTGATAGACTGATATATTGATAGATTGATAGATTGATAGATTGATAGATTGATAGATTGATAGATTGATAGATTGATAGATTGATAGATTGATAGATTGATAGATTGATAGATTGATAGATTGATAGATAGATAGATAGATAGATAGATAGATAGATAGATAGATAGATAGCTTGCTAGCTTGCTTGCTTGCTTGCTTGCTTGCTTGCTTGCTTGCTTGCTTGCTTGCTTGCTTGCTTGCTTGCTTGCTTGCTTGCTTGCTTGATTGATTGATTGATTGATTGATTGATTGATTGATTGATTGATTGATTGATTGATTGATTGATTGATTGATTGATTGATTGATTGATTGATTGATTGATTGATTGATACTTCATGAGTGTTTTCACGTGCATTTGAGAAATGTCTGCCCCACTAACCCCACAACACAAACAAAGCAGATAGCAGCACTTTGCCCGGCGCGACTGTGTACTCCTTCCGCCCAAGGGGAACAGCTGGATTGAAAACCTGGCAGATTTAGGCGTGAGTGCATTTTGCCATGGCTGTTGCGCTGGAATTTTGACCGCGGTTGTTTGGGGTGAGGGATTTCTTGTTCACAGGCATTGCTATGCACGTTCAGCCCGACATGTGAGTTTGCCTATTCGGACAGGCCTAGCTGCAAGCCAAACGTACGCTTGCTCAAAAGGCTTCAGTGTGTGGAGCAGAGATGTTTGACTGAAACGTTCTGAACGTGCGCGAACAAATTGGTGATTCCCATGCATCCCGTTCTTGGAAGTGCTTTCCTAATCCCAACCCCCTCCTCCCATATAGATCCCGCCAACCTCCCAACCTCCTATTCAGTCTTGGTCTTATTTTCTGAAACCAAGTTTTCTCAGAAGTCCCCAACCAACACGAATCCGGGGAGATCAAGTGAGGGGTGGGGGGGGGCTTCCCTCTGCTAAACCGGTAAAAAAACAACAACTACCTCTCAGAATTCGAACTTCTGGGAATTGAAACCAAGTGGGGGGCCTTTTTCTGGGGTGAAAACGGATGCTGCGGACTCTGAAAGCCCTCCACCTCAGTTGAACCAAACCTTCCCCTGAGGTCAAAAGAAAAGCAGCGGACGCCTCCAGCAATGGGAAGGCGTCGTTGGTGTTGAAGTCCTGCGCCAATTGCTGGCCAAACCCTTGGGCTCCCGCCCGGGCTCCCGGCCGGGCGGGCGGCCGTGCCGTGCACGCCCGAGCAGCTCCGGAGCCCGAGCCTTGCTTTTAAGGAAAGCCGTGAAGGACGTGCGGTTTGGATTTTTGGAAGGAACCAGTGAAATACTCCTGGCCTTGATTTTGTTTTTTGTTTTTTAAGAAACAGGGTGACCGGTTTCAAGTCGTAGCTACGCCCCCCCCCCCCACCTGTCCCCAAGCATCTCAAACCTCAAACCGCATTCTCCGTCCTCGAACTGCAGGAGGCAGCGTCTAGAGAACAACTCCACCGCCGCCGACATGAACTCCCCGATGAGGGAGCAGGGCCCATAGTAGGCGGTGTTCACCGGGACCCCTAGAGGCGACTGGGCCGGCCGGAAAGCACCAGGAGTCTGGGGAAGCCTCAAGGGGAACCCTCAAGGGGAAGCCTCAAGGGGAAGCCTCAATGATAAAACCCATGGGGAAGCCTCAAGGAAGCGAAAAGAAATGGGGGGGGTTTTTCTCTGGAGGGTTCCTGAAGCTACACCCAATGACCAAACTGGGTGAGCATGGTGAGCTCGTTCTTTTTCGTGAGGTTGTTGTTTTCTTTGTCCAGACATGGGTGCCCCAAAAAAATGAGGAGGCTCTTTGGAGTTTGAAGGGAGACCGCACTGAGTAAGCCGCATATTCGCGGCCAAGAAAACTCGAAGCTAGTCGGCGGCAAAAACTCACATTCTCACGTCGCGGGTGCGTTGGAAAGCACTCGTTTGTCCACAACCTTAGGTTGAACACATTCCGCTGACCTTAAAGTTGAAACCAAACATGTTTCGCTTTGATTTGGTGCTCACGAGCCACCAAACCTTCAAGGCTGAATGCCCAACCAAGGCCCTTGATCCAGCATCAGCTCTTACAAGACGTGGGCGGGTCTGCTTGTTTGGTTGACCTTCGAAACAACCCAAAGAGGGCACCTTCCCCAAGGTGTCCAACCGAGCCTCGCCGTGAGGGGGAGCTGGGTGCGTGTTGTATGGAATCTCCGTGAAGCCAGATCGGATGAGCAAAAATTCACACTTGAAACCTAAGGGGGGGCGGGACCCCACATGACGACCGACCTTGATTCTGGGGTTCCAAGAAAAAATATGCAGTTCAAGAAGACAAGACTTACTGCTTAGTCCAAAGCACAGTTGGAGCGCTTGTGTTTTTTGGCCTCCTGGAAAAGACATCTTGAATTCGAGTTGGCAGATCAAGTCGCCCCAAAAGTTTTGATACTACACCCCGGGCTCCACCACGGCAACGAGATCTCCGGAAGGTTGCGGGAATGTGCCGCCCTGAATCCCTGCGTTGGGTTTGATGCGGTTTGCCGGATCAATCAAAGCGGCGTTAGAAGTCATCACTGATCCATTCTTGCACATGGCAGGCAGAATGCAAATGCCCCAAGCCCGTTCGCCCGGTTGACTACTCATTGGTCTTGACAGGAATGGAAAAAGCAGTCCGGAACATGCAGACTGCCATGCCGGGCAGCGAATCGCACCAAACACTCCGAAGCAACCGCTGCCCAGCATAGCCCATGGCCTGATTCGCCCTGGTGCTTCATTCGCTCCTGCTTCAGTCCTTGCACACAGCAACGCCAAGTACAAACCCAAGCCCAAGCAATCGGCGTGCACTTCATGGAACCTGACAGGGGGTCCTTTAAAAGGAAAATGGTCTTTCAGGACCCCCCTGTCAGGTCCATGAAAATTGGTAGGAGGGTACCATATGAATTCCTGGCTGCCTACGTTCACTGGGAATCATCAAGTGCCTTGCCGAAACTGCATCAACTCTCACTTGGCTGCTGTTGACACCCCTGCAAAAAGGTTTAACTTTTTGGGGTTTAGCGGAAAACCCCTTGATTTCCCAAGAAGTTAAAGTCCAAAGATCCAACCCAATAGCAGTCAACTCTCAGACCCCACAGAACTATGGCGGGATGTGGCTCTGAATTTCCTTTGGTGGACATCATCTAGGTGGGGACTCATGTCCACCAGTAACTTTCCTTTGTAATACCTAAAATGGGATTCCCATCCCTGATTCCCAATTTCGGCACAAAAGGATTGCCTTGGCCTCTCACAGAACGTACCTACCCCCACTTTCAGGCCAAGACATGGGGCCCATCCCGTGGCCCAACTTTAGATGGAAACCAGCGAAACCGGTCGAGTACGGCTTGGAAGCGGGCAGCTGAAGGTCCAAGCTTGGGGAATGAAACAAATGGGGGTTGATCAATATGCCGTTAACTTGGTTGACTTTGGAAGGGGAGCAACAATTTAAATTTTAGCAGTTAGGTGGGGATTTCCCACTAAACCACAACAAGCAAAAATGTAAAATGTTTCCCAACAACAACCATGTTAAAGGCCCCAAATGACCATGGCTCACTTTTCCCATCTGAGAATTATCTGGTCATCCCATGCAAAGCACATGTTGATCAACCCCCCAAATCTCCAACAACAACCATGTTAAAGGCCCCAAATGACCATGGCTCACTTTTCCCATCTGAGAATTATCTGGTCATCCCATGCAACGCACATGTTGATCAACCCCTCAAATCTCCAACAACAACCATGTTAAAGGCCCCAAATGACCATGGCTCACTTTTCCCATCTGAGAATTATCTGGTCATCCCATGCAAAGCACATGTTGATCAACCCCCCAAATCTCCGGATCAGATTCCGTTGTGCCAGCCCTTGAGAATCCATGGAAGATCTTGGACACTTGAGTCACACTCAAAACCCGGTACTCAAATGGTTGACCCGGAACCATGTAAGGAAATACAAAGGAGGCAGCAGCTATTTATGGCAAGGGGATGGTCCCTCACCTTCATCTACCGAGTTTTGGTTGTGGCTCACTTGTCGCCCTCCTGTGTAGAGCTCATGGTCTCGGATCACCAGGTTGGCGGAGTTGCCGCTGGCGTCGCTGCAGCCCGCATCGATGATCACGGGGATGGTCTTGTACGGGTTGAATCCGGCACAGACCTCTGGCGGCTGCGTGAGCATAGGGGAACTTGGGTAGATTGTCCTTTAAGCCTCCCTCTGAACCAAGGGGAAACGAGTGCCCTCAAACACACATACACACACACACAGAGAGAGAGACACACACACACACAACAAAAAACTTTAAAAAAAAATGAAAGAACAACAAAAAGCAAAACAAAACAAAACAAAACGAAACGAAACGAAAATAAAACAACCAAACGAACAAACAAACAAACAAACAAACAAAAACAAACAAACAAACAAACAAACAAACAAACAAGCAAACAAACAAGCAAACAAACAAACAAACAAACAAGCAAACAAACAAACAAACAAACAAGCAAACAAACAAACAAGCAAACAAACAAACAAACAAACAAGCAAACAAACAAACAAACAAGCAAACAAACAAACAAACAAGCAAGCAAACAAACAAACAAACAAACAAACAAACAAACAAACACACATATATGAATCTTGCCTGTCGTTTGCATGGGAATGTATTTTGCTTAAGCTTGAATCGTTTGTCATGCGAGGACGTGCCGCTTTCCTGGGATCCCTGCCACCGAGCACACAGGCTCGGGGGTGCGGTCGCATTTCTCCGCGCATTGCTGAGTTGCACAAACATCCCCTCTTGCATGTTATAGGTATTTGTTCTTCCTTTCTTTCGTCCTTCCTTTCTTCCTTTCTTCGTTCCTTCGTGTCTTCCTTTCTTTCTCGCTTTCTTTCTTCCTTTCGTCCTTGCTTTCTTTCTTTCTTCTTTATTTCTTTCTTTCTTTTATTTTTTCTGACTTCGTCCTGACTCCAAATATTCAAACACAAATGGGACGATTGCTGACTACGAATCTAAATCATTCGACCAGGATCATAAAAGACAATTGCTTCCTGACCCACCCTTCCTCCCCTGAAATCCTGCCATTGTGTGAGGTGATTTAGAAAGAGACGGTAAGAAGTGGGTCAAACCCACACTGTACAATCAAAATGGACCCCAAATGCAGCCCACAGCGTTGCATGGCTCTTTGCCTAGTTGTTAATCTACTGCCCAAGGTGGGAATCTGGCACTCGGTGGAAAAAGTTAGAGAGAGAGAGAGAGGGGGGCCAAACAGCGTCCCTATTTGTTTTCAGCACCTCGTACAGAGGCCGCCATTGGCTATCGGCTATCGTGGCAGGTGATGACCATCAGACATTCATGCGTTGACATGTGCGGATGTACCATGATTCGGGCACTCTTTGGGGCCAATCTGTAATGCAACCATTTCCTGGCGCCCCTTTTGACAGACATTTGATTTGTGTCGTAGGATTTGTTTTGCGGGTCCTTCTCTCAAGAGGAATCCTCAGGATTGTCGAAGTCGTGACCGGCGCAATCCTTTCGACCCCCAACTCTTCCAATTGGTTTGGATTGGCGTGGTTTTGCTACGCCCGACACCTAGCCGTTCGTCCCCACCAAATCGTGAAACCCCAGGATGTAGCTAAATCCCTGTTGATCCTTCATGCTAAAAAGCCACTGCCCTAATCCCCAAGGTTCTACCTGCAGAGAGGGAAGGCCGCGGAAGGGGAATCAACCGCTTTGATATCAGCAAAGGGTGGGATGCTCCACATTGACGTGTCATGCTTGAAACCTGGTATGGGCGGTTTTCTAGGCTTCGCTCTGGGATTTGATTGTGGACCCTTTGCCTTCCCAGTTGCCCAACGAAAAATGAAACTCATTTTGGAGATGAAGTGGTCTTGCACCCAGCAAACCAAACTGGAGTTTTCGAGGCGGCCGGACGCCACTGCACGGCCCATCTGAGAAAGGGGCGGTAGAGATCCCGGAATAGAAAGGACCCCCAAAATAGTGCTTGTCCTTTTGGTGTCCCTTTAAACCCAGCTGAAAAGGGTTCCCTCAACAAATCACGCACACCCAAATAGACCGACCCGCCCCCCTCCGTGCCCATCAGGAACCCGAGAGAGCGCCGAGGTGCGGTGTAGAGGTCCAGCTTGCCGATGGGGATCCCCATGCCCCAGCACCCCAGGTCCCCCAAGCCCAGGATCCGCCCGGCATCCGAAAAGACGATGCACTGGCACTCGTAGTTGCCGGCACTGTCCTGCAACTTTTTCAGGCGTGCCTGTGTGTCGCACTTGAGTGGCGCCAACACGCAAACTGGAGCCAGGAACTCATGGGGGTCAGCTTGAGCCCAGGCGCTTGACTCGACCCTTCGGCACAGGAAAAGGGGGAGAGAGCCCCCCAAAACAGATGCAGTTCAGGGATCAGCCCTTGGAAGAGACATCCGAAATCCCCACGGAAATGGAAGCAAAGGGGTCCTTGTAGACTGTGGTCTTCCAAAGCTTCCGGTCATCTTCCGTTTGAGGGGCCGTTGGGCATGTGTCGAATAGCGGTTGTCCGTTGAGTTTCCCTTTAAACAACCTGCAACAAAAGGTCCTTGGAAAGCATGGCTTCGGCGTATTCCCGCAGCACCTGCTTTATCCTCCCGCAGTCGCCGATGGAGATATAGCATCCCCGCGGGAAGAACGGCAGCATGCCAAACCTCAGCGGAGTTTGTCCGTGCGCGTCTCGGAAACCGATGTGAGATCTTGGCTCATACCTGACACGTGCTTCAAGTCGTGGTTGCCCCATTATTAGGCTGTGGGTCAAAACCGTTTTGGGATCCCATTTTGGTTGGATTGGGTGAATTCACCGCTCATTTTAGAAAACCTATTTTAGTGGTTGGATTGAATCGGATGTTCACTGAAAATACGGGATTTTGACCTGTTGACCCATGGCTTTGGGCTACGACCCTGAGAACTTTTGCCAATCGCATGGTCGAGCCCTCGAGCCCAGGGCCTCAGAAGATCTCCCTTGGACCTTCGGCACTCTTGGCAACCAGGGCCTTGTGCTGTGGGGTTCAAAGAGCTTTCTTTTCTTTGGCTTGCTTTGTGTATTTCATGTGTTTTGTGCCTTTGCGTGCTTGTTTGCTAGTTTGCTAGTTTGCTAGCTAGATAGCTAGCTAGCTAGCTAGCTAGCTAGCTTGCTTGCTTGCTTGCTTGCTTGCTTGCTTGCTTGCTTGCTTGCTTGCTTGCTTGCTTGCTTGCTTGCTTGCTTGCTTGCTTGCTTGCTTCCTTTAGCTTGCTCGCTTGCTTGTTTGTTAGTTTTCTTCTCCAGAGCCTTGCAGCACGCCAATCGAGGGATCAATCTGGCATGCATCAATTCAAGCACAACAAGAGGGCACTGGATATGGGTCCCGACTTTGAAACCAAACATGCTTGGCGGTGCTAAACTCCGCAAATCCAGGGATGCCCAGAAACGCCTTTTGGAGCCGAGGCATGCCATAAGGGACGCCAAGAGGCTTTTGACAAGCTTCACCGACTGTGGGTGTGTACACGATCGGAAGAAGGAATGCCGGATCGTGCCAGAGCGACGCATAGTAGAGGTTCGGATCCTGGAGCCGAGAAAACCATTCACGAAGCGACGCGTTGAATCGGGTTACTTCCGTCTGAAGCTGTCCCAAAGAGGGTACATATGGCTGTGGGTCAAAATCCCATCCGTACCTCTGGTGAACATCAAACTGGGTGGCACATGGGTGTTCAGCCGCCCTAAAATGGAGGCATAGGTCATGACCCATGGCGATATTCCTTCACAACCGACTCTCACCCCGAACCCGCTTCATCCTAAAAGACCCCCAAAGACTCCAAGACGTTCAAGTATGTCCCGAGCAAGGGACCTGCCAGAGTCCCCAAACGCGGAAGAAAAAGAAGCACGTCAGGGCCGAAGGAAAAAGACACAAACACTGGATCCGGTTCCTTGTAATGAAGCATCCGCAGGTACGCGTAGGCGTAGAGCAGGTGGCCTAGTGTGAAGAAACCACGGACCTCCTGCATCACCTCGCTCACCGTCCTCGCCTGCCACGTGTTTTTTGCCTTAAGGGGGGAAGGGTGCGCCTTGGGGGGCGGCGGGGTTCTGAGCAAATGAAGAAACATTCTCTGGGGACTTTGGGTGAGGGGAAATGAGGAATTCATGGGCTTTTTTGTTGGCTGCTTTCGCGGCGAGGAACACCGAACCTCTCGCTTGTTATACGTAGCATGATTCGTGGTCAGCTTCGTTTTGGGCCAAAATCTTTGTTGCTTTCCCGGCGCGTCGCCATGTGGCACATGCTCGCTTGTGGGATAGGGGCCTCACACATCACGGGATCGATTTTCAGCGCAGCCATGACACTCCATCATGCAGCAGACAATTGTGCTAAGTAGGGAATTCAGCTTCCCAAGCGCTCTCCCACCCTGTGAAACATCCTACGCCCAACAGCCAAGCCAACGCACGACCTAGCCTTCAGAGCAAGTTCTTGGCGTTCCCGATCAACCGTGTGTCTAACAGCTTCCGCAAATGGGGGTCAGGCGTACAAGAAAGCAGCACATGCTACAAGACTCAGAACTGCAGAACTCCTTTGGCACTCTGAGCATGCCACTTGCCAACAGCAATCAGAAATGGCGCATTGGTCGGTTTTGAAGGGAAACCTGCCAAAGGCTGAAAGAAGGAACAACGGGTGGAAGGCGCAAAACCGCTGATCTAGGCTGTTTCCTGCACCGCCCCCTTGTTTAGCCTTGCAGGAGGCATCCAGCGTCTTCAGCATTTGCGCCAGCTGAGCCTGCATGAGAGCCGAATGGAATCCAATGTAAATGGCACAAGGAATGGGGTGGACCCGGTTTGGATTCGGTTTGCTCAAACGATCCAAAAAGGGGGGCCACCCCAGCTTGAGACAGATCTACATGGGCGCACCCAAACGAGGGATTCCCCATGGCCGCTTCTTTCCTCCCGCAAAAATCGCCTGGGAGGTGCTTGTTCGCTTCGACCGCGCAAAAAAAAACAAAAACAAAAAACTGGCTGTTTTTGGCCCCAAAAGAACTATTGCCCAAACCATCTGAAAGGATTGTTGGCAGTTTTTGGCTAGGCCCTTCGGCACGCGCAACCCGAGCCATTGAGATGGAATCCTCGGATTCAGAGCAAGGGAAGGCATGGAAACACCAAAAGCTGTGGTGGTCAAAACCGTTTTGGGATCCCATTTTGGGGTGGGTGCACCACTCATTTTAGAACCTATTTTAGTGGGGATTGAGATGTTCACTGCGGGATTTTGACCCATGGCCAAATAAATATTAGTGACCGTTCTGGGTGATTGAGGACCATGAAGGACCGCAAGCATCCCCCCTGGCTATCTGCAAAACCGGGCTCAATATGGCCATGGGTTGCATAACCTATGGCGATCCCATTCAGGTGGATGAACATCCATTTGCCACCTGTTTGGATGTTCACATTTTGGGGTTTCCTGGGTTTTGACCGGGTCAAAACGCAACCAGCAAGGAACCACAGGGTTGAGTCCATGCCTCAGCCCAAAAGCCGCCCCCACCGAGCCGGGCTCCAGCACACCGCCCCTGCCTGCTTGTTCCACGCCTGGACCCCCAGCGCCGCCACGGACTTCGGCAGGGATAGCTGCCGCCCCGGCGCACTCACGCGCACCGCCATGGACGAAACGGAGAAGAGCGAGAAGCGGAATCCGTGAAACGGTGCGTGGCGGTGTTGCCTTTCCGAAACCCAGGGAGTTGCCTCCGGTCCTTTCTGGTGAGGAAGAGGACTGGGTGCCGGGTGTTCGGACACTTGTCCTGGCCAAAACCCAACGGGATGCTTGTGTGTGTGTGGTAAGTGGTCCTTGGAGGGCACGTCCGCTCTTTTTGGTGGGCGTTTGGGCGCAGCAGGCTTACGAAACTTCGGGTAGGCTGCAAAAGCTCCTAAAAGCTTCAATCCAAGATGGCTTCCACCCACAAACCGGCAAAAAACGAAAACGGCGGTTGTAAAGCTGCAAACAGCTACCAGGTGTTGCTGGTTCCCACGGACGTTTAACGTCTTCTGTGAGCCTCGCGGCCGCGGTTTGCGCGGTTCAGCACGTGGCTGGCGGGTTGCCCCAAGGGCAGGATGGGTGCGAACCAACATGACACCGACTATTCAAAGGGTCACATGCACAAAACACACAAGCACGTCCTTACTGTACAGTTAGAATGCTGATTGTGCGTGTGGTCAAACCAGAACAAGCTTTACGAACAAATGCAAATGGGCGCATGGCGAATACCCATTCCCCGGTCCATGGAGCCCCAATGTTGCTGGTTCTCCTGATGCCACCAAGAACCACAGAAGAAACCAAGCTGGAAATCCGCCGAGTAGAGTTGCTACAAGTGACTGTTGAACCTCACACCTGCCGTGGTCAGAACTCCTTTTGCAAGCCACGATGGTGATTTTCACAGTAGCCCTTTGCTGGTTGTTCCCCCGCAATCAAATATGTTCCCTAGGGGGACATGGGAAGTTGGGGTTGCCCCCCTTTTGACGGTGCCCTCCCCAAACCACCGCGCGACTGCCAATCAAAATTTGGTCGACTCCCCAAGGTTGCTGTGGGTCCGCCTGTGTTTGTCTCTTAATGGAACCTTGGTGGTTTCCCTTTGTCACCCTAAGCAACCGCACCTCAAAACGAGACAACCCCACCAGCGCAGGTCGGTGTCAAAGCCGGTTGGGGATTGTTTGCGAGGGAAAAACCGAATGGAGGGCTATGATTTGTTTGACACCCACCAGACAATCACTCATTGTTGCGTGGGGAACTGGGGTTGCCCTGTGTCCCATGTGCTTTGAGACGCCCACATGTTGCGTGTTGCTCTCTTATTTTTCGGACGAACCTGCCGAGAACGGATTCACGTGAACCAACATGGAATTCCCCCCCACCCATGCTACAGGATTCTCCTGGGCTACCAATTTCCAGCACACCGACCAACAAACCAACTTCTTTGCGGCTCCCATTGTCAAGATCCACTTTCCGCGTCTCGCACCAGCCCCGAGAAAAATCTCTCAAACCGACGGGTCGGCCTTCTTCCGCACATCCAGAGAAGGGCAAGTGAGGGCGCGGAAGATGTCCATGACCATGCCCTCCATGACCTTTACAAAGGAAATTGCCCCCAACCATCGGCCGGAAATAACCCGAGTTGGTCCGGTTATGATGTGGAGATTGCCCCCCATATCCGATGATGATTCTCCGGTCATGGAGATTCCAGGTCCAAGTGACATCCTAAATGCTTACCCTCAAAATGATGTTTTCGAGTTTCAAGGCAAACCAGCAGAGCCTTGACATGCAGCCAGTTTCAGGGACCCTTACCCCCAACATAGCAGCCAAAGGGCACCTGAGTCAAAACCCCGTATTGAAACGATCTGCCCAAAGCCATATAAAGGAGTAAGAAGGCGGACATCCACAACCATTTATGTTTGGGATTGCCCCTAACCTTCATCTACCCGAATCGGTCTTGATTGTGGCTCACATGCAAAAAGGGAAAAAACAACTCTTCACGTAGCCCTGTCAGGTGCCCCAGCGCGGGCAGGGCAATACAAAAAGGGAAAGCAGACGGTGAGCCGGCCTTCGATGTGAGAGGACCCTGTCAACTCGATCCAACGGAAACCAAAAGGAAAGCCGCCATTCTCGGGGTCTACTGATCTTGACAGGAACACATATCCGTCCGTCCTGAACCTTACTCCCAAACTTGCAGCTTCCTCTTGGTTTGGCGGAGAAAGTACTGTGAAGTGGCCGCCGTCAAAATCAGAGCCTTCAAAACAGAGCTGCCCAAAGGGCAGATTTGCGCAAGGCCAACAGCTGCGCAGCTTACCCTTTTCTGCAAGCCAGCCCTTGGTCTCCAGTCAATTTGTCTGGTTTCCGTGAAGATAACTCCAGAACACCTGTCACTGTGAACTGCACTGCGAGCTTTGAAAAGAAGTTGACCCTTACGAGGAAGGCCACATTCGCACCATGGCCAACAGATCGGCCTGCATCAGGCCTTGGGGCGTTTTCGTGTCGTCAAAGTGAAAGCTTAGCCCGATTCCAAGGGTCCGATTTCTTCCGCCCGGGCTGGCGCGTGGCGCCTGCTTGTGGTGTTTCTGCACGTCCCGCAAGCGGTCCAAGACGATGAGCCTCACCCAAAGCAGTCTTGTGGGTCCAGACCTGTTCCTAGTGGTTTCCTCCTAGGAGCGGTTTCTCCTCGGAATGGCTTCCTTCAGCTAGGCGTGGATGTGGACCCACGAGTGTGTCTCCCTCGTGGCTCGATGCGGAAGGAGGTCAACATCCCTTGCATCACCAGGCCAAGCATCAACATCGGCCCAAGTTCAAGCCTCAATTAACCCAACAAATCTCTGCTGTCCGCCAGGCATACATGAAGCTCATGCGCTTCCAGGGGACAACTGAGCCCGGGTATCTAGGGAGGTTACCCGTCCACAACCAACCCACCAATCTTGGTTCGTCGCACTTGGGAATTCGTGGAGCCGGCGACCCTCTGCCAGTTGCAACACAGAAGATACATTCTATCTATCTATCTATCTATCTATCTATCTATCTATCTATATATATATATATATATGTACCAGTCCCTGGGCCACGTACCCCCCCCCCCCCAATGGTATGGTCCCCCCATTCCCCCGCATCATCCGCATCTTGGGGATGATGCTGGCAATGCTGGGGATGCTGTCCAGTACCGTGCGAGCCCTGCAGCTTCGGTCCCAGACCCCCTTTCACCCCGTGAACCAACACCCCCGCACCTCTCGCAACATCCTACCCTAAACCAAACCACCCTGCAACCCCTCCTTAACCCCAACCCTAAGCCTAAATCAACCCAAAACCCAAACCCACCCGAAACCCACCGCAAACCAACCCTGAACCAACCCTGAACCAACCCTAAACCAACCCACCAAGCCTAAACCAACTCCGAACCACACCCCCAACCACCCAACCACCCAACCACCCAACCACCCAACCACCCAACCACCCAACCACCCAACCACCCAACCACCCAACCACCCACCCCACCACCCCACCACCCCACCACCCCACCACCCCACCACCCCACCACCCACCCCACCCCCCACAGGGGGGGGGGGTTGGCCCAACCACCCAACCACCCAACCACCACCCCACAACCCCACCACCACCCCACCACCCACCCACCCCACCCCCACAGGGGGGGGGGGTTGGGGGGGGGAGGGGGGGGGGGTCCACGGCCTGGAACATATATATATATATATATATATTGTATGTATAATTTCATGTTGGCTCCACATGGTTGCTAAAAAGAACGATGTGTTGTCTTCGTTTCCATCATACACTGTCCAAGCCAAGGATGATTCAAGTGTCTATTTCAAACCACACGCGAAATGCTCCTCCTTGCACTACCAGACCCACAAAAGTGGTCGTCCTCTGCACTCGCTCCGAAAAAACGTCCCTTTGCCCGCGGGAAGAACCGTCCCAGCGGCTTCACGTTGTTGTCAGACTGCTCCGTGAGTAGCTGGACATAGGCCTCGCAATGTTGGGATACGCAGCCGCCAAAATGGGCCCACGGTGTCCCTGGAATTCCCCTTGGATCTCAAGAATGGACCTTTGGTTTCCCTCGGCATTCCCTCAAAATGAAGTCTGGAGCCGCCCAAACATTGAGGTGTTCCCCGAAATGGGCGTCGGTTTTCAGTGGAATTCTGTTCAGCCCTTGAAACTCCCTCCAAAGCCCAGAACAAGGCTTCGCTCCAAAGAAGATACACTGTGGAATGTGCCTTGACCACGCCAAAGGGGATGACAGGAAAAACGGGGGCACGACCCTGAAACCAAGAGCCAACCAGATGGCCCCGCTTCTAGCGCACCAGCTTAGCAGCTCAGTCCTTGGCTTGCCAGGTGTATGTGCATAGATGGTCTCTCCGGTTCATCCCATTCACTCATCTGTTTGCCGTCTGGTCCACATCCTAGAAGTCTACTGGTGAAGACCCATGATTTTCTCGGGAAGGGAAAATAACCAGAAGGTAACAAATGGATGACAGAGATCAACTGTGAGGTATGCTTTGAGCACAGGCCCACAGCCAGGTCATCTTAGATCCTGTCGTCGGCTTCCTGTGGTTCTCGCTGAGTAGACTTGAAGTGGTTTCGTCTGGTTTCAACCGATTGGGATCCAAATGGAAGGAGCCCGTTCAAATCCAAGTCACACTGCGCCTGTCCCTTTGGTCGTAGGGTCATATTTACCGTTGTATTCATTACAAATTCATATTTAACGTTGTGGTTCGTAAAGGCCCTCTAAACCTACGTAAAAATGGCCTTGGGGTTTCGGAAATATTGCGGTATCCTACAGTAATATATGATTATGAACGCAATAATAATAATAAAGGTTCGATAAATAAGCAAACAAAGAAATAAATGAATAAATAAGGAAATAAATAAATAAATAAATAAATAAATGAATGAAAATAAATTAATAATCAATGAACACATAAAAGCAAGCAAGCAAGCAAGCAAGCAAGCAAGCAAACAAACAAACAAACAAACAAACAAACAAACAACAGACACCCAAACAAGCAAGAAAGCAAGCAAGCAAGCAAGCAAGCAAACAAACAAACAAACAAACAAACAGACAAATAATAAACACAAACAAATATTAATAATGATAAGTACTGATAAAAATAAAAGATAATAATAAAAGATGATAATAATAATAATAATATTAAGTGTTCCCACCCCGGCTCCCTGACCCCTACTCTCCTCCCTTTGTCTCCCGCCTGCGCAGCCTGATGGATGGCCACCGGCGACGAGGACAAGGTCACCAGGCTGGAGGCGCACTCGTAGGACCTGAAGAAAAAAAACGGCGCTAGCTTGCTGGTGCGATAGCCTGCTGGGAATGAAGGAATGAGCCTTATAAACCATCCAACTGGAATTCCTGGGTTCATTCCCTCATTAACTGAGCACCAGCAAAAAAAAGGTAGGGAATGGACCGTTCCCGGTGTTGGTTGAATGAAACGAGGGATGTTATTCAAAGGAAAACATAGACAATGCTAGGGGGTCATTCCCTCATTCCCTGAGAATCAGCAAGTTGTTGGGGTCCTGTTCTTCGTGTCCGGAATGAAGCGCAGTACCAAAAGGATTGCGGGGAAAGGCGAAATCTAAGCTGCCATGCTAGGCGTTTCCTTGGAGTTTGGAATGCGGACACATACCGTCTTCATCTCCCAACACCAAGGAGAAAACAAAGCAACACGGCTCTTACCTAGAGACTGTCGGCCCAAAGGCCGAAAAAAAGAGAGAGCAAAATCGAAATCGACGGAAGACTTTTGCAAAAGGCAAGCAACCACAAGGGCTGGAGCTTCAAGAAAATGCGGCAAAACCAGAATATGCTTGGGATCAAGGACCCTTGGAATTGTTGTGCGCGCGCGCGTCTGTAGGGGTCTATTGCCAGCTACCTTTTGGGAGCTTCTGGCTGTGCAAATTTGGGTGCCCGGCACTGCTGTCGACGACGAGGCGGCTAGATCGAAGACCTCAGAGCGCTCAACAGCTTGGCACGGGTTGAGAAAACCGAAGGTGATGTTGATGGGTTCGTGTCAAAGGGGGGACCAAAAAATTGTGATGTTCACCTTTCTTCCCTTTAAACCCAGGAGAAAAGGGCACCGAGCCTCAAAAATCTCACCCTTGGGCCATTCGATTTGACAGAGAAGCTGGGCGCGGCAAAGAATCCCCAAGATGAGACACAATATGAAACAAAAAACTACTAAGATGTTGCTTCTATGATCATGACTTAACTTGGTTGCAAAGCACTCCACAACCCAATTCCAACTGTTTAGTCCCTACCGCAAGGCAAAGGAGTCTCGCAAGCAGCATGTCGCGTCGCACCTCATCTGTCATACAGTGTCTGTGACTTCCGGGGTTCTTGCCCAAAGGCCGGACTGAGCCTCCAAGATTGTGTTGGATTCGTGGGGGTCATAGGGGAAAGCAAAAGAAGATAGGGATGCATTGATAGGCGCTTTCGCACAGAAAGCAAGTGGCTGGTTTTCAAAAAAAAAAAACTGGCCATCCCTGGGGGATGCCGCCTGAGGCACGCAATGTCCAAATATCCGATTTACAGCTCTTTGGGAGGGGGGGGGTCGTTTTCTGTTCTACTCATTTGTTATACGCATTTGTTCATATTATCAAGTCGGCAAAAAAAAAAACTGGCAAAGGGCCGCAGGGGAGGTTGTTGGGTTCATAGTGCAAGCTGCGAGTCGTCGCCGGGCTTGGAGGAATGACTCTATCGAGAGCACGCTGCATTGGCGCTTGACAGGCAACCAATCGGGGGGTTCACCCGGGACCGGGTTCTAAAGGCATTGCAGAAAATGCATGGGTTATATAAGTTATATATAATATAGGGCTTGACTTTTTTCATACATGCCTGCCAGAGGTACATGGGTATTAAAAGCCGGAGGGGGGATTGTCCAAATTTGAAGGCCATTTTGCAATCCTGGCGTCATTTTGCCAAAAAAAATGGGACCTAAAACCAACCCAGCTATCCAGGTCTGGCACAGCTCCAAAACGAAACTAGCTAAAAGGCGCTGTCTGATTTGGACCTGCCCATGATTGAATTTCATAGCTTTCAAGGAAGCATTTCTGTATGTCCAGCAATTATCTTTAGCTAAAACGCAGGTTTCGGGGCGCTTGGAAAAGCAAGCAAGATCAACTTGCGGCTTCAAAACATACACTCGGGTGTTGGGTTGGTCTTTGACGCCTTCAAGAACTTTATCTGCTAGGTGAAATTGACTTCTAGCAGCCTGTCATCAGTTTTCTCCGGCCGGGATGGCAAATGCCGAGATGAACTCATGAGGTTCGGCTTGGGTCGCAATCCACAACAACCTGTGGGTCTGACACACCTGGGGTCAAATGCCCCCCCGGGATCGCATGTCGGCCAAGGGGCGATCCGAAGGAATCTACCCTTGTTCACCGACGTCGAGCGGCAAACCTGCCAAGTCAGCCGCGGACCGAAAGGAACGCACCAGGAAGCAATCAGCGCCCGAGAAACGCGCACACTGAAAAAGCCCAACCTGGGAAAATCAGAGACTAATCTCTGCTAATCAACCAAGGCAGCAAATGCACCTTTGTCATCTTGAGCCATGCAATGGTAATCAGTATGAATTACATCCAAGTGGGAATGCATGGTGTACTTTCGCACGCCCCCTTGGATTAATGGAAAATGTGGAATTAATCCACACTCCACTAGCACAAATGCATTCCAAAGAATGCCAAGCTGCCTTGAAATCTTTTCTCTCTGCAAAATGTCTATGCAAAACGGGTGACCTAATCATCACCAAAAGAATTGCAATGCTGGGAAATGCACAAGGACAAGTGGTTGAATGTATTGTGGACTCGAATCACAGACAGAATGTGTTCCAAGAGTATCGCCTCCAGAATCACCAGAAAACGTCCTCTCAATGTATTGGTGTCATAGATGAATCCAAACCAAAAGTAAACTGTCATCTACAGTAATGTTGTAACTGTACCTCCACACAAATGCCGAAAACTGAATCACAAATGAAGTGGCAAATCGAACCAGGCAAAATCGCGATATCCAATGAACATAGAATCTCAATGCAAATCCAGTGTGGAATAAATGCATCCAAATCGGTGCCTGGCCAGAATCGAAATCCCAGCTCCACCAATGCTGAATCACAGCTTCGCTCTGTAATATGAATCTACCAGTGACTTGGGAATCTCCTGGTAGTCGCCCATGAATTTGTCCAATGAAGTCTTCCAGGTCTTGGGAATGAACATGTGGTAATCCCGGTACCAATGGGAATTGCTTTGCTGCAATGAATTGGCAGCGAGCATCAATTCCCCAATCTGGGCCTTGATATTGAATCCGGCCATGGAGCAAATCTCCTGCATCGCCAAGCTGTCTCTTGAATCCCAAATGTAATCCTTGAAGTGAATGATGGGGTCAATGTGAGACCTCACAAATACGTGAGTAAATGAATGCCTCATGAAATCAAGAAATCGCTGCGAATGTGGCCTGAATCCAATCACCACTGGTGCGTCCGCCAAATACTGAATCAATCTGTTCTTTGCATCACCCTCTGGTGCAAATGATCGCTCATAGCTGAATGAATACAGAAAGAATAGCAAAGACGAACGCGGGCTCAAATGGAATCCAGTAAACTGACTGTTCCAGAAACAATGTGAAGCAAGAATTGCAAATGTTCCCTTCATAGCCTCAGGAATGTTACTGGCACGGCCCTCAAAAATCCTCTTCAAATGGTTCCACATTGCTGAAGGCATGGTGAAATACAGCATGAATGGCAACATGCAAAAGTTCAAATGTTGCAAATTCCAATTGGGGTTGAATGGAATCAATCTCTCCACCCTTGGTGGGAATTGTAGCCACAAATGCCTCTCAAATGGAGTATAGGACATACTCCCAGCCGCAATGTTTGGAATGATCCTGATCAGAATCTGCGCACTCCAGGCATCGTCCGCGAATCGGTTCATGAAAATAAAATCCTGGAACCCAAATTGTTCCTGTTGCTGGCCGCTGAATAGAATCTGCCACAACATCGTGGCCGTAATGAATGCCTTGTATTCCGAAAAATTCGTGCGCTCCATCTTCAAATCTCTTGCGAGAATCCGGTGGAAATACTGTCGCGTCAAATTCCGGAATGCGGGCTGTCCATCGCATCGGTCGAAGTAAATGCCCACCGAAATGTCAGTCAGAATGTTGAGCAAAACAAATGTTGCAGTCATGCATGAAATGGCTTCGAATTCACTCGTGGCAAAATGTCTTGACTACTGACTAAGTGAAACAGAATCATGTTGACTATCTACTACCTGAAGGGCAAATCCCTAATGTGATGTTATGCCTCTGCAAAATTGCCTTGGCAACATACTTGGTTAAAATGTCAGATGGGTTGAGGGTTCCCGGAATCTTCTTAATCACCAGGGTCCCAGAGGAAACCAGCTCCTGGACAAACAGAAATCGCAATTGGACATGTTTGGTTTTCCGGGATGCCCCAAATCTGACAGCCATGCTCTTGCCTGCAGTTGAATCGGTAAACAGAATGATGTTCACCTTGGGAGCCACAAGGGTTTCCAGAATCAAAGATTTAATGAATAGGGCCTCGGCCGCACCACTTCCAATAGCATAAAGTTCGGCTTCCCCACTTGACAAGGCAATGGTGGCCTGTGTTCTGCTGTGTGCTGAAATGTTGATGCCGAGAATGTTCAATGCTACTCCTGATGTGGACCTCCTGGAATCGGTGCAACCTGCCCAATCGCTGTCCACATAGACCTTTATGTCCAATGATTTCACCTGTCTTCCAATCCGGAAATCAGGTCTCATAACATGGACATAATCCTTGGTTCCACTCAGGTACCTCAACAATGTCTTCAACTTAATCTTGTGCACCTCAGTGGGAGCAACCAATCCTCGTGACAACTCCTTAACAGCATACATGATGTCAACACGCAATGCTGCAAGCCACAACAATTGTCCAACCAATCTCCTATACAATTTATGCTCTTGCGAATTCAACAATTCGTTGTCAAGCAACTTCCGCAATGAATCTCCTCCTGGCGTCTGAGCCGGCTTGCTCTTGGTCATGCCATAGGAATCCAGCATGCGGTCAATGTAATCAGGAGACATGAACAATTCCATGGAATCTGATGTTCGGCGAATCTGACGTCCCAAGAAGGAGACTGTCTTACCTTCACTCAATTCACCTGTCTGCCGAATCAGAAGCACCTTCTTCAAATCTTGCATCACCTCATCAATGTCACGTCGCTCACCTACAAACATCAAATCATCGACATAGACCAATGCCCACAATTTCTTGGTCTTGTGTCGGTACAAATTCGGATCTGACTTCAAACGCTCAAATCCCGCGTCAAGCATGGTCTTGGCTAAATGCTGTTGCCATGCCTTTGGCGAACCTTTCAGGCCATACAATGCCTTCTTCAATCGCCAAAGTACGCCCCCTTGAGGGTAGTACTCCTTTGGAGGAATGACAAAAATCTTCTGCCACAACGTCGCATGCAAGAATGCGGTGGACACGTCTGCAATCACAACATCCAAATTCATGGCAATGGACAACGCAATCAACAACTTCAATGTGGACAAGCTTGGGGTAGAAGCGAATGTGTCATCCTTATCTTCAATGTATTGGTCAAAGCCACGGGCTACCAATCTACACTTCACTTCTGCTCCTTTCCAAGACTTAACCCACTTCATTGAAATTGCTGAATCAACTTCTTCCTGCGTCAAATCCTCGGTTTTCTCTTCTACATACGAATCAAAGTCCTTCATGGAATTCATTTCCTTGTTCATTCCTGCCTCTTCCAAATCTCTGGGGAATTCAGACTCTCCCCACAGAATCGGATTGGCAAATTTCTTCATGTTCCCTAATTCTTCTTCATCCTGGTTTACATGAATGGGCAAGTCCAATGACTCACGCGTGGTGACTGTGGCAATCCTACAATCTTCAACCAATGTGCAACCAAACTCGCATGGCAGAATGGCAGAAATGTAGCTTACAGTAGAATCCGCTTCAGGAATCTCTGCCTGCTCACTGGTTCTCTTAATGCCTCTTGCCTCTGCCAATCTGCGCCTATTGGTTGGAGACTCCGAATGCTCTCCAGGTTCCCTGTCAATGTCCTCATGACCTCGCGTCAATCCTTGGGACAACTGGGCTGACGAATCCTCACCAGTTCCATCGTGATCTGGCTCCTCTGTTTGCTCGTCAGTTGGTGGAATCCCCAAAGGTGGCTGGGGTTCACCTTTCTGGAGCACAGCAGAATCACCCGGAAGGATGAACGAATCCGTTTCGACCTTGGATCCTTTTGGATCCCATGGCAATGCACGCAACCCTTGCATCAAATCTCGCTTGACTTGTGATCCCGGCTGAAGTCTCCGAATGCCTCGCACCTTGTACACAGCATTGGAATCCGCCACAAAATGCTGGTCGGATGTGGTGTCACGTCCAAGCCAAATGCCTGAATGCCACGATGGCTCAGACTTAGGCGCAGGCAATCGGAACTGCACAGACTCGGCAATTCGACACAATGCACCTCCATACTTCTTTCCCCATCGTCGTTCAAATGGAGTGAATCCATCAGACCGATGAAGAAACCTGTTTAGAAGCCACATGGAGTGCTTAACAATCCAAGGAAACAATGGCGAATGCACGCTAACCGACATGCCATACCTATGTTGAATGTCAAGCTTCAAAGCACGAATCTGAGCATACAATGTTGCTTGCATGTTGGAAATGGATCCCTGAGCTTGCTTCCAGCCAGTGGGAGCTTCACGGTATGACAATCCACCAATGTCACCCGTGACTGCCTCGACCAAGGCTTTTAATGAAGCTTCAGGGTCGCACTGAACAATCCCAAATGTCCTTCCAATCTCCAACACGAATTTCCTCAACTCTGCTTGCGCATACACAATGCGTCCTTTGGACGGAACAACGCACGCCAATCCCATTCCACTCAGTACATCAGTGGCCGTGAGCAATGTCACCTGTGTGTTACTTTGTGAATCACCCATAAAGGCGTAATCCACCTGAATCACAGGTTGCCGCACCGAAATGGCACGACTCTGGTTTTGCTTGCTCTTCGACCTGACGCAAATCTCACACCATGATCTGAATGGCAGATGAGTCAACTCATGTTCACGAATCTCATCGTCCGTCGGCTGTTTGGGAACGTACAATCCCTTTGGCCGTTGAGCCGACATTTCCGGAATGTCCGGGTTGCTCTCTTCCAAGAATTGCTGAGACTGCCGACGAAAAATCGTCGCGCCTTTGAATGGCTCAGGAAATTCCGTAGCAGCAGCCTCTGGGTCAGCCCAGTGGTCGTGAATCCACTGGAGTCTCCCGTTGAGGAACACAGCCAATGTGTGCCTCTCGTTCCCCAGCAATTCCTTGGAGGGAGCGGCCGAATCGGTCTCATCTGGCACATACAGACAATTCCTCCACTCATGGTGTATCCTAATGTCAAACTTGGGTGTGAGGTACCATTCATCATGTCCGAATGGTCCTCCTGTCTCCGGGTCACTCATGCACAATCGCCGTTCCACAATTTCCTTTGCTTCTTCCAATTCTCCCGTCGTCAGCTCCTTCACTGACCGGGAATAATCATCCTGGCCAATGTCAGCAGACGGTTGCGCTTTCAAATGAGGTTTCTTTGCTGGCACTGACGCTTCCTGAATGGGAGGTCTTGCAATTGTGGATTGCTTCCCCGTCAATCGTCTTGCCGTCGGCAAGGATTGCAACGGGAATTCTGTCCTTCCCATCCAGTACTGATCCAACGCCCGTTGCGGAGAATCTATCGTCCGCCAATTGTCGGCGATGGTCTCCTCACGTCCATCTTCGAATCGGACGTAAGTTGTGCGTCTGGACGCCACATCTTCCACAGGAATGGGCCTGTCCTTGGTGCCACCTGGCGTGAATAACGCACGCCTTGCGCGCTTGTGATGTCGAATCAGCACAGCGCGTTGCGGATCAAGTTCCCAACTGTCGTTGTGGTAAATGGTGGGCTTAAATGTGGGTGCTATGGTCCCTGAAGAATCTGAACCAAACTTGGAATGAAACTCTTGACACACTTCTTCAAATCGGGGTTTGTCAAATGGAAGAATGTTCGGACCTAGGAAAAGCAGTGAGCCTTTTCGGTGAATACTCACTACCTTACCATTGGGCATAAACAATCCCAATGAGTCTGGTCCATCCAATGCTACGCGGAATCCCTGCAGCAGCAATCGTGCAACCGACACAATCGGATAAGGCACGTCACAAACATAAAAATTCATGAAGCAATCTTGTCCATCCAAGTTCAAGCCAACCAATCTTCTCCCATACATGTTCAATGGCTGTCCTGTGACACTCTTCAATGGTGGGCCATTTCCATTTAATGGAAGCAATGGCCATTGTTCACCAAAGTCTGGCGGACAGCAATGGGCAGATGCTCCTGAATCAAATAGAATCCACGGGGTGGAATCCTCGACTGCTGAAATCAACTGTTCATGCAAGAATGTGTCAACAAACTTCGAATTCAAGTGATCCAAGCCGCAGTCCTTCAAGGTGGTCACGAAATGAAAAGAATCCTTCACTGGGGTTGGTTCATCATACCAATCTAACAAGTCTTGTCCGGGAACAGGGGCAATCAATCCGGCACTCAAACATGGCATGCTATCCAATCCAGTGTCCAAGCAATACATCGACTTAAACAATCTTTCATGCTCTCCAAATGTCATCCAACTTTCACCTTCACCCTCAGACGGACTGCCACGAGTGGCAGGAATCTGAAAGGATGATCCTGAGGTGACCGAATTCATGACAAGTGCAGCAATCAAAAATGATGAGGCCTTTGGCTTGGCCTTTGGCCGAATGGGAGTTGAGCCAATGTTTGGACTCAATCCCGGCGGCACCTGTGTCACTGCTCCAATGGTTCCTTGCTGTGAATCTCCTGCTGGGGGTGGTCCTGCCGATGAAAACGCGGCAGAATCGCATCCAGCAGGAGGCTCTGGAATCTGACTGTCCTGAAACCAATCCCAAGGGTGGTCCCAAGAGTTCACAGAATCCCATGATCCCCAAGACGAATCCCAGGACCAATCTTCTCCTTCATCCCAACTCAATCCAGCAATGTCCCATGAGCCATCAGGCCACGACGAATCAGGCCAGGGCTCTTCGGACCATTCTTCATTCCAATCTTCCTCAATCACTCCGCTCACAGCTCTCTGCGGACATGTTCTGGAAATGTGGCCGCGAGAGCCGCAAATCCAGCAGGTTGCAATCGACCCTTTTCCTTTTCCTTTGGAATCCTTTCCTTTTCCTTTTGGGTCCTTTCCTTTGCCTTTGCCTTTGAAATCCTTTCCTTTTCCTTTTCCTTTGCTGAATGCTCCTTTGTTGTATGACCAATGTGGTCCTTTGGCTCCTTTGAATCCTTTGAATCCTTTGCCTTTGCCTTTTCCTTTGAATCCTTTCAGCGCCCCAATGTCCATGGGTGCTGGTCCTTGGTTGTCATTCCCCGGCATGTTCCTAAGAATGTGCCTGGAATGGTGGTACTGCACAATCACGTTTCGTGTTTGTTCATAGGTCAACAATGCCGAAGCATTGAGCCTCAAATGCTGTTGCAATGGGCCTGTTGTCTTGTTCAAGAGGGTAGCCACCAGAATGCTATCAGGAATGGCTTGGCCGGTTTGAGATTCATATCTGGCCTTAATGGTCTCCCAGGTGTTGAAATCTTGTTCAAATGTATTGGAGTGAAACTTGAATTCCAAAATCTGGCTAAGTAAACTCATGTGCCGTGTTGCGTCCGGCAATGCAAATTTGGAATACAATCTCCTCCAGGTTTCATAACCATTGCAGCCAATGTTCTGCCTGACTACCAGCCTTGCTGAATCACTGCACAAATTTGCTAACAAATAATGCAGCCTTCGGGAATTCTGAATCCTTCTGTCTGTGGCATCCTGGTTACCCGCTACATTCAAATGCGCGTCCTCAATGGGTGTGTCTGCGTTGGCCTCAATGCGGTCCATAATCGTTGTTGAATCTGGCAGGAACATGCTCAAATATGTCCTGAAATCCCAGCTCCAATCTTCCCAGTCCTCTGGCTTGCCAGTGAATTTCCCTGGCATGGGAAGTCTTAGCTTTCCTGCAAAATCCTCATCTTGTCCGAGTGCCATGGCAGCTCTCAGAATCAGGTTTCCCTAAGGTCTCCTGAATCTTCGAGCTCCGCTACCATGGGAAAATCAGAGACTAATCTCTGCTAATCAACCAAGGCAGCAAATGCACCTTTGTCATCTTGAGCCATGCAATGGTAATCAGTATGAATTACATCCAAGTGGGAATGCATGGTGTACTTTCGCACAACCACCCAACCAACCAACCAACCAACCAACCAACCAACCAACCAACCAACCAAGCAACCAACCAACAACCAACCAACCAACCAACCAACCAACCACCAACCACCAACCAACCAACCACCAACCAACCAACCAACCAACCACCAACCAACCAACCAACCAACCAACCAACCAACAACCAAGCAACCAACCAACCACCACCAACCACACCAACCCACCAACCCACCAACCCACCAACCCAACCCACCACCACCCACCAACCCACCAACCCACCAACCCACCACCACCCACCAACCCACCACCACCAACCCACCAACCCACCAACCCACCAACCCACCAACCCACCAACCCACCAAACCCAACCAACCCACCAACCCACCAACCCACCAACCCACCAACCACCAACCCACCACCCACCAACCCACCAACCCACCAACCCACCAACCCACCAACCCACCAACCCACCAACCCACCAACCCACCAACACCCAACCCACGCAACCACCACCAGCCCAGCCCACCAGCCCGCCCACCAGCCCACCAGCCCACCAGCCCACCAGCCCACCAGCCCACCAGCCCACCAGCCCACCAGCCCACCAGCCCACCAACTCACCAACCCACCAACCCACCAACCCACCAACCCTCCAACCCACCAACCCACCAACCCACCAACCCACCAACCCACCAACCCACCAACCCACCAACCCACCAACCCACCAACCCACCAACCCACCAACCAACCCACCAACCCACCCAGCAAACAAGCAAGCAGGCAAGCAAGCAAGCAAGCAAGCAAGAAACCCGCCCTCCCACCCACACCCACCCACACCCACCCACCCACCCACCCACCCACCCTCCCACCAACCAACCAACCTGCCACAAGAATCAGCCAGACATCCCCCCAACGAGGGCTGATGTCGAAAGGCGTCTCTGATTGCGCGTGGTTCTCGTTAAAACTAAAGAATTTGGCCCAAACCGCCGTCAATCAAGCTTCGTGAGGCAATATGAATCCCAAAGTGAAATCCCCGTTGCCTCACTCTCAGGATGCCCCGCGCCCACTTCTTGCAAAAATCGAGGAGAAGGGAGGCCGGGGGGGGTCTCCAGCCACAGATTCGAGAAGCTTCTGCCTCTCACAGTCGGTGCCCGGCGCCTTCCGCACCAGCTCCAAAACCGCCAGCTGGAAAATGTCCCCCATGGAACTCACCTGCTCGGTCGGGCGTTTGGGCTGAAAAGGATAAGCCCTAAAGGCCTTGCCCCTGTGCGGAGCTTGCTGGTCGCGGTTCGTAGAAGCCATTTGCGCCATGAGACACCCCAGGCAAGAACATCAAGGGCTCACATGTGCTTCAATGAAAAAGGGGGAAGTTCAAAGGAAGGGAAAGGCTCCTGTTGCCTTTTGTGATTCGCACCCGCCCGTCCCTTCGGAAAGCACCCCTCAGGTCCACCAGAATTTCAATTGCGCCCCTGGGGAACGCTCTCAAAATGAGTGGACCTACACCCCCAGCAAGTGGTGACCATCGGAGCGGCCCAAACAGAACCCGGTGTCTGCTGTCCGAATCTCTGGACGTGACACCTGAGCTGCCTCGGTACCACCATTTTGGGCTGCCGCGCCTGGTCTTGCAAGCTCAGCACATACTTGATGGCTCTCTCCTGAAGGCAACTGACAGCAAAGATACATAGAGGTTTAAAGGAGGTCGGCTGATTTGGGGGGTCCCATCTGAACCAATAACATGGGTGTGGCTCAAAATGAAACAACTGGGGGTTGCGCAGGATTGTCGTTGGTTCCATTTGCCAAGGTGTCATTTTGGTACATGCTTTTGACCCACAGCCACATGTTTGCGCAGGCAATGGGATGCTTCAGTTCGGCACCCCTGCCAGTGCCTTTGGAGAGTGGCGAATCGAGTCGCTTCCAAAGACAGTGGCTTTCTCGTGCGAACTTGCACGATCACAGGTGCCGGGAATACAGCCCAGCCCGGATGGTTCTCTCTCTCTCTCTCTCTCTCTCGCTTTCTCTCGTTTCTCTCTCGCTCTCTTCTCTCTCTCTCTCTCTCTGGCTTTTTTTTGAGATGTGGAGACTGTTCCCCTGAAAAAATGTGAGCTTGCAAAGTGCACACAACCTCGACGGAACAAACTGAGGTATCCAAATGGCAAGGTGCCTTGGCCCTCGAAATGTCTGGTTCCCAGAGTTGGCTTACTTTAGAGCCCCATTCGGCGAAGTCCCCGTTTTTGGGGGTGTCGTTTTTCGGGATACCCTTTCGAGCTTAGTGGACACTGAAATTCAATCAGCCCTTTGGACACATACTCATTTGGCACAGGGTGTGGCGTCCTGGTCGCAGTTCACGAGCATGAGGAAAGCGTTGCCTCAGCACGCTCACAAATCAGCGTCTCCAGAAATCCAGCGACTCCCTGCATTGATTAGGGGCCTGCTGTGAGTGTGAATCAAGAATCACGTGCTTCTCACGCGGACCTTGCTGGAAATGACCGGGAAGGGTCGCAGCACAGTGGAATCAGGGTAAAGTGGCAAGAATGGAAAAATCTTAAAGAGGGCGAACCAAAAAAAGACACGGGAGGTGAGCGGTTTAGATGGCGAGCACGCGCATGCCCTCAACTTCGCTCACAATCCGCAGGTGTTGGCCTCATGTGGTGGAGGACGCGCTAGAACTGCGTATGTCTTCCTCCACTCCGTCTCTTTCCCGCCTCAACTCCCCAAGACTTCCTTGCTCAACTTTGCGACAAATATTTCCTCTGAGCAACAGCCAGAGAGGATGTGTCGTTTCCCGACCTGGTGTTCAAAGACGCCCTTGGGATTGTGGTTAAAGACTAAACTCAAAGGAACCCCAAAATCCCGGTCCATATTCCTATTCTAAGACCAAGACCTCGCGTTTCCGCATTTCCGGGTTCTACCTATGTGCCATACCCCCCCAAAATGGCGGTTTCCTGGCTTCCCTCGAAATGATTTCAGGGTGCGCCTAGTTAGCCAGTGTCTCGCGCGCGGGCCAAGACCTCGGGCGCTTGGTGGACAAGTCCCCCTCCACGAGCAGCAGCTGCTCGATATCCTCCGGGGCCTGAGGGATGCTTGGCGCTTGAAGCCTCCGATTTTTTGTGTTGAGCCCAAGCTGGGGGGGGCTTAAAATCAGAACCAAAGGGAAAGCAACTATCAAAGGTGGGACAAATCCAAAACGGTTGTATGGTTGGTGGAGGTGGGCTTGACAACTTGCGTCATGGCCGCTGCCACAAAGTGTTTGCTTTTGCAGGCCAGGAAAACATGCCAATTTTCTCATACCTGGGGGCTTGCGGAGACCCAACTCATTTAGTATTATAATAATAATAATAATAATAATAATAATAATAATAATAATAATAGTAATATTAATAATAATAATAATAATAGTAATAGTAATAGTAATAGTAATAATAATAATAATTATAATTACAATAATAATAATACATAATAATAATAATCATTATTATTATAATCATAATAATAATAGTAATAATAATAAACTCGTTTTTTGGTTCCGCGCTTCGTGGTGAGAACGCCGAGGCCTTGGGCTTTACTTCTTGCACAAGTTGCCACATGCGCGCATTGGGAAGGGGGACCGTGATGATGCCAATCCTGCGGATTCATCCAAAAGGGTGTTTTTGCCTGTTTAACTATTGAAACGAAAGGAAACTGCTATCTTTCAAAGGAATCGATCCTGGCAAAGTTCATCCTGATCTCTCCAAAGCCCTGTGTCTTCCGGGAATCAGGCAAGCACCTTGGCGAACGCGGAAATGAATTTGGGTGGGACACGGGGGGCAAGAGCCCCAAATTGATGTTTTGAGGGCTTGGGCTGGTGAGGTGACCGTGAGGTGACGGAGCATTGCGCACCTGGCAAAAGTGGTCTTAGAACACTATCAAATCAAACAAATGCGATAGATAAAGTTTGTCAACTGATTTGGCTGGCCAAAAAGTCGAAACCCGGTTGCGCCGTGCGCCGCGAGCGACGCCTCAGGCAAAACCTCCACGCCAAAGCTCTTGACGATGGAGAAGACGCACATCACAGCGTTTCGGCGGACGTAGGAATGCCTGGCAGTTCGTCTCCCCCAAAACGAAAAAGCAAGAGTGCCTTGAAGGCAAACCTTGGCCAATACCTGACTCTCTGTGGGTTTGCTCTCCTTTCTGGAAGCCGCTCACTTTGGGACCCCAAGTTGGGAAGATTCATTCACGAGACTGCAATCTCTCAACAAATGAGCATGTGTCAACATCCGTGACGACTCAAGTCAGCTCTTTTTAGAGCACGGCAACAGAACGCTGACTGGGCAATTCACGGGAGGGGTGGTCCAAATGATGTTTGCAAGGGACCCTCGTGTTGGCGTCCCCAGTTTCAGACTCCCCAGGCCAGCGGAAAAACCAGTCACTCGGGAGAATGGGATGGCCAGAACCTCAGCAAACATGGGTTGGTGCCCAAGGGAATCCTTTCAAAAGGAATCATGAAAGCTGACAGAGCTTTGCAAGACCACCTGCCTTTTGAAATCCCAAAACGCCCACTTCCGCTAAAACAGTGGTCGTCCTCCAATTGGGCAATGTGCACTTCCATGGGAATCGCCTGTCCCACGCCCCAGCCTATGGCCCAGATTCCTGAGCACCGCCTCCTTCAGAGGCTCGAGGATCCTCGCGAGAACGAGCACTAAGCTATGGCAAGCCTCCTGAAAAGACCTGCAAAATGCGTCCAGCAAATTCATCTTCACCCTGAGACCTTTCTCAGAGTGTCTGTTGTAGACCAGCAAAAAGTGCTTGTCAACCTTTATCACTGCCAGTCCCTTGCTTGGTTGCTGGCAACTGGTGGGAAGCCCCCCACAATTGTCCATACCAAAACGATGAGCCCAGCACCTCTTGGGAAGCCCCAAAAAATTGTCCCTGATACCAAAACAATGAGCAGAGCAAGCGCTGCAGCGCCCCTGAGCAACACTCCGAAGCGATGCATGCGTTTAGTGAGGACCAGGAGAGGCCGGCCCTAGCGTGTTCATTCCTCGGCCAGAGCCAGTCTCAAGCCTGAGGTGTTTGCACCCCCCACTGCTTTTTCGAAACCAGAAAGACTTCTAAATGATCTTACAATGGGGTCACGACAAACCACTGACACAAGCATCAATATCCTCCTCCTCCTCCTCCTCATCATCATCATCATCATCATCACCACCACCATCGTCATCATCACCACCATACCCATCACCATCACCATCCCCATCACCATCACCATCGCCATCACCTTCCCCATCACCATCACCACCATCACCATCCCCATCACCATCACCATCGCCATCGCCATCGCCATCGCAATCATCATCATCATCATCATCATCATCATCGTCGTCGTCATCGTCGTCGTCGTCGTCCTCCTCCTCCTCCTCCTCATCATCATCATCATCATCATCATCATCATCATCATCATCATCCCCGCAGCAGCAGCAGCGGCGGCAGCAGCAGCGGCGGCAGCAGCAGCTGCGGCAGATTTAACAAAGGGGCGGATACCGACCACCTGCCACAATATATTCAATCATTTCAAACTCATGGCGTATGCCTGTTGTCGTTCCCTCCTTCCTTTCTTTTGCTGCTCCATGATTCCCAAGTATCGGATAACAAACCTGGCACAAAATTACTTGATTCTGAACAAAGTGTCAAGTTCACAGGCTGGAAATCAGAAATCCCTGTGGGCTCATTCATGCCCCTCCCGTGCCCCCGGCAACCTCGCTAAACGGCCAGGCTGCTTGGGAACATGTTTTTTGCTTCGGGGCCTCCATGTCCTCCCCCCCTGTGACGTGTCATCGGTCCTGTAGTACTTCATCTTGCACAATAACCTTGCGGACATCTGGGGATGCAAAACCAGTACCCTTGGGAGAAGTTTCGAAAGCGAGACTCTCCTACTTTTGACAGGAATTCGTCGGCAAGGTGCACTGGGATCCAACAGAACACTAAGGGCCGCCTTGGTCCAGTTCAAGGTCGTTTCATGGCTAGTTTAGAGTGGCTTCAGGATAATGTAGGGTGGGCTGTGTGCTGATTCGGGGTTGGTTTAGGTTGGATCGGTTCAGGGTAGGTTTGCGTTTGAGCTTCAATTTAGGTTTCAGCCTCGTTAGTTGAGGTCCGTTCCGCGACCAAGGCTTGCTTGGAGGTTGGGTCAAAGGCTGAGGCTTGACCGAAGTCGCACGGTCCGTGTCATGTTCACGTGCAAACATGATCTGAAGCTGTTTGATGCAACGTGAAATGAGGGGACCGTGCCCGGATCTTCCGATCGCCAAGAAGGTGACCTCACCTCAGACCTCAGACCAAAGCAATGGGAGGCTTTCGTAGGGACGAGCCGCTTGCAAGTTCAGCTTTCCTCTAATTGGTGACTTCGGGGTTGCTTGACAGCTTGCAGCTGTGACGGAAAAAAAGCCTATTCCCTGTTGGTGTCCTTTTGAAATGGGCTTCGACCGACGAAAGGCTGCCATCCCCCCAGCCCCCGTCACCAAGGGCGCTGCCGCAAGGTTGAGCCGCACACATACCTCAGGCGGCATGTGGCCAGGGGTCAAAATCCCAATCGTACCCCCAGTGAACATCCGATTCAATCCCCACTAAAATAGGTTCTAAAATGGGTGGTGAATTCACGTACCAACCAAAATGGTCATCTTTCGGAGGAACGACCCAAATGGTCTCATGTTGGCTCTGTGAACTGTCCCGTTGTTGGGGATGCTACGATTCACCTAATCATGTCTTCAAACTGCAGAGATTCTCACCTGCCGGCAGCCCAAGCAACACCTCTTCACAGTTTGTGCCCCTGTTTGGACATTTCAACACTCGGCACCCAGGCTGACAAACCTTTGCATGTCCACTTCAAGCATCACCCCAAACCCAAAGGTAACTCACTTTTAAGTGGGCCTCTTACTTTACATGCCCACCCAAACCCAAGTCCCCTCAGTCGCACGGTTTTAAATCGGCCCCCAGGGAGAAGAAGGGACTCTTTCATTCCGGAGTGCTCGTTGGCGTGCATCAGGTCATTGCGCAGGGCGTTGCACACGAGGATCATCTCCTCTTTCAGGTCCCCGTTGTCCTCGCATCGAAGTTCGAAGCGGGTCCGCCAAGTCCGAAGCATCGGGAGGCCGAAGGGGCGGGGTCCTTGCGGTTTGAAGGAAGCCAATGCCCAGAAAGGGTACCCTCCAAAGGCCGCGCCGAGAAGACGTGATGGTCAAGATGGCCACGGCTTCATGAGGAGAGCTGTGGGGTCTGGTTTTTGTGGGACAGGTGAGAACAGATCCTGGAGCAACACAAAAGCTTAATTGAGTATGGGTCAAGTCAGAGATGGGACCAGCGTGTTCAGCGGGGCCGGGGACAATGCCCGTGTGCAGCGCAGGTTTTGCTGTCGCCCGCTGGGAAGCTCAAGATCCTGAAGAACAGAAACGGAACAAAACCAGCATTTTGACTATGCCAGACCATTTGAGCAGCGCCAAAAACCCCTGACTCTACCAAAATTGGTATTTTTCCGCACCTACGGCCCAAAAAGCCCCCCTAAAGGGGTGCCTAGATGTGGGTGTCGCGCGCCATGCCTTGGTCTTCTCCACAATCTCCCAGTAGATCGTGAGAAGCTTCTTCACGCGATGGTCTCGGCTAGTGACCACAAAACCTCGGAGGCTTTCCCAGTCGGTCGCTCCATATCTTGGCTGCATGAGCGCTACACGTGAAAGGACACGACATGAGCTAAACTCTCAACAGCACATGACTCCCCCCTCACGGGTTTCTTGTGGCGTGGTTTCAACCCACAACCTCATACGGCGCGGCAGCCTTCTGGGCGTATCTTCCCGTGGTTTTTGCCGAGACTTCAACATATGACGAGGCGGCAATGCTCCATCCATCCACACCACCCGACTTCGCAGAAACTTGCAGCATGGACGGCGCACACCGAGCACAGGCCAGCGAAACCGAAAGCATCAAACCAGAATGGCTTCCATATGGGTGTGCCATTTTGGTTGAGGTACCCTGCCAGCTTGGGGGGACCCCCAAAAAAAGACACACCCACATGTTTGAAGTGGCCTCCTGTGCAGTGCCAGCCTTGACTCCACAGCATTTGCCAGAACCCAGGGCAAATTGATTGCACGCACGAAACTAAATGCTGTTAGAGACGTGCAGCGCTTCCAAGGTTTCACTTACTTTTCCCTGCCCGCTAGGTTAAAAACAAAAACAACAGAAAGTCCCTTTCAAAGGTAAAATGGTCCGACCGTCGAAAGGGCTTCAGATTCCATGTTGAGAGGGAGCCTTTGCTTGCCCTTGTTTGTGCTTACGGAGGGGTAACCGACCACTAAAATCACACAAATCTCGATGATTCCTTCTCTGTCCTCGCATGGATCACAGAATTGTCGGTTTGATTTGCGATCGACTTGATGCTTGGGGGGGTGAGGGGGGGGCATGTTTGCGTCATGTTCATGTGCCCGCGAATCTGATCCCGAAACACACATGATTATCCACCATTGTTGTTACTTGTCATAGGGATCACACACTTGTCAAATTGCTTTGCGATCAACTTGATGCTTCGCCCGGGTGGAGGGCAGGTGGGGGTGGATGTTGCGTCATTTTCACCTGCGCAAACATGTGACCACGAAACACTAATATGACGATCAACCAGTTTTGTCATTTGTGTTGATGCCAGGGCTGGGCGGGGGGGGAAGGTTGCGTCATCGGCGCGGCCGCCAGCATGTGACCAATCTTGGATATCGCAGCCTGTAGCATAGTGCAAGAAACAAAGCTTCTTAACATGTTGCAACCTGTGAATGCGGCCTGACATGAGGACACGTGAATCAGCTCTTGAAGGAACACGTGCGCCAGTGGCAGTGGCGTTATCTTTGTGGCGGAGATGACTTGTTCAACAAAACAGGGAAAGCCCTGAAGCGCCGCCACGCCTGATAACGAAGCAATGGGCATGAGCAAAAAACATGAGCTTGCGTGCGCGGGGTAGCTTCATCAACTGAGGCGTTCGACAAACTAGTCTAAAACCCACGTTTCGGACCATTTTTGCTGAGATGTTGCCCTTGAGATGCTGCTTGTAGAAACACACAAAAGTGTTGCAAATTACAGCACTTTCCTGCTTTGCATGGACGAAATGGGCGTCGGCGTTCACTCCGTACGGTTTCCTTGTTTGTGAACCCAGCATCAAAAGCCTTTTCTGCAACCGACGTGGTTTGGTCGACTCACCCACTTGCAGCATCGAGAGCAAAACATGAGTAAAACCTTGATTGCCCATGTAGTCCTAGGTTGGGGATTTCACACACCGCGGCATCGGTGACTTAAAGATCGCATGTGCTCACCATCCCCCTTGACCCCTTGTAAGTTGGTTTCCTTGAGAGGAGCCGCTGCTCGAATACTGGCCAACGTTGGTGGGCTTCATCTGAGTGAATGCTTATCTCACCAAATTGAAATCAGGGA
>CAUJNA010003327.1:726844-731844 GCA_963377175.1 Effrenium voratum
CTAACCATCAAAATGATGGGCTCAACCAGATGCCAACTTCGCTTCCAACGCTTGCTGAATACCAAAAAAAAAAACGATGCGGAAGACCGCCTTGGAAAATGCCGAAGATGGCGATGGCAAAGACATGCCGGGCGAACATCTGGCACTGCCTCCCTTGCCACTCCAAACAAGCAAACCACAGAAAAGCAGGCCTTGCGCAACAGTGGTTGCTTTGAGTCCGGGATGCACATGGCCATGGGTCAAGTTCCAAATCGTACCCCCAATGAACATCCCAATCCCCACTCAAATAGACTAAAATGGGTGGTGCACCTACCCCAAAATGGTACAATTGGTTTTGACCCACAGCCACATCAAATCGAAAACGAAACACATTCTTTGGCACAAGACTTGTCTGCTTCGTCAAAGCTCAAATGGAAGCCATCGGCTGCCGTTCGCCTTTCAGCTCATGAACTTTGAAAAAGCGAAAGGCTACCCTACCTCATGGGGTAGCGTCTGGGCCTCCGGGCGGTGCAGTATTTTTCTGTTTCAACCTTAGGCCCGGAGATTTCTCGGGCAAGGCAGCCAGAGGGATCGAAAAGCAAAAGCCTTGGCACATCCATGTCATGGAGATAAAATCTTAGATGGGCCGAGAGCCACACACACTCCGGCGACTTTCACTATTGCTCGCACGGGCATTGGTAGCTTCCTTCCAAATGGAAGTGGTTGGCCCACCGCCAGGTCCCAAAGCTGAAGGGCGCTGTAGCTTTCAAGGGAACCGTTTCGCCTTCTCGACCCCGGTCCGAGCAACAGACCAGCCACGGATCAAACACAAAGAATGCACTCCCCTAAAGGCTCTGTTGCGCCTTACTTCATATATTTTATTCTTCTTCTTCTTCTTCTTCTTCTTCTTCTTCTTCTTCTTCTTCTTCTTCTTCTTCTGCGTCTTCTTCTTCTTCTGCTTCTTCTTGCTTTTTCTTCTTCCTTCTACTTCTTCATTCTTCTTCTTCCTTCTTCTTCCCCCTTGTTCTTGCTTCGCAACAAAAAAAAACAAACAAAAGCAAGCAAGCAAGCAAGCAAGCAAGCAATCAATCAAGCAAAAAACAAACAAGCAAGCAATCAAGCAATCAAGCAACCAAGACAGCAACGCAAAGCAGCGCAAAGCAACAACAAGCAACGCAAAGCAACGCAAAGCAACGCATAGTCAAAGCAACGACAAGCAGCGGAAAGCAGCGCAAAGCAACAACAATCAACGCAAAGCAACGCAAAGCAACGCAAAGAAACGACAAGCAAAGCAACGCAAGGCAACGACAAGCAACGCAAAGCAACGCAAAGCAACGCAAAGCAACGACAAGCAACGCAAAGCAACGACAAGCAACGCAAAGCAACGCAAAGAAACGACAAGCAACGCAAAGAAACGCAAAGCAACGACAAGCAACGCAAAGCAACGCAAAGCAACGCAAAGCAACGCAAAGCATCGCAAAGCAACGACAAGCAACGCAAAGCAACGCAAAGCAACGCAAAGCAACGCAAAGCAACGACAAGCAACGCAAAGCAACGACAAGCAACGCAAAGCAACGCAAAGCAACGCAAAGCAACGCAAAGCAGCGCAAAGCAACGCAAAGCAACGACAAGCAACGCAAAGCAACGACAAGCAACGCAAAGCAACAACAATCAACGCAAAGCAACGCAAAGCAACGCAAAGCAACGAAAAGCAACGCAAAGCAACGACAAGCAACGCAAAGCAACGCAAAGCAACGACAAGCAACGCAAAGCAACGACAAGCAACGCAAAGCACCACAAAGCAATGCAAAGCAACGCAAAGCAACGACAAGCAACGCAAAGCGAGGCAAAGCAACGACACTACGCAAAGCGGCGCAAAGCAACGCCAAGCAACGCAAAGCAACGCAAAGTAACGCAAAGCAACGACAAGCAACGCAAAGCAACGCAAAGCAACGACAAGCAACGCAAAACAACGCAAAGCAACGCAAAGCAACGCAAAGCAGCGCAAAGCAACGCAAAGCAACGACAAGCAACAAAGCAAAACAACGCAAAGCAACGCAAAGCAACGCAAAGCAGCGCAAAGCAACGCAAAGCAACGACAAGCAACACAAAGCAACGACAAGCAACGCAAAGCAACAACAAGCAACGCAAAGCAACGCAAAGCAACGACAAGCAACGCAAAGCAACGCAAAGCAACGCAAAGCAACGCAAAGCAACGCAAAGCAACGCAAAACGCAAAGCAACGCAAAGCAACAAGCAACAAAGCAAGACGCAACAAAGCAACGCAAAGCAACAACAAGCAACGCAAAGCAACGCAAAGCAAAAAGCAACGCCAAGCAATGCAAAGCAACAAGCAACGCAAGCAACGCAAAGCAACGCAGCAAGCAAGCAACGCAAGCGAAAGCAAAAAGCAACGCAAAGCAACGCAAAGCAACGCAAAGCAACGCAAAGCAACGCAAAGCAACGCAACAAGCAACGCAAAGCAACGACAAAGCAACGCAAAGCAACGACAAAGCAACGAAAAGGCAAAGCAAAGCAACGACAAGCAACGCAAAGCAACGCAAAGCAACGACAAGCAACGAAAAGGAAAGCAAAGCAACGACAAGCAACGCAAAGCAACGCAAAGCAACGCAAAGCAACGACAAGCAGCGACAAGCAACGCAAAGCAACGACAAGCAACGAAAAGGAAAGCAAAGCAACGACAAGCAACGCAAAGCAACGCAAAGCAACAACAAGCAACAAAAAGCAACGCAAAGCAACGCAAAGCAACGCAAAGCAACGCAAAGCAACGCAAAGCAACGACAAGCAACGCAAAGCAACGACAAGCAACGCAAAGCAACGACAAGCAACGAAAAGGAAAGCAAAGCAACGACAAGCAACGCAAAGCAGCGCAAAGCAACGACAAGCAACAAAAAGCAACGCAAAGCAACGCAAAGCAACGCAAAGCAACGCAAAGCAACGACAAGCAGCGCAAAGCAACGACAAGCAATGCGAGCAACGACAAGCAACGAAAAGCAACGACAAGCAACGCAAAGCAACGCAAAGCAACGACAAGCAACGAAAAGGAAAGCAAAGCAACGACAAGCAACGCAAAGCAACGCAAAGCAACGCAAAGCAACGACAAGCAACGCAAAGCAACGACAAGCAACGCAAAGCAACGACAAGCAACGAAAAGGAAAGCAAAGCAACGACAAGCAACGCAAAGCAGCGCAAAGCAACGACAAGCAACAAAAAGCAACGCAAAGCAACAAAGCAACGCAAAGCAACGCAAAGCAACGACAAGCAGCGCAAAGCAACGACAAGCAAAGCAACGACAAGCAACAAAGCAACGACAAGCAACGCAAAGCAACGCAAAGCAACGACAAGCAACGCAAAGCAAGCAAAGCAAAGCAACAAGCAAAGCAACGCAAAGCAACGCAAAGCAACGAGCAAGCAACGCAAAGCAACGCAAAGCAACGACAAGCAACGAAAAGGAAAGCAAAGCAACGACAAGCAACGCAAAGCAACGCACAAGCAACGAAAAGGAAAGCAAAGCACGCAACGCAAAGCAACGCAAAGCAACGACAAGCAACGCAAAGCAACGACAAGCAACGCAAAGCAACGCAAAGCAACACAAGCAACAAGCAACAAGCAACGCAACGACAAGCAACGCAAAGCAACGCAAAGCAACGAGCAACGCAAAGCAAAAGCAACAAGCAAAGCAAAGCAACGAGCAAGCAAAAGCAAGCATACGCAAAGCAACGACAAGCAAACGCAAAGCAAGCAAAGCAACAAGCAACGCAAAGCAACGAAAGCAAACAAGCAAACGGCAAAGCAAAAAGCAACAAAGCAACGCAAAGCAACGACAAGCAGCGACAAAGCAAGCAGCAACGACAAGCAACGAAAAGGAAAGCAAAGCAACGACAAGCAACGCAAAGCAACGCAAAGCAACGACAAGCAACGAAAAGGAAAGCAAAGCAACGACAAGCAACGCAAAGCAACGCAAAGCAACGACAAGCAACGAAAAGGAAAGCAAAGCAACGCAAACAATAAACCTTTGTGGCCCAGTTGAGTCGTCAGTGGAACCATGCCCATCTGAGGCTTCGGGCGCTCATGGCGGGTCGCCTCTCGGAGGTACGCCAACTACAGATCCATTGCGCAGCTTCGAGCCGCGAAGGCGGCGGCGACGGCGCAATGGAAGCGCGACACTTTCCCCCGATTTTTGTGGGAAAATGCGTGAGGTCCAACTTGCTGGTCAAAAACCACGGCGAGGGCGAGATTTGCTTTTTTTGCTTACGTTGGCGCGGGTCAAATGGCGTCTTCTTGCGGTGGGCTTTGGGCAAGGTTCTGTGGTAGGTTGGGTTTTGGGCGCTGGGTGCTGGGTGTTCGGGTCACACTCAGGAATCGTTTTTTCTGCAAAGTTGGGGGGGGTTTAGGGCTCGATTCTGCAGCAATCATCACGCAGCTTCACCAGCATCCCAAAATGTCCTCCAAATCTGCATCTGCACCGGCATCATCTCGTCGGAAAGCTGCAACACGATCCAGGGGAAAAGGTTTGCTTCTGTTGGCGGTCTTCGTGCAGCTGCCGTGTGGCTGTCTTCGTGCAGCTACCGCACTTGGAATGAATGAAACCATCAGCTTCTCCTCAAAATGTAACAACTTATCTGTCGGAGTGTGTTCGCACGCGCTGAATTGAACGATCCCTGAAGAAGAGAAAAATCCCCACACCCCAAAGTCGAAGCGGGGAGGATGGATCTGCAGCATGGCCCGGCCAGGTCCCACCGTCGCATTTGCTTTTTCCGCGACTCAACGGGTTTGATGCTCGCAACATCTCCAGCTCGATCTAAGGCGTTGGAAGAAGAGCGCGGTGCAAATGCTCCCTTGGAGCATGCGCTTGCCCAACACCGCGCGGATTGCTGATTATAGGAAACTTCTCCACCAAAAGAGCATTCTGCTTCAAGTGGAGGAATGGTTTGGAGGACCCAGGTACATGAATTCAATGCATTTCTGCATTCAGTACCTACGAAACTCGCGTCTGGCAG
>CAUJNA010003327.1:736844-739344 GCA_963377175.1 Effrenium voratum
GGAAACTGGTTCAAATCACCTTGAACCAGGATGGGAGACCGACCTGTATGCCACAATGAAGAACGACCAGTGCACTCCAACCTTCAAAACTATCAGTCTTCCTTTGGGACTCTTTGTTTAAATCCAACCAAAAGGCAGTTTAAAAGGCAGTACCGTTTTCAGACATCCCCATGTGGGGATTGGTCAAAGAAGCTTTCATGGGGAACATCCTCTGAGAGTTTGTCATGGGCTTGTACCCAAAAGGCTTGGCACCGATGCGTTAGCATCGAAATGCCCAGTTTGAAACCCACCTTTTCGCCTATGCCGAAGCGCAATTGGTTTTGCCCCATGGAGATTGAGCCACTCCTTTCCACTCTTGAACCTTTCCTTGACTCTGCTGACCCTGCATTTGGTCCACGGAGGCCAACCAGCCAGATCAGGGACCCAACTCGAGCCGATTCTCTGTCCGCGGGCTGATAGACGCCTAGCAGTTGTAGCTTTCCTGCTAGCTTCCCTTCGGAATCCAAAAAGAGGCCCCGTGGACATGTCACAGCGGTCCTTGTATTCAATGGTCCTCTTTGGTGTTTATCTCGGCAGCCAAGCAGAGCTATGAGACTGTCAAAAGAGTTTGGGCGTGCCTCTTCAAATGTGTGTTTTGCAGGCAACAAACTGTCAGCCCATGAACCCAACCTGGGCTGACAGCATCTCCCGGCTCCTGTGAACTCGAAATCGCACAAGTTCTCCCTGAGACAGGGTGGACAAGGCTGCACGCGGGTCTCTGGACATTTTTGAGCGTATCCCTTCAGGGTTGGTTTACGGGGTAATCAAAAGGAAAACCACCGTTTTGCAGGTCCCAAGAATTCCTTTTTGCCTTGACCCCAAAGTGATGGTACCTAACGGCATGTTGAAAGCTGATCTCATGCAAGCAATCACCCGACCAACTTGCTGCGCAAGTTCTTGAACAGCTGTCGGGAGGAAAGAGGATGCGACCAGTTTGGCGGGTCCCCAAAAAGGCTCGGGGTCCCCACCCTCGTTTGGTTGGCATCAGTTTCTCGAGTTGTTGACCCAACTTGCTCGATCAGTCACATCCGAACCCCGGCCCCGGTGTTGGTTCGTGTCAAAAAGGAAACCGCCGCGAAGCAAACCCCCACGGGCTGCCTCATGCTCGGAATTTCCTAAAAAAAGAAATCTGATGGAGATACCTTCTCCGTGATAGGCAGCTAACAACACCAAGCACAAGGTTTAGCTCAGTCGAGCTCCAAAGAGCTCCATCGGGGGCCCCCAAGTTTTCAAGCCTCCCGAGAGCCCCAAAGCCCCTCATAGGCCTCCTCTGGCTCGGCCATCCTGCGGCACAGGCAAGGAACCGCCGGGAGCTCGCCGAGCCCTTGAGCCAAGCCGGCTGCACGCGGAGCGCGCCGTGTGAAAAACCCTCGGCCGGGCACGTGGCAGACCTCCGAAAGAGGCGTGCGAAGTCCGAAGCGTTGCTGCTGACAGGTCACTTTCTCTGGCACATGTACATGTAGATGTAGAGTGTGAGAAGATTCCAGAAATATGACCCTCTTTGCGACCCTGGTGGGGCCTTCAAAACACAGGGCCCCCAAACAAATCCATGCGCGGCAAGGGTCTGTGACGCATCTCAATGTTAAGAGAACACACGTGCCTTTAGAATGAGAAGTCCAACCCAACCAGCCGTAGAGAACCCCAGAATGCACTGGCACGCAATGCTTCACGATCATTGAAACGATAAGAGGGAAACGGACCCTGAGGACATCATTTACATGGACTGGGTGTCGAAATGGACCCACAAGAAACTTCACACACAAACCCCCCCCGCCGGGCCGCGCGCGGAAGCAAGCTCAACGCTGTTTTCCACAAGGCGTTGAAAGACGAAAGAAACAGAACGCAACCGCCAAGCCTTCCTACGTGAGCCAACAAATGTCTGGGATTCCGAGCCGACAGTCACAGCTTACCACTGGCTTTTCATGTAGGCAGTCAAGTGATAGGCCCGGCTGTCCAGTCATACATGTTTTTGATTCCTCTTGAAGGCTGAAGTATTGTAAAAGAAGCAGTGCCTGCAAAGACTCCTAAATACAATACGCCAGGCTCCCGGAAGTGTGGCAGTCATGCCGTGTGAAGAAAGCAATCGTGCTCACCACTCGTGGGTCTTCTTGTAGTCCTGTCCGTTCCGAGTCCCTTGGCCCTCCCCTTGCCTTCGCAACCCCATGCTACACCTGGGCGGGTCCTTTGCATGAGAATCGCAGGACTTGGCGAAGAAAAGGGAAAAATTCTGGCCACTCTGGCTGACACCACCCATTTTGCTGCTGCTTCGCGGGAGTTGTTTGGGACTCCGGCCGCTTCGTTCCCCGGTCAAGTCCCGCACCCATCCCCACTGCCGCCACCACCACCACCACAAAGAACCCGAAGGAACCCTCCGGTTCCCCATCATCCACCCCCTTGAGCAGCTTTCCCTCAAGTTTGCAGCAGCATGCTGCAGACTCTCCAAAGACCAGACACACGAGAA
>CAUJNA010003327.1:746844-881844 GCA_963377175.1 Effrenium voratum
ACTGAACTGCTAGCGCTCCCACCGCCAACACCCCTTGCACCGCAGCTCCTGCGCACCGAGCAAGGCTTTGCCCATGGGTAGGTCTGAAAATGGGCGAACGAGACCCCAAACTGGCTGCTTGCCCGCTGCTTGCCCTTGACAAACCACCAAAACGGGATACCACAAGAAGAAAACAATGGCAACCACCCGCATGGTTCTAGCTGACAAACACATAGGCTTGGCTGTGATGGCTGCAAGCTTCCCAGGCCTGGACATGCCACGCAAAAAGGGGCTGATGCTCGGAAAACGATTGAGTGAAGTGCTCAACCATAATTCCCCTTAATTCTCGAACAAGCATGTTGTCATTGCCCAATTCCGTCTAACGATGAATTTGGAATCCTCACAGGCCGCACACGAGCAAGCGGGAGAAGCGGGAGGGCTTGCTGCACAGGCGTGCACGCGCACGCAGCGTCGAGATGGAAGGAGAGTGGACTGGGTTTTTCCTACCAAAAAGGGTGGCGTAACCCTACTTTTGGGTCCGTTCTGAAGTCACGATTTGATTTTCTAATGGTGGCTTCGAGGTGGCCAGGACTCCGCCAGGTGTGAGAAAATGATGAATCGGCGATGCGCAAGCCCGAAATCGCTTCTTATCAGACTTCCCCAACCCCCCCCCCCCAACCCAACGCCCCCCAACCCAACCCCCCCAACCCAACCCCCCCCAACCCAACTCCCCCCAACCCAACCCCCCCCCCCAACTTTCTGATGAACAAGAAGTCATTGTGAGGAGGAGAGCCTGGCCCAAGGAATCCTGAGCCCTTCGGTAAGGCGACTTCCGTGGCAGCTCGAAATGGAGAGATCCGGAAGTTTTCTGGGCACGTGTCGATTGAGGACCTATGGTCTTTGTTCTTTTGGCTTCCCTTTCCACGCTTGAAAGGGTACCCTCAAAACACACAGCGCATTTGTGTGTTGCAAGAACCAAAGAAATAAGGAGATGCGTTGCCTGTTATCCCACACGATGATGCAGTGATACTAAATAAGGTATCTAAGCCTTGCCAGAGCATCTTGTTGTTCAAACAAGGATAAATAATCCCTCCCGTAACCCCAACTCTGGTAAACGTTTTGGATGTTTGTGGGTTCACTCATGCTGGAAAAAGAGAAGAGAAAAAACAAAAAAAAAAACGAGTGCTGAAAAAAACAAAACCAAACCGTGGGAAAGCAGGTGGCATCCTCCGAAAGCGCGCCCGAGGGCCCCACCTGCGCCGCAGTAGGTCCGGAAGACGCTGGCCGGCCCGCCCGCAGGCAGTAACATACCCCACAGCGTTATGCCCAAAGAGACGAGCACGTAGAGCAGCCTTGCAGGCTCCCAGTTGCAAGTGGCTGTTAGTGCTTGAAAAGGCATAGCTTGCGAAAAATGGGGTGCGCCAAGGTAGCTGATGTGGCTTTGCACAATGGGCCGGGCGAAATAAGTTCGAGGTCGTCGGAGTGGAATGGACTGGCACCCGTAACGTCCTTTTCTACATTTTGACGCCAAGCCCCAAAATGATGGGTTCGAATTCTTGGTCTAGCATTGGCAGCCGACTCCCCCCCCCCCCCGGCTGCCGTTTGCTCTATGATCCAAACGAACCAAACAAATCAACACGTTCTTCAAAGCTGGAGTCAGCGCGGCATCGAGGCGCCGAAAATTGGGATCGACATGACCGCATGCCTTTGGGTACTTTCCAAGACTCAGCTCGGCCAGGGCCTCACTTTGGCTTTCAGTTGGATCCAAAACTCGGCCACCTTCCATCACAATGGAATAAAAGATGCACAAAAATTGTTCGCTGCGCTGCTTCCTCCAAACATGGCTCAAGGCCCCTGCGTCTCAAGGTCACTTTTAAAGAACTTGACGTCATTACAAGCACTCTTCGCTTGGGGTACGGGTGAACACGCCCTGCTCGAAGCTGGCTGAGGCTTCCGCGAGCACAGCCTTTGCGCTCAGGCGGCAGCTCAAGCGTTGCCAGCCGTTCCCAAAACAGTCGTAGACCCCACGGCAAGGGGAACCACCGCAGAGATGAAGACACTTGGAAAGCAGCAGAATGCACGGGAGAGGCATATGTCCCACAAGCATTCCACCGACTATGCCACAGAAAGCATGGACCAAAAATCAGCCCTGGCTGAGTGACCAACGAAACAGAGCCCAATAACGTCAAGTCCTCCAAAAGTCATCTTGAGCACCTCCCATTTTCCAGGTGACGCATCCTTTGCGGAGTCCAATGAAACCTAAGCAACCTAAGTGAAACCTTCCCATGGCGAGCTGTCAACACAAGGTCTTGAGTCGGGCGGCCCGTAGATGAGGCCCAGCGAGCCGGAACCGAAGAGGAGCCTCCGGGTGACGCTCCGTGACAGGCCCTACACCGAACCGGGCGTCTGCTCCCTGCCGCAAAACGGATCCGGCCGGAGGTTTCTCTACGCATGCAAACACAGAAGCAAGTCCATTTATCGCATCGAAGATCCGCCAAGCTGCATTCAAACCCCAAGAAACAAGCCATGCAAAGGATCAAGCATATGTTCTGCTCAGCATAAACATGCCAACATCATCCCAACCCCCCGAATCACCACAACTTCTGCTTTCAGCCCCCCCCCCCCCAAAACAAAACAAAAAACAAGGGAAGCAAACACCGGCCACCAGCGGCCAACACATCCCCACCTCAGCGCCGCGGGAGTGATGCCCAGCAGGCCCCCGGCCCCCAGGCTGCACAAGACGTTCATCCCCTGGGAGATGGATCGATGGATCTGGGCGCATGAAGCCAACTTGGGCATGGACTCGTCTCAGGGATCTGGACCCCAACAACGGCCTCCCCTGAAACGAATCTGCAAAGAACAGCCTCAAAGTCCGTGGCCAGGGAAGGGAACAGAGGCTGAAGGACCAGAGAAGCGCCCATTGGGTGAGAGGAACTGAGGGTTCAAACCGACAATCCAACAGCAAAGAGGTACCTGATTGCAGGCAGGATCCCAACAGGAATCTTGCTATTGTGGCCCTAGGCCAGCATCTGGAAGCCAGCGAAACTGTCCCCCCCCCCCCCCCCAAACCCCACTGGGCCACCACGCCACCACAGAGTACACCCCGGGCTCTTTGGGCACTGCCACTGCCGCCAAGCCTAGCAAGCTTGGAACAAAAGCCAAAGCTTCGGCGGGGCGACCCCGTAACCCACCTGGTTCCCGTAAAGAAGTAAACAAGACGGCGAGAATGGACAGCCAGATCCTATGTGAATAACAAAGTTTGGAGCAAACAACACCGTTTCCGCACGAGTGGAAAGGGTTGGCTGATCTGCACCAGGCCAAGCAAAGCAATCAAAACCCTTGATTGATTTGCTTTGGTGCCCAACTCTAACTTCTCAAAGCATGAAATGCATTGCAATCGATCAGTCTGGATGTCATTGTGGTTGGATGTGTATGTGGTTGCGTTCGAAGCTGTGTTTGTGTTGGTGCTTGTGCTTGTGTTTGTGTGTAATTATTCTGTATTCATGATGCAGAGTTTGCCTGCATGCTGTGTCTGAATACTTTGCCGGCGTTTTGCTCTGGCCCGTCAGTCCTCTGTCCGTTCAGCCTGGCTATTCAGCGCAGGACAGCGCAACTACGATGCATGCAACTCAGGCTGACTCAGGCTTTGGGTGTTTTGGAATGTGAGAAAGGCTCTAAACGACTTGACTTGCGCTCGTCTACCTTGCAGCACCGTCCGAATACATCGAACACCCTGCCTGCGCCCATCAAGACCAGGCACGCTGCCATGTACCTCAAAGGCTCCGCCGGAACTCCAAAGCGAGACGGTTTGGCGTGCAATGGAAGACTTGTTGTCTGCGAGCTGCCAAATCAGTTGCCAACCATTACGTCCTTTGCCATCAAGCTGAAGAGTCTAATGAGCAGATTTGGCCTACCTTGATTCTCTTCTGCAATCATCCTGAGGCCCCGAAAACGATAAGCCAAGCCGAACCAAAAGACACACCTCCCCGAAGATGCCACACCAAAACGGGCAAAGCATGTGCCCAAGTCTGACACGGAAACCTCAGGTCTTGGGGCCCCAAGTTTCCGGGGCGAGTTCGGGACCCCGGCGCCAGGGGCCCGCCATACCGCCACTTCCGGGTGAAATCCAGCAGGCCGTTGCCTCGGAATCCAGCCGCGAGGCCAAAGGGGTGGTGTGTTCGAAGGAACCGTCTTCAGGTCTGCTTGAAGGGAAACCAAGGTCCCCAAGCCAAGTTATTGTTCTTGCGGGTACTGTTTTTGAAGGTCTTGAAGTCAAGGAAATCAAATGAGGAACCACCATAATGCGGGGCCTCACTGGTCTGAAAGATACGGTGAATTGTTACATGTCCTGGGTCGTTAGGTCGAATTCGTTATTTCAATCATCGATCTGAAATAACTTAGGTCGTGGCACTGCTGCGCCCAACTCGGCAACTTCTGAAACCCCATCAATAAGCCCATATTTGAAAGGTTGGACCCCCGAAGTTGTTGCATGCCAGAACGCAGCTCCGCAAAGTAATCGTGCAGGGGGTCCAGCCCACGAAAAAAACGCGTATTTAACTAGGGGGCATGACACTCCAGGCTTTCTGCCAGACCCTAATTTCAGGATTGTTGGGTCAACTCACAGCCAGGTCAGGTGACCTCCATTCGGCTTTTGGGAAACTCTGCTCACACTCAGTGCCAAATTGAACTGATGTACACGGGTGTCACATCAAGGGCCAAAACATCACCATGGTTGGCCTCCATGACCCACTAATCTGAACTATCCCTTCGATGTGGTTTGGGAAGCATCTAAACCCCGCTTCCCCACAGCCCGCAGCAAGTCAACATCACAAAATTAACCAGGAACCCTTTAGCAGTTAGTTCATACTACCGAAAGTTTACTGGAAGTGTTTCAAAAAACAAACCGAAAAGTGAAGCAAATTCTCGGTTTAGCAAGGAGATGCAGAAGCATGAGCTCTTCAGCACCCGGACATAGCATGCATGTTCAAATAAATCCAAAGTTACACACACGCAGATACAAGTGAACCCACCACAATATGCCTGTGGCTCAAAATGAAACGATCGGAGGGGCAAACCGCAGGTCTTGGTCCATGCTTTCTCTTACCGATCGGCAACCCATTTGGGAATTCCGGTTTTTTGAATTCGCCACCGCCATCCGCAGGTGGGCGCCACCACGTCCCATGTGGCGAGACCGAAGTCTCGAGGCAGATTCTGCCGAGCCGCAGGCCACGCGGGCGATCGCCCCCCACAGACCAAAGGCCACCGTGGCCCGGGAGGCGCCCAGGCCCACCGCTGCGTTCAGCAGGCCTTCCACAGGTCCAAGGCAGGTTTTGTTTTGTTGGGTGTTTTTTTTGGATTTTTTTTGTTTTTTTGGTGTTTTTGGATTGTTTTGGATTCTTTTTGGATTTTTTTTCGGTTTTTTATCCTCAAAACAATGTGCGCGTCTACACCAAGAGGCTCTAAAGGTAGGCGTCAAGGGCCGGTGTTGGATCAGGGTGCTCGCTCTGGGCCGAGTGCTTGCTCGTGGTATCTACGCGCATGCCGATTGCGCAGTCTCGCACGAAGCGGTCGGCCGAAATGTTGTCTGGCATTTTACATGGTATTTACCGTACAGTCGAAAGCATTCCGACTGCGCAGGCTCGCGCAAAACGGTGAGGCTAGATCTGGCCGGCATGTTTTTCCGCGGTCATTACTGTAAAATCATGACACGGAAAAATATAAATTTCTGTGTCGACTGTGCGGGCTCGCAAAAAAAAAAAAAAAAGCGGGATTTTGGGCCTTTTTAAGCAGCAGGGGCCCAAAACAGCGTGGGCCGGGGTGTCGGAATAGAACAGCAAATGGTATGTGAAAGATGAAACAGGTGAGGACATAGAAATGAACCGACGACAAATGCGTTAGGAAGACTGTGCATGAGAACCAGATTGCTGGGCCAACCACTTTGTGGGGGTGTAGATCTCATTGTCCTTTCTCGTGCCAAAATATGTGGGCAAGTTGCCTTTTACGTGTAACACATGAAATGTATTCAGGCCCGCGCGCAAAGCTTTCCAAACTCTGCATAAGCTATGCTTTTGTGGTTGTAGCCCCACATGCAACTGAAGCGATTTTTACGCAGAGCGTGCCTCGGCACACGAAAGAGCTCGACATGGCAGAGGGCGATTGCGAATTGCGAGCATGCAAAGCCACTGCGAGCTGCTGACATGAACGCGCGCGCTGACATGAACAAAACAAACGGAACGCAATTCTCTCAGCCCCACCCCCCCCTCCACCCCCCAGAATGCCTCATGGATCGTGATGCTGGAGAGCGAGCAACATGATGCAGGTCGCAAATACCCCGGCCGGCAAACACAACTCTTTGAGCTGTTGCAAAAATGTGGACAAACTCAACGCTCACAGTGCTGCTTTAAGAAAAGACAAGTTGCGCAAGGGGAGCAGGGGTTGTCTCAAAATGCGGGCTCCTCAAAATCAAACGTGTGGCTTTACTGTGGTTTCCCTTTCAAGCGAACCCCAAAAAAGGCACCCTCGAAGAAGATCAGAGTCAACACCTGCGGCAAACCAAAATAAAGGCAAAGGCAATCGCAGTTCTTCTCTTAAGCAGGTCCACCTACCCCGCCATTATTTCATCAAAAGAACAAAGGCCATGAAACGTCGATGTAAGGGCGGCCAGACTGTGGATGAACAAAATTGTGCACCACCCAAGAAACCGTGGAATGGTGTGGGTGGTGCGGCCAGCACCTTCTGAAAGGACCACAGCCGCGTGATTAACTTTAATAGATTGGCAAAATCGTTGTCTACTATGTTGGACTCAGGGTGGGCGTCCCGAAAATGGGCTTTTGAACTTCGTTCTGATGGTTCATTGGTGCGCCTTTGTTCGGGAGAAGGCTAGAATTGCCACCTTCTGTCTCCAAATCTGCTGCGCACAGCCGGCCGGCCGAATTCCCGGCCGAATTCCCGGCCTGCAGCATCCAGGTAGCTGAAGATCAGTCCAACACCCAGGAAAAAGAGAAAGCAGTTGTAAAGGAACTTCACACTCAGCAGCTGCTCCCTCGGTTGAGAAAACCACGCCTTCCCACACGGATTCAATCGGCAAATAGCCTCACTGATAGCGCATGCTACTTCTGGTAACGAAGCGCAACTGAATTTGTGACGACTACTTGAAGGGTGCGAAACCCCCAACCCCCCCCCCCCAGGCACAAGACTCTAAGGCCAACAAATCACCTGGTGCCCAGCAGCTTGAACCCACATTTTTGCCGATGCTGTGTATTCCTAGGGACAAATCTGCGACAAGTGACAGATGTTGAGGATAGCTCGCAGCTGGTGGTTGAGATTTCAGTTGAGACGAGGCAAGAAACCCACAGAGTCCCTGTGAAAACGGCATCTGTCAAGCCGAAAAGCCAAAAAGTCCAACCCCATAAGTTGCTGCCTGCACCCTGGAGCTCAGCATCCTTCACTTCGGCTCTGAGCGGAGCGGGGGCTGAACTGATGTCCAGGGGGCCATGCCCCGCTCCGCACCCATAGGTCCCCCCCCCCCCCCAACACTTGCGCATGGTCCACTGCTCAAGATCTATTTGTTTATGTCCCCCTGTTGATTCTACAGGCAATCTACCACTACTGGAGTTCTTCCTGCTTTGAAAAAATGCTGAGCCTTGGCAGGGCGCTTCAGGCTCGGCTGAGTGGACTCGCAGAGGGTGGACTTTTGCCGGTGCAGGATCCGGCTGTTCTCCCAAAAGGCGCAGACCATGAGCACCCCGCAGCCCACAGTGCAGCCCAGCATGTAGCAGTAGTAGGCGTGCACGAAGTTGTGGAAGTGAGCCTGCCCCACCACCCCACCACCCCACCTCCCACGCCTTTGAGCGCCCAGCCCCGGCTCGACTTTTCTTTGCTTCCAGTACTTGAAGCAAAAGGTCGGTGCCCTTTGTCTGCTCACTTTGAGGGGATGGAATCAAGTCTTGCAAGAAGCGGCTTGCGAATCAAACAAACAAACAGAAAAACATCCGCGCCGCCGAACGCCGAACCTCCACAGGTCCAAGTCAAGCTGCGAAGGTCCAAGTCTTGTGCTGTCGGGGTTTCCGTGGCTTTGACCAAACGATCGGTTCGAACTCCGGCCTTGAGCTGCACAAAAATGGCCGACTGGATGGTGGCCCCCAGGGAGGTGCTCACCTGGCGACGAACCAAAAATCGTGCGGTGTCTTTTTTTTGGCGGGCGCCCCCGTTTTTCACCTTGGAAACAAAAAAGATGTGTATATATATATATATATATGTTTAAAAAAAAGGCACCATGTCTTGGGTCCTTGATTTCAGCCGGCTGAACCTCTCCGCACATGTGCCTGAAGAATATGAACATCAGATCAGCACCAGGCGCAAAGAAACCACCGAGAATTTCAAGACCTCCCAAGGATCGAAAACCAAACACCGAACCGAGGCCACAAAACTACGGACTAAAACCAACAATTGCCCCGCAAAACCAAAGAAAGACAGACCCAAATACCGCTTCACCACGGGTTCACCACGGGTTCACCGCCGGTTCACCACGGGTTCCACCGCTTCCACCGGCATTCGGCCGCAAGGCCTGCACGATGGCGGACACGGCCCCGAGGTACTGCACCGGGAAGGCCTCCAGCGGCGCGAAGGTGGCGATGACCTGGAAGAAGGCCATGGCCATGCCGAAGCACAGGTAGCACAGCTTCAGGACTGGCACACGCGGCCCTTCTTTTTTCTGGCTAGATAAGCAACCCAAAAAGAAGATGGACAAGCGAGGGGAAAAAAAAGAAGCTCACTTGGGTTGATCTCCAAATTGAAGGTGGACGAATCCTTGAAATGCGTCTTTGCAAGTTTGAAAGCCTTGGATGCTCGCTTGGGTCGGCCTCAAACTAGGATATGCAAGCCCAAGAATTCAGATCTTTGAGGTGAAACTCGCTCGGGTCTCTCTCCAAATAGGATTGTAGCTTTTCCGTGGCTTGCCGGTAAAACTACCCAAAATGGGCTGCCAAAAGGAAACACGCCCACTTGTACAAGTGTGTCATTGGTACCCATGCAGGAACACGAGTGTCGAGTCAGACATCTGGCTTCGCTGTCCAAGTTGTTTGCTTTTCGTCTGCGCAGCTGTCTGCTTGATGCTTTGCGGGGTGCCGTGATATAAGGTGCTTGGGACGCCTCAAACAGGACCTCAAACAGTGAGCAAAGTGGGGTGACTTGGTGTGGCTCGCACGCAACACTCCCCTTTTAGTGAAGATGGGCCCGGAATTGGCCTCTGCCTCTGTCTGGCACGCAAAGCCCATAAGCAACGCGATCCGCCCTTCCCGCTCCTAGCAGCGTATGCTCGGACCCGAAGATTTGGCTCTGGAACAGCAGCACCACGCAAGGGAGAGTGCCTCAGTGATGGTTCGTGGCATATCAAATGAGTGAAAGTCCCGTACCCCAGTTGAAGATCCCAATCGCTACTAAAATAGACTAAAATGGGTGGTGCACCTACCCCAAGATGGTAACATTGGTTTTGACCCACAGCCATCTCGCCAAGAAACCCACGAAGGTGCCGATTACCATGGACTTGGCCGCGCCCATCTTGTCGTACAAGATCCCCGGCACGAAGCTCAGGGCGCAGGCGCCCATGTTCAGCATGTCCTCTCGGTCTGGTGGGGTCTGTCCCTTTTTTGCGGTTGGACCCACCCAGCAAACGGCAGTGTCTCTTTTTGGCTTCCGATTTGCACTGTGGACCCTCAATACACACTGCACATGGTTGACTTCCTTCACGTCTTCCAAAAGGCGAGACCCCACCTTGGAACTCCCCCCTGGCGCGCCCCAAAAGAAATGCCCTGAGCCAAGGCACGAAGAGCTCACCGGCCGCCCCAGAGCTGAGGCCATAGTAGGGCTCCATGTCGTCCACGATGACGGCGAAGACGTAGACCACGCCGTACCTGGCGAGCCACGATCGAGCCACGTGCCACCCGGCGATCGGCCGTTCGCTGCAAATGTTCTCTCGCCTCCCACGCCCCGTCCCGCTCCAAAAATGGCTGAGGGCACTGCACCACGCCCATCAAACAGGCCATGAGCAGGGTCCCTGGACAGCACTGCCACAGAATCAAAAGGCAACAAAGCCAAACACGCCAGCCGTGGGTGTGTCTCGAAATAGTTTTGTCCTGACCACACAGAAGAACAAAAATCAAGGGGCACCCTGATGGTGGCAAGACCTAAAGTTTACATGATAGTCTCAGTCAGCAGAGGCTGTGGCACAATGGCAGCGCACCCCAAGTTGTCGTGGGGAGGTTGCCGGTTCAAGTCCGGCCAGCCTCAACCTTCAAGATCCATCGGCACCACATGACTGCATTCCAACCTTCCAACCCTTCTTCTTCTTACCTGGAATGCCCCACCAGTGCCAGAACAAGAAGAGGTGAGATTGCAGGTGGGGCAGACACTTCTCTTCATGCTGCCATTCACAACATCCATGGGCCCGTTTCAGAAATGAGCGCCTTCACTGCCCTTTGACCTGTCGAAATAGCGAGAGAACAAGTGAGCCTTGGCCCAAAGCAACTGGAATCTGCACTTTGGCAGCCGCCAAACACTCAGCCTCCCACCCAAAATGTTCTTCTATGCCAGTGCCCCAAACTCGGCATGTCACCGCTTCGATCTTACCCTCAAAAGCTCTCCGAACCCCATTTCACGCCCTCGCCTCGATGCACGGCATTCTCGGGCAGGCCCAGGTGCTTGCTCAGGGATTGTTTCAGCAGCGGGCGCTGCAATCGCTCGTTCAGCGCCATGGCCAAGGCAGGCTGCGGCTCCCGCCGACCGAGAAGTTTTGGGCGACTAGACCAGCGCACTCGGGAGGGTATGGAGTGGTTTGAGGCGCTGTTGTGGCTGAATCTGCGGACCTTCCTGCGCTCGTGGTCCACATCTCTGCAGATCTCACTCATGCCCTCAGCTTGAGTGGCAGTGAAAATCCTGAGTCCCTGAATGCGCTTTCTTGTTGCGGCTGACAAACTGGATTGATGCATATGGCTTTGTTGCTGCTCCCTCAATCAACAAAAAACCTTTTTTGCTGTTTTCCACCTCCCCACAACTGCACCTTGCCAAACGCTCGGCCTGGAAAAGGTAAAGAGCCTGGGCCAGCCCCCACCTATGACACGCATTCTGTGAGCAGCCAAGCATGACACTGGCACACAGTAGCCATCCTCGGGGCATGAACCCAGATCCAACAAAACCCAAGCTATGGGTCTTGTCAAAGGAAACTGAACATTTTCAGGAGCGATCTGCTTCAAAGGGGAATGAGTCAACCATGTGCAGTCAATCCCTTGACATGTTCCCATCAAACAAAATCTTTACAACAACAAAAACACGGAAGGTTGCGTTGTCATTTTTTGAGAAGATCCTTTTCAGCTGGGTCTAAAGAGAGGGAGGCCAAACGGAAAGCCACCCCATGCAAAAGGCTGCGTCCACCCGTGCCGGAGCCAAGGCTCCGACGCCCCGGGCCGTAGTAGATGCGGCCCAAAGTGCACAAGCCTGCCATCGATTCGATGGTTCCATGGAGATCGAAACCGTTCCACTTTTCAACAGTCTGTGTATCCCAAACCAAGCATGGGGAATCCTTTTCGTCTCCATCCATGGTTTTTCTACCAACCTCTACTGGGTGCCAGGGGAGTAGCGTAATACACAACACAATGTAGTCTCTGTATGACGGGTATACATATATATATATATGTATATATACATATACATCTATATATATATATATATATATATATATATATATATATATATATATATATATATATATATATATATTGATCTACCCGTCTTTTATTTTTCAAATTCAACCTTGGGTGACTTGAGGGGAACCAAATACAGTCAAATTCAGAAGCTAGTCAAACTTTAGGAACCTTTTTCGAGACTTCGGTCACAATGCCGCCTTTGCGGATCCAGAAACGGGGTCCATAGGCAACTCCTGTTGTTAGGCTTTGCCAACATGTGGGCTCTCAAGCAAGGATCCCCTAAAATGGCAACTGGTGCTCGCTAGGGAAGGAGGGAATGACCCTGGGGATTCCCTCAAAGGAAACCATAAGAGATGGTCAAAAAGTGGTGATTCCCTCATTCCTTGCTGAGCGAAACCATCACAAACATTTTATGTCTCCGATGCGAGGCCCACCTCCGGCGGAGTTCTTCTGCCCGGGGTAACCGAAGCCTTCGATGATCTCCTGGCAAAAATAAACAAAAACAACGCAAGATCCGCGAGAGTCCCAAGCCCACAGAGGAGAACAAAATTACAAACTACTAGTGCAAGTGACCACTTATACTGACTGTAAGTCACAAGTACCAACTAAAGCGAGCAATACTGTGACCAATGCTGACTATTGGTGACCTTTGCTGACTACAGGTGACTGATACTGACTATTAGTGACCAATACTGACTACAAGTGACTAATACTGACTATCAGTGACTAATACTGACTATCAGTGAGGAATACTGACTACAAGCAACTATACTGACTAAACGAATACTATTAATGACTAGTAATACCGACTATTCGTGACTAATACTGACCATTAGTGACAAAGACTGACTATTAGTGGCTAATGCCGACTACTTGTGACTATTGGCAACTAATGCTGACTCTGAAAGTGACTAATACTAGCAGTGACAAATACAGACTATGAATCACTGATACTGACTACTAGTCAATAATACTAACTATTCGTAACTAACACTGACTACGCGTGACCAATACTGACTATCAGCGACTGATACTGACTACCAGTGCCTAAATCTGACTACAAGCGACTCATTCGGACTAAAGTAACTATTACTGACTATCAGTGACAATTACTGACTCTTAATGACGCATACAGACTACTACTGACTAATACTGACTAGTTGTGACTGATACTGACTATTAGTTGCAAATGCTGAATACGAGTGGCTAATACTGACTATTATTGACTATTGCTGACTATCAACGACTAGTACTGACTACAAGCGATGAATGCTGACTTGTTGGTGACTTATACTGACTTTTTGGTGACTAATACCATTTTTTTGGTGACTACCACCGATTACTAGTGACAAATGATGACTATCAGGTGACTAGTACTGACTATCAGCGACTGCTTGGTGACTGTTACAAGTCAAGGACTATGAAGGGCCATTACCTCCGGCTTTGGCTCAGGATCCCTGTCTCGTCCTTGTACTTCGGAGGGTTGGTCATGTTCTCCTGCGGACTGACCCCGTGAAGGATTTCTCCAAAATGACGCCCCTCTCGATTCAAGCGGAATGCGCGATAGGCTGAACCCACCAACAGCGTGCGCGAGGCTCTGCGGCTGCCAACACCTCAAGGCCTTGGGAACAAATCACATGTGCAAATGGTATGTGCTAAATGTGCGAAGTTGTTTCACTGTGTAGGTGCATGTTCCGAACCAACCAATAGGGCTAACCCTTGTGATTGCTTGGAACCCCTCATTCTGCCCATCATCTGTGATCTTCCGGAGTGAAAGCGCTCACCTGCAGTTGCCAGAAAAGCTCCAGAACATATCAATTTCAGGACCAGTCGAAATCGTCGGCTCCCTTGGTACTTCTAAGCTCGGAAATCGGAAGACCCCGGCAAACTTAAAAACAAAGGGAACCCTCTGACTCTGGTCCACAAAAGCAAAAAGAATGCCCCTCCGAGATGTACTTCACCGTGTTGCCAACAGTCTCGGGCGGGTACTGCTGATGCTCGCCTCACGGCCAAAGGCTGTCGCACCTTGGGAACCCTTCCTCCCACCTCACCTGAGGGGTCCCCTCAAGAGCTCATCTTCCAAGTCCCCACCGTCTGAGTGGAAGGGTAAGCCCGGTAAGCCCCATTGGCTTTCTTTGCCACCCCCAACTTTCAGCAGCATCCCCCCCCCCCAATTCCAGGCCCCGCCATGCTCCCCCGCCTCCGAAGCCAGGCGCGTTGGGTGGAGCGTGGTCGCCATAGCCGAAGCTTTGCTTCCTGGAAGCCAAAGCGAGCGTGTGCGGAGTCTCGAGCTTGTAGCGGAAATGGCGAAGATTTCTTTGGGGAAAGACTGCTATAGGTCCTGCACATTCAGGGCACTGGCACACAGCTTTGGCAACCAATTGCCTGGATGTCTTGTTTGCCAACTTGCTCACATTCCCCGATCTCGGCTCCAATACCCGCTCGACCATACCTGCAGGCCTTCTAACAGACCTCACATTAGCCAGACCTCGACCTCACATTGCTGGTTACAAACCACCCTTAGCTTGCTCCCACTGCAATTTGCGGATGTGGTTGGATCCATGGCATTCGCACTCAATCCAACTAAGCCATGCATAACCCCCAAATTTTGGGGAGTACCCTGAAAAGGCCACGCCCATACAAGTCGCGGCAAAAAATGAGTTGCGCCCCAAAATGTTGGTGTGTACCTCCATGTCGCAAGGCCAATCTGGAAAGTTTGTGTGCCTCACGTCATCGTCCTTGCCACAAATGCTGGCAACAACGGACCGGCGCTGAAAATGCATCTTCTCTGCAAAGTCCACAAACATTCCAAAGCCTGAAACTAGAATTGGGTCCCCAAGTAAAACCCTAGTGTACATGAGTCCGAATTTTAAATAGGGACCCTTTGGTGGACTTTGGAGGGGGGTCCAACTCTTACAATTCCTAGCCACATGCTTACTTGCCCAGAGGACCTGGAACTAAAAGGTTAACCTTTTGGGACCTCAACTAAAAATGGACCAAGAAGGGAAAACCAAAAGGTCAAAAGGTCGGCGTTGAACAACTGAGCATGGGGTGCGCTCGTTTGCCCAGTAGCCTCCCGCCCCTCTGGGCGCCTGATGCGCTCGCCATGGCCCACCACCGTCGCCCGCAGAGCGGGCGAGCGCGCGAGCCCCAGGCGGCGCACGGAACGGCTGAGCATCCTGGCAGGGTTTCTGCGCCTCTGGCGCCTAGAAGGCTGGAAACTGTGGTTTCCTCTTCCTGCCTGTTGAGGCGGGCCAAAAACTGAGACAGCTCCAATTGGAAGAGGCCTTTTGGATGGGAACTCAAAAGTAAACGGTGCCCCTGAGAAAAGCCCGAACTCCAGGCAGACCCCACTCGGGCAGCTTCCATCCGGTTGCTCTTGAAGCCACCCAGACGTCCCAAGCTTTCGGAGACGACGAGTGGAAAACACGGTGACCGTTGCGGTCCCTTCGCGTTTCCGCGTGTCATATATTTGCAGTATATTTATCATTGCGATGGGCACATGTTCTATGCACCAGCCGTTGAGTTCTTCGAAGCAGCTGCAAGTCTATCCTTCAGTTGGAGGGGCTTAGGAGACCTTGGGTCTGCTACCACAATCACAGCGATAGGTGGAGCGGTCCCATTTGCACCCATCAGCATATTCACCATCGCCGGTTTTGACTTTGCATATCAGAACTTGGCATCCCTCAAAAAAACGCTCTTGCATCACTCCAAGCCATAAACGCCTTTGGGATCAGGGTGCTCGGCCAAGTAGGTCTTGCGGTCCAGTTGTCGTAGCAAGTAATGCACGCAAGCGGCAAAGTATGATTGGCCATGTCCAGACTGGCACTACGCGGCCGAACAGCTGAACTCACGAAGGATCTCGGGCACGCGACCAAGGCAGCTAAAAGCAGGCCGAGCGACGTGGAAACGCCCGGAGAAACCACGAATAAATTCCACGCGAGAAAGAGGATGAGAGCCCAACATGGGCACCGTCGTATTTTGTTGATCCTTGCCATTTTGTGGGCGCCAAACAACCTTGCTCATGTCCGGGTTTGTCCACGCCCGTCAATGAGCCAGGCACCCACAAAAATACAAATGGCATGTATGTCCATGTTAACGTGATCAAAATCAACGGATACCAACAGATTGCCCGAGGCAACATGGTGTGTAAATGATTCTGGGAACCGTGTAGTTCCCTTGTCCCATATGTTGTTCTGCTTTCCTGCATGAATTCTCACAAAAGGCCAGCAAAGTTGTCGAGAGACAAATTGTGTCCGCAATAGTGGAAATTATGTTTATGCAGTGAGTCTGTGCGGCAATAAACTGACAGCCGGTCAAGAAACGAACAGGGCAAGGCCATGCTTTGCACGCCCATGTCAAACGCACCATGCCAAAAAATATCACAACATCATTGACATCACAACCTAACCGAATCGAGAAACTCGCCGGACACAGATCTCCATGCGGCGAAACACGGTCCGATCGCCTCCAAATGAGGCTCTGCAAGTGCTGCTTCTTGAGCCAGATGCAGCTGCCGGCCGACCCGAATGCCGTGGCCTGGCCTTCACGGTTGCGCTTTCGAGAAGCCTCGAAGAAAGGTCACCAATGTTGGCCTGGTGTTCTTACGGACAGAATAGTTGTGGACAGCATGGGCTGAAAGTGTGAGAAGTTTGGAGCATGAATTATGCGCGCATGCGTTGGTTCTTTTTTGGCGCTGGGGACCAACAGACGGCCGGCTGCTTTGCAGGAGGAATTTCATCCTTGGCTCGTGACGCAAACTGAGACCTGCAAATCACCATTGAGGATTAAAGCATAATCATACCTTGCACGAGGCTACAGAACCAGCAGAGAGCACACTGCTTAGCAGCTCGAAAAGCTCTTGACCCACAATTTGCGCTGAACATCAAGATGGGGACCTTGTTTTTCCAACCCCCAACCTGCTTCTTTGACCCCTTTTCTACCTATTGGCAATCATGGGTCCTGGCTCCCCCCATATTATAGGGATCGACATGTATCAAGTGCAAACATCCCAGTCATTCGCGTCCGTCAGCAAAAGACCGCCATCTCAAGCCTCCGGAGAGCAATGATACTGGAAACAAAACTCCGCCGCCAAGAACGGTGATCAAGCATAGGCTGATCAGCCGAGATGTCAGGATCCGTTCCTCTTCCGCCGTAAGCGCATGTTGCCTTGATGAGTCAGCATAACTTTGAACCTCTGACCGTTTGACCCACTGAAAGTGTTGGAGGGAAACCGGGAAAGCAAAAAGCGTTCTTTCACTCAAACCGGCATGGGAACATAGTAAGCACAACAAGTATCGGCCTTCGCGCATAGCCAACAGGTGAACAATGAAGGTAAGTCGCAAAACATAGGCGAACACTCCGGAAGCGAGAAGGCAAGTCGAGCCCATGGCTGTGAAGACCCCGATGCTCACAATGATCCAGCGCTGGATGGCCCACCAGCGTCTGACACTTGCCTGGCCGGCGTCAAACGCTGCGCTGACCTTGGATTGAGACCCCGACACCAAAGCCTTCCAAAACACATAGACTGTGGAAAAACACAGGGCCTATAAAACAACTAGACGAAGAAAGGCACCCTGCAAAACGAAAGCTTGCAAAAGAGCCGGGTCAAAGCTAGACCTGAGCCAGAAACACCGAGCGCTCAACAAGTCCTGCAAGAAAACCGCGAAACCTGTCCAAGTCATTCAAAATTGGGCGACGTTGGCAAACACAAAGGTGAACAGAACCTGCAGCAGTGCGGAGGCCATGGTGGCGCAGCCCAAGCTCACACAGACCCTGAACCGCTCCCGGAACTCGAGGAGCTGCACGTCTCGACGCTTCAGGACCAGAACCTCGGCGGTCTCTCGCGTGAAACGGCGCCTTTTTTCTCGGGCGACCAAAGAAGCGATCGTTGCTCCGTTTCCCAGTCTCCAGTTGAGTCACTTGCTCAAAACCTGGTATTAAAATGGTCGTAATCCCAGAACCATGTACAGGAGTAAGAAGGCGGCTGCAGCTATTTATGGCTGGGATTGGCCCTTACTAACCTTCATCTACCCAGGTTGTGATTGTGGCTCAGTTGCCAACGGGAAGCTCGAAACGCAACACTCAAAACTGTACCATTGCGCAACTGGGTCGTCCTCTGGCTGGAACTTGGTCATAATGGGCAGCAGTACGGAGAGCAAGAGGCCGTTGACTAGACCCAGCACAGACAGCATCTCTCGCATCTGGTTTTTCGTAGGAGGAGTGTCAAAGAGAAGATCATAAATCACATTCCAAAAAGGAATGCGGTACTGCCAGATAAAATTCTGCTGGTGCGCTTGCTGCGCGTGACCCGAACATGGCCGGGTAGTTTGGCGCAAAGCCTCTTGGTGTGAGCGGGCCAGACTAAAGGACAACATCCCAATGGGGCAGGCACAGCCAAAACAGATTACAAAGACCTGGCTCATCCAATTAAACTCCGACTCCCATGCGTTCGCTTCTGCCTCCGTGCTAGCGTGCTGCAAAATATATGCCAGCCCTGCAGTCCAGTTCAAGAAAATCACGTTGCCAACAACGTACAGCAACATAAGAGCGGCCAGCCAACGTGCCCAGTACCACCAGGCAGTCAGGAGAGTAACGCTGTCCTGCTCGTGATCTACCCCAGTCTTGAAATTGGTCGTCATACCGAATACACCCCACTGCATCCATACCAGGAAAGTCAAGGAACAAAGAATCCAAGAATAATGTGAGCAGGCCTCGAACTTTGAATACGTGCCAGTCCAATTGTGCGCTCGGGCAACTGCTGCATCCTCAAAGTGAAACAAGTGGAACATGTGAAAGGTCACGCCAGCAAAGAGGCCACTCAAAAATCCGAAGAATTCGGAGAGCGCGCCCAACTGCTCCCGCGCTGGCGTCTCATCCCAGAGGAAATCAAAAAGTAAATTGAGTATTGGGACCCTGTAAAGCCATTGGCAAGTTACCTCTTGTCTCGACACCCTGCCTGGCCTCAGGTTCGATCTTGCGCGCTCCTTGCTCAGAAGGGCGAGAGACAAGACAACAAGACTCCCAGCACTGCCCCACGCTGCGAGGAAAACGTCTGAAATATTCTCTTGCCAACCCCACAGCGCCAGTCCCTCTTCTTCATTTTCCATGTGCTGCACGTTGTAAATGCGTGTTGCTGCCATGAATACTAGAAAGCCGCCGTAGTAAAGGCCTAACAACAGCAGCAACACGCTGAGGCGACTCCACGACCACCAGCTCTGGAAGGCGCCGCTGATCTTTCCGCTCGTTTTGAAGTCGGTCCTGACTACTGCCAAGTAGTTGAGGAAGCCACTGCCAAGGGAACCTGTTAGAAGAGCAAACCCCAAACTACTCTGCTGCTCGTACTCAAAGTAGGAATTGTCCCAATTGCGCCCGCGCGCGTTTTCGGACTCTTCGTGGTTGAAGAGAATCAAGAAACTGGCACTGGCGCTCAAAAGCAGTGCTACGCTCACTGTCACGGTCTCCACCAACGAGTTCACTTGCTCCCGGTCGGGCTGGCCAACGACGAAGAAGTCATAAAATAGGTTCACCCCAGGTATGAAGTAGATGTAATGCCCGACTTCACGATTGCAACGGTGGGCTGCACCTTCCGTAGAATCCGTGGAACGCGTCGCTTCCAACAACCTCCAACGTCGCCATGAGGCAGCGGACAACAGCATCAGTGTCAAACATGCACCAAGGGCCAGGATGATTCCATAATTCCTCATTTGTCAAAACAGAGAATCGTAGGCGCTGCCTTCTGGAAATGCCCAAACCAAACATCAAACCAAGCGCTGCAAAAGCTGCAAACCAACACGGCCCTGACCAAATATTGCCGTAAAAGAACAATCAAAAGGGAAACCGCATTCGGCCATCCAGGGTGGCTGAAATCAACACAGCTGGCCTTTTGAGAACAACCTGTCAAACCTGGAGTCCACACTTTTGCCAAACCTGGAAGTCAAAGGCCCAGCCACAGCAGCCCAAATCAGCAAATTGGAAGTTGGGAAGCCTTGTTCTACCAAGTCGCTGCTCGTCTTGCTTTTGACTCAGCACCTTGGCCTCCAGCTCGCTTTGCGCGTGCTGAAGCTTCTTGACCCTCAGCGCTGCCATATTCAGGAACGCGCCGCCTACCTGGATGGTGCCCGGGCAAAAAAAAACACCACAATTGGAGCGAGGAGCGAGGCTCCCCTAGAAGATCATTCATGCACTTGCTTCATCTTAGACGCCAGTAAAAATACGAGTCAAACACATCTGAACTCTACCGTGGTAATTGTCTGCTCATCCGACCCCAACATTTACTGCCCAAAATAAAAGCCCAAACAACATGTAAGTGACTGGCTGCAACAACACAACTGATTTAGCACCACAACTCATAACAGTACTAAACACCTTGCAAACAAATTCGACTGTGGACAGGTGACATAGCACATACGAGACAACCGAAACACAAAGTCAAGTGAAAAGAGAATCGATTCCAAACGAGCGACACTGGCGCAAAGGCCGATAAGCAGAAAGTTCCACCGGCTCACCTCCCACCAAGCCGCCAGCGGAGCCTTGCGCAAGGTCTCCACATCCTGGCTGAACTGACCCAAACATGACTATGCAGAATGAAGGAGAGCCTGGGAATGTTCTTGGGGGGTGCTCCCTTTGGTGGCTTTGATTGAAGAGAACCACCAAGGACCCCCCGCCAGTTTGGGGCGCTACCATTTAGAGACGAATCCAAATGCCAACAGCAAGTAAGGGTCCATGAAACAAGCAAAAGTGTTGTGAATTTTCCTCTACACGCAAAGCAGTAGAATCGCTCTCAAGTTTACCCACTGAGCAGGCGAGCGTCTATAACATCTCCCCTGACCTTCTCAGGCGCTTGACTAGCCGCTGGAGACATTCCTTGCTGGTGATGAAGCCACACGGGAGCCTTCAGGGTTCCCCCTTAGCCCTTACACGAGGTTGAGTCGTCGCGTCTGACCCCGCCGTTTTTGACCTTGCAGCATGCTGCCACCAAATGAAAACATGGACAAAACCCGCATTTCGAAGCCTTGCTTGATAAATCGGGAAAGCAACTGTGCTGTGTGTACCAAGACTTTGATGCTTTTGGGGATTTGTACCAGTGGAATTTCGACATCACACAGCTAACCCCGCCAAGTTCTTCCCATTTTTCGGATCACATGTTCCGTGTGCTGCGCCCCGGCCATGTGCTGCGGTAGTAGGTAGTTATGTTAACACTCCAAAAAAGTTCAGCCAAAAAAGTCGTCAAGGCGTAGCAGGTTTGCTTGCACTCTTGATCTGGCAATCTGACCATGCGCTGGTTTTCCTATGGTTTTGCCACCGCAGAAGGCCGGGGCGCGGGTGGAGTGGGGGGGAAATAACTTGAAACAAGCGCACACAAGTAAATATTATCATGCCCCCCGCCCACCCACCCCCACCCACCAACTACCCGTGATTTATCCAAGTTCCACCTCTTCCGTCCCCAGTTTAACCAAGTGTCTCTTCTCTAGAGTCAATAAACCATTTGAGTTTGAATGATTCTCGTGGGCACCAAGTCAACCCCTAGGCGCCTCTTTCCCCGTGTCCAGCCAAAGTTCGGAATCTGCGCTGATCTGGCCCTCGATCCCGGCAACAGCAGCGGGCGACAGGCCGCTCGTGCTGCACCCTGCCCTTTCCGACCCGCGCGTCCCGACCTCATCTGTGGTGCTAAGTTCGTGGCTCGCGCCTATGATTTGATGGCACTCTGCATTCACTTGAGGATCCTCAACGCCATTTTTGCAGTCCAGGTCTTTGTGCTCTTTGAAGCCGACGACGACTTCAAAGCGGGTCTTCGACGTAAACACAAGAACGAGCAAAAGCTGCAAGAATGCCGCTGAAATGAAGGCAAAGCCTTTAATGGCGCAGCTCTGAAACTCTGTGTAAGAGCCATCCCAGTTGTTCTCTCTTGCAGTTGCAGCCTTGTCAAACTGAAATGCCTGCACCACTGGCAGAGCAATCGACACAAGCAAGCTGAGAAGGACACTCAGCATCTTCATGATTGCTTTGATCTGCGATAGCTCTGGCACCTCATTGAACAGCATGTCACCAGCAACATTCAGCAGCGGAATGTGTGGGAACATCCTTCGCGTTGAACGAGGCCTGCACTCCGTGGCCTGACTTGCTGACACGATTTGGCCCAAAGAGCACAAGACGAAGGTGAACCTGGTCACAAGAAGGAGGTCAAGGTACCACTCCATTTTTGACAAAGATGAACGGGGAACCTCTTCAAGTCACCTTCACCATGGCACCCCTCTGGAAACCCTGTCATCAGTGGGAGGGAGGGCAAACCACTTCAGGCTTCGGCGGCCTCCTGCAATGCCTTCTGCTTGCGCAAGAGCGCCAAAGACTGGATGGCCAGAGGCAGCAAAAGCCCCAGCAGCACCCACAAAAAGTAGCACCAGTTGAAAGCCTCCCTCAGCGCCACAGCCTCCTCTTCCTTTGCCCATTGGCCCCGCCCGGCTTTTAAATTAAAAGCAAAAAAGAACGAAACACATGTTCAACTACTGGAGGGGGATCAACTGCAAAAGCTAGGCTTCTGTCACTGCGTGCTGTAGGATGAAGGCATGCTCCACCGTAAAGAAAAGACTGAAGCTTCCCAGCAGGGTGCACAGAAAAATCGACACAAGGTTCCAACGATTGAAAGTCCACCAGGCCTTGTACGCCCTCACCAACTGTCCTTGGGACCCCTTAAAATCCGTAGCCCTTGTCAGCAAGTAGACCAGAACTGTTTGGAACAAGGCCGTGCAACTAAATATCAGAGCTGCAAATATGCACGCCTCGTAGGCATTGTAACTGCCTGTCCAATTTCGGGCCTTGGCCACCTCAACTGTGTACGGCTGGAAAAGAGTGAGGACAGGGAAAAGGGATACCAACAGCAAGCCGCTGATTAGCGTGTAGGTCTCCATGATTTCCTTAAGCTGCCCCGTCTCGGGCGCATGCAAGAAGGAATCATACCTGAACCAAATGAAAGGGACCTGCAAAACGAACACATGTTTTGCCTGAAAATACGTAAGCTCACAACGGTGAAAAGGCAAAACAACAACGACGAAGTCTGAGCTGTCGCTTTTTGCTGGTCAATGATACAATTATGGAAGTGCGCCCGAAAGTCAAAAGGGCAAAACAAGGTTGGGAAAGTGGACTTAATCTGAACAAGATACATCAAATTCAGTACTGGCCAGTAGTAGATCCAGGCAATCTGATCACCCGCATGTCCGTCGTCCATGCGAAGATTCGCATCAGTGTCGATCTGCTCAGGCTCAGTCGTGACTGTTCCATTGTCTTCCATGGCGATGGCCTGTGAAAAACTGAGACTACCTCATACCCCGCTCATGAAATAGAAACAACTGTTCTTGCAGAACACGTTCTTTGCAAAGAAGCATCTTCCATGCTGTGCTTGTTTGGAAACTGCAATGCAACGTGTGCAACCATGTTGCCAAATCAGATCTCTAAAACATAATCACTGCGAGTTTATGGCTAAACTCAGGCAAGCAGGCGAGCATTGTTCATGTCTCAAATCAACCCTTTGCAAGCTCTACCATCTGCGTGAGCCCCGTATTTGGTTTGAAAGGCGAAATTCACGTTTAGAAGGCCATTTTTGCGCCACGTCAATACTTGTGACCACACATCCCGCAGCGTCTGAAGCGCAATACAAACCAATCATGGGGGCACCATTGCATGACAGGCCCTTGTAGTAAAACCAGAAAGAAACTCTCATCAGCCAGCCAAGGGGGAACGGAAAGCATTTAGCCTGGTACCGAAGCGTGGTTGGGGTGGTGCCAGCAGCGGTTTGCGTCGGTTCCCTGTCAATCTTTTTAAAAGAGAAAGCTTGAGATTCGAGCGTTCGTCCGTATTGCTACAAGCCAACCGCGGTCTTTTACGCAGAGAGTGGAAGGAAAAAGAACCGCTCGGCAGAAGCGGACCGCTGGTGGAGTCGTTGTCCGCATCAGGGCATCTTGGAAAGCCTGACAAAGCACTGAGAAAAGAAGCTCAACGGAGGTGGAGACATTGCAGTCGGACAGCACCACAGCTCTCGCTCTCATGCAGCGACGTCAATGATGTATGTCTTGGGCGCAGAGAAGGCGCACTGGCACGATTGGGTTTTCAAACTGCCAAGAGGGCGGGCCACAAGTTGAGCCCTTGATAGCGTTCTAGGGTCCTGACGCGCTCAGGAGATGTTGATTTGTGTCACTTTACGGAGCAAAAGAGCGTAGAGGGACATGTAATAGTCCCCGTTTGCACCTCCGAATTTCATTGTGTGGCACAGGTGCGTTGCATCCTGCGTACGGCCCCAAATTACCTTTGAAGAAAGATATCTGGGGCCCTAAGGTGTTTTACGCCCCAAGCTGAAGCAAAAAGGCGCCAAAAAAAACAAAACGTGAAGCCAAGCGTCACATGAGTGATCCGTGGCTCTGGTTGCACGTCCGTTCGTGTGCGGGTGTTTTCCAATGCAAAGAAGCTGGAAGGCCACGCAAAGCTAAAGCTCTGTAAGCTCAAAACTCCGCCCAGAAGGCAGTGGTACAGTGCACAATGTAGTTATTGAAATGGAGCAACCCGTCGTACAAAATCCAATACAGAAACAACTCTGTAAAAAGTAAGGTGGAGAAAAAGCCAGTGGAGAAGAGAATGGCAGCGCCGCCCGAAAGACCCTGACAAGAAAGGATTGCCGGAACATGGGCACAGAGGACCCTGGAAAACAATTGCATAACCGCACACGGTGCTGCGTGTGTGTCCATCGGGCTTTCTCGAGGAAAACCGGGCCCCGCAGCCAGCTGTAATCGGCAAGGCAGGTTTGACCAGTGTCAAGTCAAAAGAAGTAAAGATTGAGCAATTGTACGTGGGACGACAGTCCAACTAGGATCGTCCGTGGGCTGTAAGCTCCGGCAGAAAAGGCCCAAGCTTTGTTGACGGCAAGAAGGTTTTGTTCTCAACTTGCGCAAGCCACTTGGGGCAAAAGTCCAAACTAATGGCCGCCCCACAAGGTGCGGCCCAATTGTTTTTTTGCCCCGAGGCAGCGGTCAGTGTCAATCACGCGTCTGCATCTAGAACAGTGTTAAAAGGAGTCGGTAAAGCACGGCTTGATTGCAGAGCTAGTCACCTCCTTGCGCCAAAGGTTGCCATCTTTTATGGTCGTGTTGGTGACGAGGGCTGTCAATCAGACAAGACACTAGCAACAATCCCATGCGCAAGTTGTCCAAAGTCTTCCTAAGCCTTTGTGCCAGCAGATCCCCCACATGCCCTGTCAGGCAATTTCGCTCGGACCTTTTTTAAATTGGAGACTGAAAAAAACGATGAAACCCGCAGGCCAGAAGCCCAAATACGTGGCGTTTCGGCGACGCGCGCTCCAATGCTAAGGGAGGCAACTGGAGCCGTTGGTTTGGCACAGCGATGCCCCAAACGGCAGCTGCGTCGACACAAAATGGATGCCAAAGGCAAGCTGCTTGCCCACACGCGCTTTTGAAACGCGGGCGTGCTTGGCTGGGCGCAGCTTGTGGCTGATGAGCGCACCGCGCTGGAGCGGCTGGTTGCCGATGGACTCTCGCTACAGATCTTTTTATTGCACCTGGGAGGGTTCTGACATAACGACCCCTAGATATGCTTGCAATTTTGCCTCCAAGTTCAAATCCAGAGAAAAAAACAAAAAACGGTCCAAAAAAAGGGGCCCAAAAAGAAGGGAAAGGGGTTGCCTTTTTGGCAAACCGACCTTGCTAAAATGCAAAATTGCAGCGCATCTAGGGCCGTTGTTGCAAACAAGCCTGCACACACATTTTATCTCGAAGGCAGAACAAGGTTGTTTTGCTGGACGGAGACCTCTCATGAAATCCGTTTGGGGAGTGGTCTCCAAGAGAGCCCTTGTCAAAATTGATCCGTTGTTGACCTTCCGTCGATTTAGCTTAATATTGACTCACACACAAAGGCCAAGCATCGAAACCTCAACGCCAGCCGCCAAGCGCTCCGATCATGGAGAAGTCGCTGGAGGAAGTCCGTCGGCAGAACTTGCTCTGGAAGTCCGTGGACGGGTACGACCTGGGCGCCGACATCCACACGAAGCTCGACGAGCTTAGTGACCTCATCCCGGAACTGGGGGTACTGCACGCGTGGACCCAGGACGACTGGGCGTCGACGATTTACGAACTCATGCTCCTGGCCAAGGGCATTTTCGGGCTGAAACAGGCCGCAGCACTGTGGACGCGCGGTGTGGGCCGGAACGGCAAGGACACTCTGTGCAATCTGATGGGCGGAGCTTGCGGAGTCGGGGCCGTTTCAGTACGCGGTTCTTCGAGCAGTCCTCGGCAACCAGAGCTTTTACCGTTTCTCGATGCTGCCACCGTAGAGGAGCCGGTAAAGCTCTTTTGCAGCAGCCCGGTCGGGATGCGTCTTTGCCAGCACAGCGTCCCGCTCTGCCACGAAGTTCTTCAAAAATGCGGAATTGTGTCGGGCCGCGATAAGTGAGGAAGCTCCCCTCCTCCTCCTCCACCTTGACCTCCGTCTGCTCCTCCGTCTGCTCCTGGGCTCCGTCTGCTCCGGCTGGCTCATGGGCTCCCGTCTGCTCCATCGGCCGGCTCACCGTCTCGGCGTTCTTGTTCTGCAGGAAGACCTGATAAGCTGCCCGGTCTTTGAGAAAGTCGATGACTACGTGCCGCCGCCGCCCCTTAACGGTTGTGCCTTCTTCGCCGGTCTGTCCTCGTCCGTTCTGGGCGTCTGGCAGGCCGCAGATGCCTCGACGGCGACGAGACACGGTGCAAAATCCTTTTTTGCGACGGCACACTCTACAATTTTAAGGAGGTCTGCAAGGCCAGCGAGAACGGCAAACAGGGAGCACCTGAGACACCTAAACCACGAACATCAAACGTGTCTCAGACCTGTCCTAGCAATAACAGCCAGCCGAAGATTGAGACACCTGAGACACGCCTTCTTACCCCTGTCCCAGCCAACTGCCTTCGACTGGATGTGGTCTGCCTAAAGTGATCCGAGGTTAAAGCCCCAACTCTCTCTTTAGATGGGGTTTCCCAAATGGGTTCTATTCCACCTGGTAGGCTCCTGGCACTCGTCCGTCCAGGAAACGACCTCGTCCTGCGAAGGATTCGAAACCTAAAACGCTGCGTGCAGGCGTGTGGCTGCAACATAACGACCCCTAGATATGCTTGCAACATGCCCCGCAGCTGCGTTTCTGCAAGGCGAGCTAAAAAAAACAGGGAGAAAAAAAAGAAAGCCAGCCAAACCAGCAGCCAGCCAGAAAGCCAGCCAAACCCAGCCAGAAGCCAACCAAACCTCTTTTTTTGATAGTGAGAAGCCAGCCAAAAGCCAGCCAAAACCCAGCCAGAAGCCAGCCAAGCCCAGCCAGAAGCCAGCCAAAAAGCCAGCCAGGGTTTCCTTTGGGTTTCAAATCCTGAAGAGAGAGGTGCGATGTTCTATGTTCGCGCTTTCGCGCGGCGCAGTCTGCAGCGGTCGCTGCAGTCGCTGCGCACTTCGCGCAGTTCGCGCAGTTCGCGCAGTTCGCGGCTCCGGGCTGCGCATTCTTGATCCAATGTTGCGCCATCGTTCCTTCAAGACAATTCAAATTTGCCTCAAGAATGTCATGCCTGGCATCGAAGCCTCCGCTGCCGCGCCACCTGCCCGGCATCAAGGCCACGCCAGCCTGCCGAGTCATACGGATCATACGGATCATACGGTCATACGGTGGCAGCTTGGGGTGCGCCGCGTATCAAAGCCTCCGCTGCCGCGCCACCTGCCCTGCCCGGCATCCAAGCCACCCTGCCGCGCCACCTGCTCGGCATTGAAGCCTCCCCGGCATCAAGCCACTGCCGCGCCGCCGCATCGAAGCCTCCCTGCCTGCCGAGCCACACGCCAAGCCGCCCAGGTCCTTGCTATATGTCCTATATGTGCTATCTGGTATCGAAGCCCGGTATCGAAGCCTCCTGCCCGGCGTCAAAGCCTCCTGCCCGGCATCAAAGCCACGCCAACCCGCCGAACCCCCACAGTCCCCCGGCTCCTTGCTATATGTGCTATATGTGCTATATGGGTCTTACACGCCAAGCCGCTGAACCCCCACACTCTCCGGGCTCCTTGCTATATGTACTATATGTCCTATATGGCTCTCACACGCCAAGCCGCCGAACCCCCACAGTCTCCGGGGTTGTAAGAGGCACTTTACGCTATCCAGACGCGCGTTAAATACACTTTATGTGCTAGATGCTATGTGTATAGTATACAGCTCTGCGGGTTGCCTTGTGAGACCCATATAGCACATATAGCACATATAGCAAGGACCCGGGGGAGAGCGGAGGTTCAGTGGGTTGCCTTGTAAGAGCCATATAGCACATGTAGCACATATAGCAAGGACCTGGGGGAGAGTTAGGGCGTCAGAGCGAGGGCCAGCTGCCCTGCAGTGACGCGCGTGCCGTCAGTTACCTCTCCGCTGCCCAGGACCTCCGGGATGTTGCCCGTGACAGGTCCTTCAAACGTGTTTTCTTAGGAGTAGTGTAACGCGGGTTGTTGTAATTTCCTTGAGTCGCTATGGACCATTCGGAGTCTTCGTAGCGCTGGGTGTTATAAATTATAACATCTCCGGGCAAAATCGATGGAGTCATCTCGTTGTAGCATGGCCATGCGATGCTTTGAGGGAAAATATCCCTCAATTCAACTTCCCGCGCTCGGCTACCAGGACATGAAGTGAGGGAAAATATCCGTCACTTCATGGTCCAGCTTGCTGTAGCGCGTGGTTATGACGAATTGACCTATGGCGTCGGTCAAAACACTTGGGACACCTCGGCCTGTAGCACATGCTGAATTGACCGATGTTGCTATGCATTGTGTGCATAGTTTTATAGGACGGAAAGCTTGTGTCATGGGGCGAAACGGGCCATGGGACACCTCGGCGGCTCAAGCGCTAGCAGCTCCCTTGTCTCAGTGGTTAGAGCGCTGTCTCTGCACCACCCCTGGCCCAAAGCTCGATTCCCACCTGCGACCGGGCATTAATGAACCAACATTGCCCATTAATGAATCAACCCGTTCCATTCTTGACTCAAACTTGCGAAGAACGAAGTCCTCTGGAACTCGGGAACTTGGCCGCTTTTTGCGCACTTTTCGGCCCAAAAGAGAGCGGTGACGAAGCGGTGACAAGCGGTGACAAGCTCGGCGGGATGGAATTTGCCTGTTTTCCGTGCTGAAAGCAGTGAGCGTCTGGAGCCTGCTTTCGACCGAAAACGAGGGAAACTAGAGGCTCAGGCATCCCACTTGCCGTCTGACACGAAAAAACGAACTTTTCGGAGTTGGCCGTTTTGAGCGCTTTTTGCACCAAAAACGGAGCGGTGACGAAGACCGGTGACATCGGAAAAACGTTCAGCTGGATGGAGAATTCGGCTGTTTTGCAGGGTTTGGAGACCAAAAAGCCCAAATAATTAAGTTACTATAAGCCTTCTTTCCTTACTACTACGGGCACATTGACGGCTCCGGCGCAGCGACGGCGGCCGCCCGCGCACTCACGGGCGCCACGCTAACCATCACCGGGGCGGCGTCCGCGGGCCCGCTGGACTGCGAGAGCCTGCACTGCACCTTCACGGCCACGAGCGGCGGAGTGTCGACGGGCAGCGTGGTCTGCGGCGACGTGACGAGCTCGGGCACGGTCTCCGCACCGCAGCTCTTCGCGTCCAACACGCTCATCGTGACCAACACCTCCGACCACGCGGCATCCATGCTCATAGTAGGTGTCGAAAGCTAAGTTCCTTTTGAGAAATGCTTCAAAAGATAAAGATGGCAGCCCCAGCAAGTACCCGAATGCTTGGCAATGACTGGCAACTAGGCCCCGGACATTCGGAAGCTACACCACAGCAGCCGAAGTCGAAGGCGTCTGAGCGGCTTCTACTCCACCCGGTCCTGAAGATGCTTGTCAAATAGCCTAGTTCTGTGCCCCCTGAGGTGGTTTTTATTTATATAAAAATCTGTGCCCCCTAGGCGGTTTTTTATTTATATAAAAATCTAAATGCTTCCATCCCTGGCATCCCGTGCTTTCTGTGCCCCCTGAGGTAGTTTTTATTTATCTAGAAATCTAAATGCTTCCATCCCTGGCATCCCGTGCTTTCTGTGCCCCCTGAAGCGGTTTGTTATTTATATAAAAATCTAAATGCTTCCATCCCTGGCAGGCTATCTCCCGTACGGCTGCCGCAGTGAGAAAAAGGTGGCCGAAGGAGATCCTTGCAGCATTGGAAATCTGCCTTGCACGCGCCCATGGCAGCCGCGGCGGCCACCATGAGCGCGACCATCCCAAAATTGCCATTGTGGGGGATTTTCCGCAGCCCCGACTTGCCCCGCGCCCTTTTCCGTGGCGGTTTTCTATTTATATAAAAATCTAAATGCTTCCATCCCTGGCATCCCGTGCTTTCTGCGCCCCTTGAGGCGGCTTATTTTTCTAAAAAACTAAATGCTTCAATCCCTCTGCAGGCAGTCTGACAAGGAATGCGCGCGTTTAGTTTTTTATATAAAATAAAACTCTATATATTTTTTTTAAAGAAACACTTCCTCGCGGCTTGTCAAATGGCCTAGCTCTGTGCCCCTTGAGGCGGTTTTGTTCATATAAAAATCTAAATGCTTCAACCCCTCTGCAGGCAGTCTGACAAGGAATGCGCGCGCGTTTAGTTTTTTATATAAAATATAAACTTTATTTTTTAAAAAAAGAAACACTTCCTCGCGGCTTGTCAAATGGCCTAGCTCTGTGCTTCTTGAGGCGGTTTTGTTCATATAAAAATCTAAATGCTTCAATCTCTCTGCAGGCAGTTTTGTTTTTTATATAAAATATACACTTTATTTTTTTTAAAGAAACACTTCCTCGCGGCTTGTCAAATGGCCTAGCTCTGTGCTACATGCTTCAATCCCTCTGCAGGCAGTCTGACAAGGAATGCGCGCGCGTTTAGTTTTTTATATAAAATATAAACTTTATTTTTTTAAAGAAAGAAGCACTTCCTCGCGGCTTGTCAAATGGCCTGGGTCTGGCGCTGGGGGGAGGTTTTTTGGGGCAGTGCCCGAGTGGGCACGTAGGATTAATGCTGCTTCGCCCAACGACCTGGAACTCAGCTCCGTGCGCTTCGCATGTTGGCATCACCTCAAGGATGAGGATGTTTTTATTTATATCAAAATCTCAATGCCTGAGTGCCAAGTCGAAGGCGTCTGAGCGGCAGCGGCTCGATTTATAAATACAAAAATCAAAACGCCTGTGTGTCTGGAAAACCGCCTCCGGGGGGCACAGAAAGCACGGGAGACTGCCTGCCAGGGATCGAAGCATTTAGATTTTTATATAAATAAAAACCGTTTCAGGGGGCACAGAAAGCACGGGATGCCAGGGATCGAAGCATTTAGATTTGTATATAAATAAAAACCGCCTCAGGGGGGCACAGAAAGCACGGGATGCCAGGGATCGAAGCATTTAGATTTTTATATAAATAAAAAACCGCCTCAGGGGGCAGAAAGCACGGGATGCCAGGGATCGAAGCATTTAGATTTGTATATAAATAAAAACCGCCTCAGGGGGGCACAGAAAGCACGGGATGCCAGGGATCGAAGCATTTAGATTTTTATATAAATAAAAAACCGCCTCAGGGGGCAGAAAGCACGGGATGCAAGGGATCGAAGCATTTAGATTTTTATATAAATAAAAAACCGCCTCAGGCGCAGAAAGCACGGGAAGGGATCGACGCATTTAGATTTTTATATGAATAAAAACCGCCTCAGGGGGGCACAGAAAGCACGGGATGCCAGGGATCGAAGCATTTAGATTTTTAAAAATAAAAACCACCTCAGGGGGGCACAGAAAGCACGGGATGCCAGGGATCGAAGCATTTAGATTTTTATATAAATAAAAAACCGCCTCAGGGGGCAGAAAGCACGGGATGCAAGGGATCGAAGCATTTAGATTTTTATATAAATAAAAAACCGCCTCAGGCGCAGAAAGCACGGGAAGGGATCGACGCATTTAGATTTTTATATGAATAAAAACCGCCTCAGGGGGGCACAGAAAGCACGGGATGCCAGGGATCGAAGCATTTAGATTTTTAAAAATAAAAACCACCTCAGGGGGGCACAGAAAGCACGGGATGCCAGGGATCGAAGCACGGGATGTCAGGGATCGAAGCAAGTAGATTTCTATATGAATAAAACCGCCTCAGGGGGCACAGAGCTAGGCCAGTTGGGCGAGCCAGTATCAAACGAGGTTGGGCGAACCCGTACTAAGGGTCGTTGGGCAAACCCGCACTAAGGGTCGTTGGGCGAACCAGTACTAAGGGTTGTTGGGCGAACCAGCACTAAGGGTCGTTGGGCGAACCCGCACTAAGGGTCGTTGGGCAAACCAGTACTAAGGGCCGTTGGGCAAGTCAGTACTAAGGGCCGTAACCTAAAGTGCCCGCTCGGCACTGCCTACTCCCCTAGAGTGCCCGCTCGGCACGTTTACCCAAGCGCCCGCTCGGCACTCCTAAGTGCCCGCTCGGCACTCCTACGTGCCCGCTCGGCACGCCTAAGTGCCCGCTCGGCACTCCTAAGTGCCAGCTTGGCACTCCCAAAAAAACGAAAAAAAACCGCGGGCCCAAGCGATTTTTCCTCCAGCGGGCCGATGTCGGTCGCGGCGCTCACTGTCCTGCGAGGGATCGAGCGCGACGGTTCGGAAGGAAAAAACGAGGACGGGGGGTCCTTTACGCGGCCGCTTCGGCGCCGGGGATTAAGCGGCCTGGCACGAAAGCGAGGCCGAACGATTTCAACGGACGACGGACGAGCCTTCAGCCGGGCCAGCCCCTCGCGGAGCGAGCGCGCGTCCTGACGGGTGCAACGGGGGGGAGGAAAAAAAGACGCCCGGTAGCGAGCCTGGTACCCGGGTCCACTGCTTCTCGGCGCGCACCTCCGTTTTCAGCACTGCCACCCGCGTCTCCTGACAAGGAAACAACCCCCAAAAAGGGGGGAAAAAAACGGAGACGGGCCTTGCGGCCCACCTGCAAAAACGGATTTCCCAACCCCGAAAAAAGGGTCGCGCCTTGTCCGCCTCCAAGGTGACGACCCGCGCCTCCGCGGCGGAAGCTGACGGGAAAAAAGGGCGACATCCAAACGGCGAAGAAACGAACGCGCCTTGAGCGCGAGCTCCAATCGCGTCTTGTCCTGCCAGGCAAGCGGAAAAAGAAAAACGAGGAAAAAGGCAGGCCTTAAGAAGGTGGCCTCCGCGAGCGACGCAAAAACAAGAAGAGGCGATCGATCGAGCGCACGCGGCTTCCAGCCGTTGCCTGGCGGCACGAAAAAGGGGGAGGGGGAAGAGGGGGGGAAAGCGCCTTCCCGTGGCGCGCGGGCCAGCCACCACCGGACCAGTCCTGCCAGTCAAAAATTGAAAAACCCCTGCGAAAGCAGGACGCGCCTGGGCGCCGCCGTTCCCGCCCTGGATCCCCCACATCCACCCCTCCTGACAAAGAAAAACGACGGGGAAAAAGAAAGAGGCTGTCCTGCGCCGGCGGCTCTCTCTGTTATTTGTGAAATCTAAAACCGCTCACAGCGCATCCTCAAAGGTTGTCATTCAGCAAATGTGGATTCTGCGAAAATTTGGTGGTTTTGCGCGGTGCGGCCACAGCCCTTCTGCTTGCACTTCTGCAAGGGTTTTCAGCTTGCTTCAATATGCAGGCAAAACGGGTCCTAGTCGCATTCTGTGCGTCTCGGAAGTTTAAGTTGCCCGGGCTTAAAGCGCTGTTTCTGGCCTTGTAAGTGCGTTTCTGTTGCGGAGCTTTGTGGCTCGAAAAGCCTGATAAGTGCTTTCTAAGCGCAACGGTGACTCAGAGCAGAAGGTTGGTTGGTTGGAATTCTCTTGGCCTCATTTGCTGCATGTGAGCCTTGGGTTGCGTCTCCGTCAATCCTGCGCCGGCAACAGGATTGCATTGCTGGGGTGCTGGGTTAGGGCAGCCGCAGATAGGCCAGCGCATCCTGGTGCCGCACGGTCACGTTGGACGGTGGCAGCTGCAGCCGCCGCACGCAGCTCGGGGGCAGTGGCTGCTGCTGCCGTGCGAAGGAACTCCGAACAGTCGTTCAACTTACTTGCCGCCGCCTTGCGCAACCCGCAGGAGTAGGGTGGACTAGCAGGCATTTGGTGCAGAATTCCCTGAGCCTGCTCACCTGGAGGCCACTTGGCAGAGCGACAATGCTGAGGCCAGGCGCCGCCGGGCAAGGTAGTACTCAGCAGGTAGCCAGCCACGTGCATACACAAACCCCGTTCAAATTTCCCAAGGCATGGATTCTATGGCAGGGCGCGCGTTTTTAGGCCGAGTGTCACAAAACGCTGCGCTCGTGCATACACAAGCCCCGTTCAATCCTCCGGAGGGACGGATTCTATGGCAGGGCGCAGGTTTTGAGGCGATTGTCAAAAAAACGCTGCGCTTGTGCGTATACAAAAGTGAGTTCTGGCAAACAAAAATGCGCCGTGCTATGGTGCTTGCATTGCCAAGCCTTTAGCTCAGTGGTTAGAGCGATGGTCCTATGAGCCATAGGTCGCGGGTTCAATCCCCGCAAGGAACATGTGCCCATTCTAAGCAAGTTTGAGTTCGGGAGATTGCAGATCGCTGAAGAAGACGCCAGCCTTTCTGTGAGGTTCCGGCCTTGTCTGTTGCGGCAGTGTTACATTCAACGTGTCTTCCAAAGGTGCACGCTGCATGCCGGCCTTTACTTTCAGGCCCCGGACTCGCTGGCCCGCTTCCGGAACTCAAAAGGACGAATGGGGAAGATCAAGCTTTTCCCGACGCCTGAGTACACCAGCAAGCAAGCCTCGGACCCCGTGGTGCCACGCACGGGCATCTTCCTCGGGCCCAGCAAGTCGGGCAAGACCGTGGCGCTCATCAGCCTCATCCTGGAGCAGTACAAGGGCGTGTTTGAGCGGATCTACGTTTTCAGCCCAAGCGTCAACATCGATGATGGCTGGATCCACGTCAAGAAGTACATCGAGCAGGACCTGGGGTGAACACGGAGCGTGAGCAGGCTTACTGGGACGAGTGGAATGAGTCCGCCTTGCGGCGCATCATCCAGCAGCAGCGCAAGATCACGGAAGCGTCCAAGAAGTTGGAGATGAAGAAACTGTACCAGGTGCTTGTAGTCATCGACGACTTTGCTGACACGCCGCAACTCCACAAGCCGCACGGCGCCCTTGACACGCTCTCATCCGAGGTCGTCACACGCAGATCAGCACCTGGGCGAGCTCGCAGAAGCTGAGGCTCATCAGCGCAGCCGTGCGGGTCAACATGCAATTCCTCTGCTGCTGGAGGCTGCGCAACCAGCACAAGCTGGACGCCGTCATCGAGGAGCTGAGCGCCCTGCTGCCGATGGAGCAGCTGTACCGGCTGTATGAGCAGGCGACCCGAGAACCTTACAGCTTCCTCTTTGTGTGCTACCTGAAGCCGAAGAACGAAACGTTCTACAAGCGCTTCGAAGAGCGTTTCGCGCTTGAAAAAGACGCCGATGGGAGCGACGCTCAGCTTCCTGGGCCAGAGAAGCTGTTCGCCAGCTCCACGCTGATCAACGCGAAGTGTGAGAACATCTCCTGCTGCAGCCGTCCAGCCACCCGTCGTCCGCCGGACGGGCGGCTTCCCAAACAAAAGGATGACGACGATCTACGTGGACAGCCGCAAGAGGGTGGCCGGCTCAGACAGCGACTTTGAGGTCAACCTAGGAGAGTCGCTGCACTTGCAGAGCGACGCCCGGCTGGCCGGCGGCCGCTACCTTTACTGGCTCGGCACGCTGAACTGGGCGCTGTTGCCCGAGGGCGCTTACACGGGCGCCCGGCTGGCCGCCTGGGACAGCTCCAACTTTGCCACCGCCACCTATAGCGAGACCACAAACAGCCTGAGGGTCGCCTACGACGGCAACCGGCTGATCCTGCACGACCTGGCCCGGCCGCAGTATGAACTACTATGGTACGAGAGGGGAGGGCCACGACCTGGTCTTTCACTCGGAGCTGCGAGACGCACTCTTCGCAAGTGGCCTGCCCTTCGTCGTCAGCGTCAACAACGCGCCGGAGGCCCGGGAGCTCTACAGCAGGGCCGACTCCATCACGAGCCTGTGCTCGGGCAAGAACAGTTCCAAGCCCAAGCTGCTGGTAGTGCGCCGGGGTTGTCAAAGCAGGAATGGGCGCAGCAATCCTGTTGCCACAGCAGGATTGAGTGGAGCAATCCTGGATTGACGGCAGGGCGAGTAAATGGTGAAAAAAACACTCTGTCAGTGGCCCGGCGAGGAGCGGGCCACCTTCGGCGCTGGCCGAGGTTGGGCGAGCCAGTACTCAGGGTCGTTGGGCGAGCCAGTACTCAGGGTCGTTGGGCACCCGTACTCAGAGTCGTTAAGCGAACCCGTACTTAGAGTTGTTGGGCAAACCCGAACTCAGTTGGCCAATACTATCCCCACTGCGCCCGCTCAGCACTCCCCTAAAAATGCCCGCTTGGCACGTCCTACCCAGCGCACGCCACTTGTACAGGCCACTTTCACAGTGCCTGCATGCCACTTGCGCAGTGGCCTGCCACTTGAACGGCGCCACTTGCACAGCGGCCTGCCCACTTTCACAGCGGCCCCCTTCTCCGCCACTTTCACAGTGGCTGCCACTTTCACAGTGGCCCCCCCCACCCCCCAACACACGACATGCAAAACCATGCAAAATCATGTTATGCAAAAACCATGCAAAATCATGTTATGCAAAAACCATGCAAAATCATGCCATGCCAAAACCATGCAAAACGTCTTCGCCAGATCTTAACGGGTCAGACTTCTTGCACTGTCTGCGCTGAAGAATGACAAAAATTTTCAACATGTCAATGCCGCTACGGTGCCCGCTTGGCACCGGGCGCCTGCTTGGCACTGTGCCCGCTTGGCACGTTCTAGTGTCCGCTTGGCACGTTACCTGAGTGCCTGCTCGGCACTGTTCCGCCTCCAGCAAAGTTCTCCAGAATGTCCAATCTGACACAACGGCAGCGACAGGAAAAAAAACGGTGGGAAGGGGCACTTCCACGGGGCTGGTCACATAACATTCAAAACATGTTATGTCATGCAAAAAAACAAGCTGTTCTCATGTATGTCATGCAAAAAACCGCATGCAAAACCAGCTGTTCCACATATTATGTCAAAATCATCGAAAAACCATGCAAAAAACCCATGCGAAACGCGGCGTGGGCGGATGGAGGCTTCTGTGCCAGGTAGGTGGCGACCTAACAACTCCTAGATATGCGCAGTCATTTGACTGCTTCTAAACTATCAAGAAAAAGGCTGGATGGCTTTCTGGCGCACATTTCTTTGCAGAAGAACGCAAGTTAAATATTTTCTGTTTGTGAAGACACACAACTAGAGATTGGGTCAGCTTTGGTAAGTTGGCTTTGGTAGATTAGTTTGGTAAGTTGCTTCGGGCGCAAAGAAAAATATTTTCTGTTTGTAAAGACACACAACCAGAAAAATAAACAAGTCTGGCGGCTTCTAGCTGGCTTTCTGGCTGGTTTAACTTGCCTTTAGCTTGGCTTCAAGCTGGCTTTCTGGGGTTTGGCTTCTGGCTGGCTTTCTGGCTGGTTTGGCTGGGTTTGGCTGGCTTCACCTTTTTTTTAGCTTGAGAATGCGCTGTAAGCGGTTTTAAATTTACAAATAACAGAGAGAGCGGCGGCATCCACCTTCCGGACTCTCTCTCTGTTATTTGTGAAATTTAAAACCGCTCACAGCGCATCTTCAGAGGTTATCATTCAGCAAATGTGGATTCTGCGAAAATTTGGTGGTTTTGCGCGGTGCGGCCACAGCCCTTCTGCTTGCACTTCTGCAAGGGTTTCAGCTTGCTTCAATATGCAGGCAAAACGGGTCCTAGTCGCATTCTGTGCGTCTCGGAAGTTTAAGTTGCCCGGGCTTAAAGTGCTGTTTCTGGCCTTGTAAGTGCGTTTCTGCTGCGGAGCTTTGTGGCTCGAAAAGCATGATAAGCGCTTTCTAAGCGCAACGGAAACTCAGAGCAGAAGGGTGGAATTCTCTTGGCCTCATTTGCTGCATGTGAGCCTTGGGTTGCGTCTCCGTCAATCCTGCGCCGGCAACAGGATTGCATTGCTGGGTTAGGGCAGCCGCAGATAGGCCAGCGCGTATACTTCAGCTGCCGGCTTCCGGAACTTGCGTAACGCAAAAGGACGAATGGGGAAGATCAAGCTTTTCCCCACACTCAACACACGCTTTGGCTTCTTAGCCTGGAGCAATGACGCCGGCTATTAGCGAACGCCACTGCCCCTCTTGTTTGACATTAACATCGATCAAGCTTTTCCCCACACCTGAGTACACCAGCAAGCAAGCCTCGGACCCCGTGGTGCCCCTGGTGCCATGCACGGGCATCTTCCTTGGGCCCAGCAAGTCGGGCAAAACTGTGGCGCTCATCAGTCTCATGCTGGAGCAGTACAAGGGCGTGTTTGAGCGGATCTAGGTTTTCAGCCCAAGCGTCAACATCGATGATGGCTGGATCCCCGTCAAGAAGTACATCGAGCAGGACCTGGGGGTGAACACGGAGCGTGAGCGCTGTTTCTGGCCTTGTAAGTGCGTTTCTGTCGTGGAGCTTTGTGGCTCGAAAAGCCTTCTGCTCATATCCAAGCGCTTTCTTGGGCGCAGGCGCTCCCTGGGTTAGGGTTTAGGGTTTAGGGTTTAGGGTTTATGTGGAGGTAGCAAACCCCACACGGCCAAAATATCCTCTTGATATATGCGCCGCCAAGACCAATACCAAAACTCCTCAAACTGCTATGCAAATATCTCCTCAATATATCACACAATCAAGTTATATCTGCTTCAATGATATTGTCTCTTTTCTCCGGCTCCAAGCTCAAAATGTCTGTGACAACAGCCTGGACGAGGTGACCAAAAGCGGCTCTGTGAGCTGCGGTCACAGGGGTCTGCTCCTCTAAAGAAACAGCGTTGCCAAGCAAGCGGATGCGATGCTCAGCAACCCATGCAAAAATGATGAGCTGGTGCTCAGTCCTGAGCCACCGCCCAGTCTTGAGCCTTGAGCTCATTCTTGAGCCAACGAATTGTTCGTTGTATTCTCAATTCAAACTCAACAACATGTGAAACATCTGCAACCCTACATGTACTGCACAAACGTGGTTTCCATGCACAACTGGCTGCAAAACTTCTCTGGCTTTCACGTTCCTGCACTTATGCACAATGTGTACATCTGGAACACAAATGGCAAGTAGACCTCTGCTCAATGCAATGCAATGGTCTGCACACACGTTCACAAATGTGTAATGCCAAGTTCCTTAATTTTGATGCTGCTTTGCACAAACTTGCTACAATGCCTAAAGATAAAATTGAACACACCAAATGTCTGGGGTAGACATAGTTTCTCATCTGACCAACGAAACTTTCTGTTAGCACTTCAACTGAATTTCGGAAATTGTGCTGTACGGCAACGTACAGTCTCCAAACAATCTGAAACTCTGCCAAAATGAATCTGCTGACTCTAGTTAGCTGATCATGTGCTAAATATCAACACGTATCGACAAATCTGATCCAAGAAATGATCAAACACTGCTTTGCTGAATTTCTGCATCTGGATTCTGAGCTGTACTCGGATGTACGACGCTCAGTCATGCTCATACTCTGGCAAACTGCATCTGTGTGCATCACGCAACTGCTAGTATGCCAAGTAACACAATTCAAGCTAATTTCTAGTTGTCAAACTCCTTATTTACATCTATTCACAAATACCTGCGCTGTTTGCTAAGGTTTCCTGTCGTAGGTATGCCTTCAATGTGTCTGAACACTGCGAAGCACACAGAACGGCTTTTAAGTGCTATGCACTGCCTCTGGCGAGGCTGTTCTGCTCATCCTGATCTTACCTGATCAGGTACACTTTCAAGCAATAAATGCAATGCTGCATGATTGCGCCTGTAGACGAAATGCGGTGTCCTGAAGGTCTCATCCAAGCACCTAGTACTGTTCATCATGTCTTACACATGAGGATTTATACCTTCACACCCCTCTTCAACGCATGATGTCTACCAAAAAATCATTTTTAAAACAAACTTAAATTCTGGCAATCTTGCACTTCGACTCGAGAATCGAGCCTTCTCATAGTCTTGCTGACAAAGATGAAACTCCGTCTGCTTCTGCTCACGTCTCAAATGCGTCAAAGCACGACGTGCACAACTTGTATGCTCTCACTCCCACTTTGCCTTGAAGGCAATGGCATGTACTCTGGTGAAAACACGCTCCCGTGCGAGTCACATAGATCTTGTCTGGCACACGCCTATTCCTGAGTTCTTTCCTCAAGAATGGAAAATACTCGGGACGTCTCACGTCCTCAGATTCTTCTGAAATCTCAGAATCTGGCTTCTTCTTCACTGCTTTGGCCTGATGCCTCATCATAAAATGGCACACAAGGCACGTTGTCAACACAACGACACAAGTGTAAACGGTAACTGCAATCAGAATGATGTCCATGGCTGGTCTCTACCACACACGCTCGTGCGAATGCTTGGCCGATGGCGATCTGACTTCCTGATTGATGGCTGAAACTGCCTGCTTCACAACTGCTTTATTATAACTGCCACTGGCTTTGTAGTTGGGAAGGGCATGCGTCTGTGCACCACACGTGCACTCACTCAGCTTTGAAATGTTGTCTGCAAACTTTGCTGACGTGCTGATGAATCTCCAGCGCTTGCTGAATCCTGCCGATTCAACTGAACTGCATAACCTGGCGGTTGCAACATGAATCAATGGCTTGTCAAACCTACGCAAAACTGCACGCGGCAATGTCTGCCTAAGGTTCTGCACAACACGCCATTTCCAATATGCACATGTTGCCGACAGTTCAAAACTCCAATTTGAAATCGCAGGGTGACACATCACACGCTTTGCTTTTGCAAGCAACAACTTGAAAGTTCTCCTAAGACCGGTGTGCGTCTGACGATGTCCTGGCTCATGGTCATGCATCCTCATGAACGAACTTCCTCCCGTACAAGGTAATGAAACATGAACCCACACAGCTGGCCTATCTGATTCTTTCCTGAATTGCAACCTGTCCAAGGCTGCAAGCAACGCTACGACTGTTGCTTCTCTGCACAAATCGTCTGCCTCGACGACTCTCCAAACGGCATACTCTGGACCTAACTTATCAAAAGCTACTCCAAGCACACTGTCTGGCTCACAGCACACTTCAAGCAAAAGGTACCTAGTTCCCGACGTGACGGTCCACTTTGAACTAAGCACTTCAACCTGCATCGGATCTTGAAAATCCACATCCATGGGAAACTCATCTTCCTCGCCTTCAGACATGAATTCATCCTCTTCTGCACAACTGGGATCCACCTCCATAGGCGAAGCAACTGACTTGCTCCCTTTGCCCGCTTTCTTCTTGCTGGCGTTCTCAAACTGAAATGGTGCAATTTCCATGTCACTCACACCTGTCTGAGCACGAAACACTGAAAGCTTGTCACTGGGCAAAACCTTGGTAAGCATGTCTGCACAGTTCTTCTCACCTGCTACCCAATACATGTGCAGCGATCCGGCGTTCATGTGGAAATGCCAACGAATGGACGAGTGTCTCAATCGCCTCTGCACATCTTGCCTCAACAAAGCGGCCTGGGCACTGCTGTTGTCATTCATCAAAAAGATGCGGGAGTATTCCTCGCTGCCCGGCACTAGGAAACACGTCAACTGGCCCTAGCGTCTCCTGGCCTCCTGCCAAAATGGCCCGAAGCTCTGCTTCCGTGGAACTCAAACTCACAACTGTCTGAGTCCTGGCAAATGACTTCACGTTGGATCCTAGCCAAAATATGCAGCATCCTGAGATGCTCTTCCTGCTATTGCTCTCCAATGGAGCAAACGATGCATCCGTATATGTGATCAAGTCCACCTCCGTCATGTCTTCCTGCCGAACTGACTCAGCAAACAAGGATGGAAAACTCATCTCGAAATGAGCTGTGCCCAACACATAGCGACAAAGAGCCTTGAGCGCTCTTTCCTGCCCAATGGTTGGCTTGGCCTGTCCGGTGGACAGCGCACTCACAGGATATGCAAGGTCTGGTCTGAAATTCACGACCCAAGCAATTCTCCCTAATGCTGACCTGCGGCCTCTTCTGAAAGCTCTCGAAGGCTGACCTCGTCACACGCATCCAGCATGCTCTTGATTGCTGGAACATGCATCACTGGCTTGATCCCTTTGCACATAGGCAAATTGGCTAGCTGCTCAAAGTACTCCTGGCTGTGTCCTACAAACAACCGCGAGTCATTTGGCTTTCTGTGCACAACTCTGCCTAAGAACTTACACGACCCACCTCCCTCATAGGATGGGCTGATGCGCCCAGTCTCTGCACACGCGAACTCCTGCTGCAAACCTTCAAGAAACCACTCAAAAGTCCGACCTTCTGGAGTGAGGATGAGCAAGTCATCAACATATGTGATCATGGTCACGGGCTGATCCACGATAGTCCCGTCCTGACTAGACACACGACCCACAAACAGACCTGGCTCAACTTCTGACTGCTCCATGCCTGGAAATCGGCTCTTGATGGTGTTGAAGAGATGGAGCATCCACGCACGACTGGCGCAACGAAGACCGTTCAAAGCTTTGGACAAGTCCAAAAACAATGGCCTTCCTTCTGCATCTCGAATGCCACTCGGCAATCGTATGATCTTCCTGATGTCACCAGGAAGTGGCGCACTCATGAATGCAGTAGACACGTCAAGCGCTCCTAGACACTGATCGGCATGCCCGGCTGCCGCAAGAAGGCACTTGAATGCGTCTGTGGACACTGTGGCTGACGAAATGCCTAAACTCACTGCGGAAGCTGCACCTGCTGCAACCTCTTGCACAACTAACCTTGCTCGCACTAGCTGCTTGCCACACTTCTCCTTAAGAGCCAAAACCCATCTGGATGGAATTGCAGCTATGCCTAGTTGGCCACACAATGCTTTGGCTTCATTCTCACAAATCAGCCGTCCAACCATCTTATCGCTCATTTGTCCCAACTCAGTCATCATGCCAGCAACCACGTCATCTGGTGGCAATTTCTCACCTGTGTACTCATCTATGGCGGTCACTGGGTGATTCAAGAGGGCTTCTCCTCCACACAGACTGAAAGGGTGAGTACGCTCTGCATTACTCCACAAATTATTCCTGAATGCTGCAACATGAAAATCAAACATGTGACTGATGCTGTCCTGATCTACGGCGACTCCCAAGAGTCGATTGATGGTCATCTCATCATCCGGGTCGACAACATCCATCTGGCTGTCCGATCTGCTGGTTGCGCACGGCCAACTGCCGACGAAGATGCCTGTTCAGACGAGGACGGATCTGATGCGGCCTCATCTTGCTGCGACCCTCTGGCCCTTTCTGCAACCACCCACTGGCGGTACCTCTCACGACACTTCGTGCTATGGACTCGCCCCTTTGGCCCTTGCTGACATGCCGAACAATCTTTGCTACGTCCATGCTCTTATTCAGCTTTACAACGCCAGTCCTACTTGCGTGCCCTTGTCAAACGCGTACCATATCAGGAAAGGATAGGAAAGGGGAAAACTGCGGATGGGTGCGGAGCACCGCGTAAAGACAAAAGTTCACATCTCAATTAGCACAGCACTTTTTCTGCACGGGGGATGTTCACTGCACGCGAGTGCGACCCACCTCATGCCTCCTGAGGAGGCGGGATCCTGGCCTTCCAGTCTCACGCACAAATCCCCCTTGGGAATAGTGTGTGAAAGGGTTGGGCGGGTGGGACAAAAACCCAGGATCAAAATGGGGGCGAATCCCCCCCTCCTCTCCCAGCCAGAGCTGCGAGATGTCAACTCATGCCGAGACCAATCTCGTGCACTTCCAGTTCCAGCATGAGGTTGACAAAACTTGTTTAAAAAGAAAGGTTGCTCTGTTTGAGACATGCGGAAACGTTCACATGTACATACAAACAGAAGCCAACCTACCGCAATGTGCTCAACACAAACAAATTCATCCCTTCTTTTTCTTTCCTATTCATTCCCGCAAGGCACCAACAAGGAAAGTCAAGGTAGCAAGGTAGGACAGGTGGCATTCCACCAAACGGCGTGTTAGCTGAATAAAGCGCGAACACTCAAGTGAAAAGCTAACTTATTCAGCTTTACAACGCCAGTCCTACTTGCGTGCCCTTGTCAAACGCGTACCATATCAGGAAAGGATAGGAAAGGGGAAAACTGCGGATGGGTGCGGAGCACCGCGTAAAGACAAAAGTTCACATCTCAATTAGCACAGCACTTTTTCTGCACGGGGGATGTTCACTGCACGCGAGTGCGACCCACCTCATGCCTCCTGAGGATCCTGGCCTTCCAGTCTCACGCACAAATCCCCCACTCAAGCAGCGTGATCCGAGTAGTCTGGAGATACCTTCTTCCAGCCTGCATACATATTGAATTCCAGCCTCGAAGCGGCATCCGCTGGGTTCGAAGCACTAGGCACTCGAGAGTACCAGTTCCTGTGTGTCAAGCCTGGCATTGCTTCTCAGGAGGCTCAGAATGTGAAGGCTGGGAGAAAACGAGCGCACCAAGCTGGCTTTGACTCCCTCGTTGTCTATAAAGACACGCACCTTTATTCCCTTCAAAAACATGAGACCAAGTCCTCTTTGGGGCAGCCTCCTGCAAGAGCGTCACAGCATCTCCAATAAAGGGAATCAGGTCTTCCATCGAGCGATTGCAGCTGCACTGCCAGGTGGGTCATCCTCCCAAAGGTGTGGCCAGCCGCGTACAACAGGATACCCCTCAACGATGGCAACTTACTAAGCGGGGCAGCACCCGAAGCAATATCCTGAAACAAAGCGACTATGTCAGGGATTCTTTCAGGCTTGTTGAAGACGCAGACCTCTCTCTGCGGCGCCCTCTTCAAGATGGCTCAGTTCAAGCACGCCGTAGTCGTCAAAGAAACTGGTCGAAGGGAGGAAAAAACAATTTGACCAGGATATCACGTGTCGCCCTTGCCGCTCTATTGAACGAGAGCACAGCGCTTGTTGCTCCAAAACGGAAGCGCAACAGCCTTGAAGAAGGAAACCGAGCGATCAATCCGGGTTCAGCACAGCCACCACAGAAGCCCAAGCATGTTCAGGTTTCCTGCACAGCTGTTTATAAGTGCTCTTTAAATCCATGCACCTGCCCACCAATGAAACTGGCTCGACTCCTTCTCTAGAACGACCGCTAATCTCAGCAGCCCAAAAACGGGCCAAGGCAACAAATTGGTCCAGCGCTTCTAGGTCCAATTTCTCAGGCACTGATTTAGAGCTGTTTACAGCGGAAAGCTCCATGTAGTATCTGAGTTGCTCCAGTCTCACCATCTCCGGCCTTTCAGTTGTGATCCACTGTATTGCCATGCGATTTTCCTGACTCACTGCATCTGGGCAGACAAAGGGATGCTCCAACTCTAAGGCTCGCTCCAAAAACTCGTCAGGCGTGTGGAATACACCGAACACGACCTTCTTCGTCTTCATTTTCACATTGCTCACTCTCACCTCCTCGCTCGTGCACCAAACTCCCCACATTCGAATTTGCACGGGCGAGAGCAAAACGGCACCAATAGGTATACCAGACAAAGCATTATCAACAGGCTCGCAGATTCTCATAGGTGACATAAAATCTGCATCCACACGTCAAGCAAACACCTGCCGAAACTCGGGAATCGATGCTGGTGATTTCCAACCGCAAGGCTGTTCAGGTCAGCCAGGTACGTTTGCGAAGGCTCTCACTCCGGCTGCGCAGAGAACACAAAGCCATGGGACTTCAGCTCGAACGCGATGAGTGAAGCAGTGGCCTGGCAGAGCTGCAATGGGTATTCAGCCTCCTGTGAGGTCATGAACTGTACGCATCCTTGAGCGTCTTGCAACTTCCACGGCAGGTGTGGGTGTTTACGATCACAACGAAGGCACAGTGCACTGAGGTCAAAATCTGCAAGGAAGGCTGTTTCCTTCTGCCGCTTTGATCCATGCATACAGTAATCGAAACAGAAAAAGGCAAATCCCAACTGCAGCAGTGCACGAAAGTCATCAAGAATCCACATGAGCGACTCTCTGGGTTCTCGATGACGACCAGAGCACCGGCCTGGTGTACAAGTGCGGCTGCCTGACAGGGCGGTTTGCTGACAGCACCCTGTCATCGTCCAGCCCAGTGTTCCAAGGAAAACCATAAGGAAATTCAGGAGACCGCAAAGGCTTCGGCCCTGGTCGACTGCCCTGAACTTTGATGCACCTAGCCATGCTGGAAGTCCCACACGGAGGCGCGGCAAAAAGACATGCAACGAGACCCTGGGACACAGTTGTCTGATGTTCGGGATCGAGCAGGTCCAGCTTCGCTGCAGCTGCCTTCACCCGTTTGCGATCCACATAGTGGTCTATGCCCAATGCGTGCATTCCCCACACTTTTGCCTGTGCTGACATCCCCGCAGACCCGCAGAAAAACTCTAGGAAGTGCGGGGCAAACGAGGTGTAACGATGGGGCGGCAGCATTGAGCAAAGCAGGTGCTCCCTTTGAAGCACGCTGCGAAAAAGCACTTTGCTCCGAAGCGTTGTGTGCATCCGAGCCCTCGCACGGACGGGACGGTGACCGCGAACGGTCAGAATTGCTGGCACGACCCTTGCCAACACCAGCTGAAAAATCTTGAAACTCTGCTTGTCTGGCCCCGGAAGTCAGTGCTTGTGCTGCAGAAAAGTGTGTGTCTTGCTGAGACACCCCACAGCGCAACAGACATGCACGCGCGAGCAGTTGGGATCAACACACTGCCCAAGGTTGTATGAGAAGCAGGCGTTCCCCTCTTCATCAACCGGAGTTCCACCACGCAGTTTCTGGGGCATAGGAGTCTTCTGGGCTTTCCCAGCTCCTTTCGGCTTTCTTCTCAGCCCGCCGCCCTTTGGCTGGCCCCGGGGGCGGTGGAGCAGGCTCTTCGCCTGCTTTGCGCCTTGTCTCAGCCGGCCTTCCGGCTAATTCGCCCTCGAAGCAGGTCGCGGCATCAAAAGCCACGGAACTGCCGGCATGTTTAACACTGGCTCCACATGACAGTCAAGTGGCAGCTCGCCAGTCACTGTTGCAACGAGGCCAGTCCTAGTTCTCTCCGCAAGCCGTGTGTGAATTTCTCTGTCAGTCTGGCAGAGCTGGCCCATGGTCACTTTGAGGAAACCCGACGGTAGGCCTCCAAAACTTATCAAACAAGCGAGCAATAATCTTTTCATGAGCTCCGAAACTCATGGCTGCAGCAGCATGATAGGCAACACCCCGTCGGCGAATGGCATTCTGCAAATCAAGAGCGGTTGCAACCTTGGTCTCTATGTCCAGGTCTGCACAACTTTCACGCACCACCCCGTTCCTGTCAGCTTTCCACGCTTCAAGGGGGCATTCTCTGCAAGTCCCTGTACTTCTTGATTTCGAGTTGTAAGCCGCGACCACTCAAAATACCGCATCTGCCCTCCTCAACACATTGAGCGACTGCATTAACCAAGGCGTGCGATGGTTCCAGCTGGTTCTCAACCATGAGAGGCGCGATCAACGACCGTACTTCGTCAAGCCTGTGAGCAATCTCCAGCGCCGGGAGCTTCTTAGGCGCATCACCTTCGGAAGACTCAACACGGCGCTTCAGGTCTGCAGCGTTCATAGTGTAGCTCGCAAACGCTAGTTGCCTAAGCTTGGGCGCATCAACATGTGCAGCATCACCCAATTTGGGAGTAATGACATTGTCGATGAAGGACTGCTCAGAGGCTTCGGATGCACCAGGTAGCGTTGGCACACAGAATGCAAAAGTTGCGTAGGTGTCCCAACCTTTGTCCACTGGGTCCCGCACGATTTGCTGCGAGAGCCCAATGGCCGCACACCTTGCAGCAAAAAAACCGGTCTGCTGTCCACAACCGACATGGCGGGCGATCACACTCTAAGCGCGACTGTCTAGGCGTCATGTGACACATTAAAAATCTCACGTGTCATGTGAAAAATGGAAAACACTAACCTTCCTGAGACATGCCCAATTCCGAAATGCCATTTCCGACACTGCACCTTTGCAGTGGCCGGGGCCTACCCCAGCACTCGAGCCCTCGCTCGGTCGGAAGATATAATCTGGTGACATTACAAGCTGTTGCAAATCAAGGTCACTCATCAAACGAGATAAAGGAATGCCGCATGTTTTACCGCTTTGGCTTGAAACACTTCTCGCACTTCCTGAAGACTTCGTCAGGGCGCAACTCTAACTTCTCGAAATGCGCTGTGGGTAGCAAACCACATCTGGTCACTTCAATTTCCCCGTCCATGGGGTCTGCCTCGTCTTGCCCCGTGGCAAGGTGGGTGACCTGTGTCTTCCTGTTTCTGAAGCAAGCCACTGCCGAATTTGGTGCAAATGGCTTCCGGGTCTGGCCCACGCTAGCACTGTGGGCACTCACACTTTGGGAGACCTCTACAGTCTCGGGCTCAAACAGTCAGACCCCTCCGAGTCTGACCCCAATGCACTGGCGCTTCCACCACCAACGAATCCGGACTCGGCAGCGGCTGCACCAAAGTGTCCTCCACCCTCATCGGAGAACCCCGCTGCCGCAAAAGAGAATTCTTCTGCAGAAGAGGCCTCCAACGCAGCCTTGATTGAAGTGAAACCCATCCACCTGTTTGCAAGTGCTGCATCCGGTGCAAAGATCCCTTTCCTGATGCAATACAGAAGTCCACTCAGAATAACAACAACTGGTGTGTGTTCTTCTCTGCCATACTCGCTCATGGTTCTGTCCCCGGCCTTGATGTGGTATCCAGCCAAGCGCCTGACGGACTTCTCAACTCCAGCCTTGCACAACCAGGACAAGATCGTGACTTTGCAAGAGTGGGAGCCAATGTTCTCACAGCCCTCTGGCATCAGGAGCTCCCTCAACCAAACTACTCCTTCCTCCGAAGAGAGGGGGAGGGTATTCCATCCACCTCCACAAAAGGCGCTGGCATAAAGGGAATATCTTGCCCAGCAGACAGACCCATATTAAGACCACCATCTCCAGGCAGAGCGCAAACTGCCGGGAGCAAACGCTTCACAGCAGCTTTCTGCCTGTTGGCCGTCTTGTGATAGTAGAGCTCCGCCTCAAGCGTTCCCTTACCAGAGGCATCAATCGCCAAAACTGGCTCACTGACTACATGCTGTCCGTCCGACCATCTGAGCCTTGCATGAACCAAGAAGCAAACGAATCCAGCAAAAATCGAATCGGCAGTTGGTTCAGTGGAAGCGGCTGCACGTTCCAGCGTGACCACCTGCTTCCCAAGGTCTCCTTCATGTCCACTCCCAAGAGTCTCCGCTGACAGCCAAGGCCTGCAAAAATCCCTGAGCCTTCGTAGCAGGTGCTTTCTCATCACACAAGTGGCAGATGTACTCATATGCAATCCCTTCATCAGTTGGAAAAAGAACGAAGCCCTCTCCCAACTCCGCAATCCCCCAACGGATGAAAGCCAACATCGATCCTGCGCGAGAGAACAAGGTAGCAGTTGCCTTAGATCTGAAAACGTCAGCCAATACTGCAAGCATCTCACTGCTCGTCATGCCTTGTATCTGTATTCCAACCGTAGTCGAAAAGGGGTTCCGTTGGACGATTTTCAACTTACTTCTTTTCCGATCCTTTTCCTTGGCCCAGGAATTCGAGGCCAACCTGTGTTTCCACTGCTTCCTGACAGGGACCTTGATCGGCGATTGGGCAGGGCGTGATGCTTCAGGACTCACAGTCAAGGGTGCATCAAGCTGCGGCACAAAACTGGATGCGGAATACGGCCAGGAAACATTTCCCAATCCATTGTAAGGGGCCCGATTCCCAGGGAAGAAGGAAAGCTGCATGCGTTGCTGGAACTGAGCAGGCAGCCTCCCTGAATAGAATATTTGTGAGGTGCTCCTTCTGCTTTGGAGTAGATTCCTCCATCAAATCTCTGGCACAAATCCCCCCTTAATAAACCAAAATTTTCAACGTTCCACGGGAAAACTGCGAGACAGGCGGTCCAAGAACCTGCGTGTGATCCCACGCTGCAGACGGATCCCAAGACTGCCTATAGTAACCTATTAATTTTGGTTTTTTGGTCCCCAAACCCTGCAAAACAGCCAAATTCTCCAACCAGCTGAACGTTTTTCGATGTCACCGGTCTTTGTCACCACTCCGTTTTTGGTGCAAAAAGCGCTGAAAACGGCCACTCCCAAAAGCGCGTTTTTTCGTGTCAGACGTCAAAAGTGGTGCCTGAGCCTCCAAATTCGCTCGTTTTCCGCCGAAAACCGGCTCCAAACATTCGCCGTGCTCCGAAATCCGTCTTCTGCCCCGAAAAGCCTGCGAATTCCAGCCCACTGAGGTCGTCGCCGCTTGTCACCGCTTTGTCACCACTCGCTTTTTGGGTGCAAAAGTGCGCAAAACCGGGCCCAGTTCTCGAGCTCCTTCTCCGCAGGGTTTTCCGCGGACAGCCCGCCGAGGACCAGGCTCGGAGTCCGACAGCCCGCCGAGGTGGTCCGTCAGCCCGCCGAGCTTGTCACCATCCGTTTTTGGTGCAAAAAGCGCTCAAAACGGTCGAGTCCGAAGAGTCCGTTTTTCGTGTCAGACTGCAAGTAGGATGCCCGAGCCTCCAAATTCGCAGGTTTTCGGTCGAAAGCTCCAGACAACCACTTTGCTCAGTTTTCCGCTTTCGGGCCGGAAAAGCGGCGAATTCCAGCCTGCCGAGCATGTCACCGTTTGTCACCGCTTCGTCACCGCTTCGTCACCGGGCCCAGTTCCCGAGAGGACTCGGTTCTTGGCAAGTTTGAGTCAATAATGGAACCGGGTGATTCATCAATGGCTCATGAATGGGCAAGGTTGGTTCATGAATGACCTGCGGGGCATTCATGATAGCCGCTGAGACAAGTGTCCTTTGCCGGTCTCATCATGAGGCCGAGGTGTCCCAAGCGCTTTGACCGACGCCATCGGTCAATTCACATAAGTGAAGGACCTCGCTTCATGCCCAGTGTCCGACGCCATCGGACACTGCGTCATTCCGCACTTCGTGTACTGGTGGGGGCTGTTGCGAGATTAATTATACCACCCAGCGCTACGAAGGCCCCGAATGACTCATAGCGACTCAAGTGAGGGCGTGTTGTGAAACTACAACACCCCAGCGTTACAAGCGCGTAACGGCTACTCCTAAGAAAACATGTTTGAAGGACCTGTCACGGGCAACATCCCGGAGGTCCTGGACAACGGAGAGGTAACTGACGGTACGCACGTCACAGCAGGGCAGCTGGCCCTCGCTTTGACGCCCTACGCCCAAGTAACTGACCTGGCGGTGAACACGGCAGCCTCCGGCAACAACGCGGCCGCCATCCAGTCCCTGGACGACCGAGTCACCGCCGAGCTGACCTCAAAGCTGGACAGCAGCGCGCTGGCGCCGGCAATTGCGCCCCTGGCCACGGCGGCGGCCCTGGCCACCACGGACGGACAGGTGGCCGCGCACGGAAGCAGCATCGCCGCGCTGCAGAGCTCGCTGACCACGGGTCTTTCCAACAAGGCAGACCAGTCGGCCTTCGACGTGCTGGAGGCGTGGTGGCCACGAAGAGCACCCCGGACGGCGTGGACCTGAAGCTGTCCAACTACAGCACACGAACGGCTCCATCGCCTCCGCCAACAACGCCACGCTGGCCACGGTGGCCGCCAACTACGGCCTTAAGACGGTGGTGGACCAGCACTCCCTAGGCGGCGAGAATCACGCCGCTGGAGGTCGACACCAAGGTGGCCAACTCTCTCCTGGGGCCGCACCGCCGCCGCGGCGCTGGCCTCCAGCTCGCAAGCCGAGACGCCTCCATCTCGGACTGCAGGCCTCCAAGGCAGACGCCAGCACCCTGACTGCTTACGCTCTGCAGTCGGCCGTGGACACTTTCTGGACTCTAAGATAGCGGCAGCCCTCTTGGACGCTGTCACCGCGGCAGCCCTGGACGCCGCCCTCCTCGGCAAGGCGGACGCAAGCGCGCTGGCCTCCCTCACCCAGGCAAGGAGTCTATGCATGCACCCCATACGGACACTTATCCTGTGCTCCACTGGGAGTTCGGGCACTCTCCAGGTGATGGTTCCAAGAAGTTTCTGTGGCAGTTGTCTCAACTGCTCAGACCCACAGAAACCTATGTGACGGTGCAAAATGATTTATTATCCACTTGCAGACCTGGAAAATTCGGCGGGGTAGGGGTTCCAGACATCCCCGTCCTGCAACCTAAAGTACTTATTGCATTGCCCAAAGATGAAAAACCAAATCTTGCTGCAGGTCTCAAACTCCGAGTCTGGAAAAAGGGGCAAGCCGCACCTCCCGTTGGCTCGAGATTGAACTTGGTGTGCAAACAACTTACTTGTGTGACTGTTGGATTGGGTTTGGTCACACTTGTGTCCCCTTGAGTAAGTGGTATTGCCCGGATCTGCTTAACTCTCTCTTTTTGGACTGCAGCAAGGTACCTAAGTGCGTTGGCGGTGAAACCTCATGTCCCAAGCTTTTCTCAAGTCCTGCAACATTTTCTTTTTCTGGATCGCCGATTTTTCTCAAGCCTGCTGCAGCGTCAGCGCAGTGGTTGCCTATTGCCTAGTATTTTCCTAGCAGTGTGGCTCTCTTCTAGTCTGGTCCGCGTTTTCCCCTTTTGTCGGCGGGGCTTGGTGCTCGATTGCCTGATGGGGTTGCCGCTCCAGCCTTGATTCGACTCAGGAGCGGCGGGCGTCACAGGGTGGGCGTGCGTCTTCAAGGGTTAAAAAATAAAAAAAACCCAGATGCAGGTTGCGAACGACGTTGCTTCCGCGAACGAGCTCCCAAGTCGTGAAGCCCGCCGGCGCGTTTTTTCCTTCTCCGCCGCTGCCAGAAAGCTGCAGGGCGGCGAGCTCCGCGAGGATTGCGTCGAGGGCGGTCTCGCTGGCCGACGGCTAGCAAGCGCTGCGACGAAGGCCTGGGTGGCGAGACCAAGCAGGGCATTTGCCATCTTGGTGTCAACCTCCAGCGGCGTGTCCAACCCGTCCAGCGTGGAGAGCAACACCCTAATATGGGGGCCATACGACAAAGCGTGCGAAGGAATCACATAGTTTGAGCTTTATGTCAACTTTCGGGTGGTTACCCAAGCTGAAATGCCCATCAACATTTCTAAAGGCTCAAATAGACCGGAATATTATATGCCAGAGCAAAATTCGGCTGCTTACGGTCTTGGAAAGAGGCATTCGTAGAATGTGGCTTGAATCACTCCGGACACTTGCACTGCTTGTGAACCAACCGCTATTCCCTTGCGCAGAATCTAACTGGGTGCGGGCGCTGCAAAAAATTTTGCCTATCGATCACGGGTCAGGCCTGACACAAAGGCCGCAGGATATCCTGATGCGACTTGATTTTCTGGATGCAAACTTCTGCACGTTTTGCATCACACGGCAAAGTTGCAAGGCAAGATCAAAGTTGTCAGCGCTCCAATGTGTGTTCGGTTCCGGATCTCTACAAATTTTTCGGACTAGATCCACAGTGTACTGGCTGTCACTGTAGATAGTCAGGGTCGCAGCACAAGGGTGACACTGTATAGCCAACACACTGCTGTGAGCTCTGCACGATTTATGGTTTGCTGACCTGTCGTAAAGCCAACTTGTATTACCTTAAAGCTGTCCGGAAGCACAAAGCTACTGTTCCATCCTATTGTACTCAGTCTACTCTGGTCGGTTTGGCATGTGTCTGCGACGATTGCCCAAGTGGCCTCTCTCAGGCAGTGGTGCTGGGTGACGTCCGACGAGCCATCTGTCCAAACTGTAACGGTACCAGTATTTGGCTGGATGTCTGGCAAAGGTAAGACATGTTGGGCCCTAGTGTGCAGAGTTTGTAACTCCAGCTCCAGCTGCGGAGCAACAGGGAAGGCAAGGTATGGCTGCTGTGATTCCTCAACCAAGGTTAACCATTGGCTCCACTCTTCTCTGTTGGGTTCTGGAAGGCACCCGTCATGTATCTTTTAATGAGTGCCCGCTCTTCGTCTGAAAGCCTTTGCATCTGGCGCATGGTGTGCACAATGTCAACTGTGTCAATTTCCTGCCAACTTTTTCGTTTGAGAACTTCAATAGTGACCACATTGTTCCATGTAGTCAATAGGAAGTCGGTGATGTCTGGCTTGGAGGATTTCGTCAAGTCTAGCGCAACCCCGTCTGAATTGACTATAATGTAGTGTTCCTCAATAGTACAGAAGAGCAGTTCTGCCATTCGCGACAGTGCTGACGCTGGTCCTGGCCTACGCGCGCGGGATCCACTGCTGTGGCGCTCGTGTAGGTGTCTCGCATTTGTCCAGACAAGGTGTACACATTCTGGATGAGTTCCCAACATTTTTCTACATAGGCGAAGGATGCGTGTTGCAGCATAATAGAGTGGATCGCAGATACGCGTCGCGAGACAAGTACACGACATCCAAGGATTGGCACATGACTTGTTGTCAATTAGGCACGAAGTGAATGCCGATCTTAGGTGTGCCATTTTCTTCAGGGATGGAAAAAGTCCTTCACACCCATACATTGCATGGGGAAGTATGGATGCGTGGATAGCTCTACTGGTGTTTTCATTGGTCAACGGAAACCTAGACAATGTATAAGCCCTACGGATTCCTTCCGAAATTCGCGCTTCCTGATTACCCGTATATCGGCATCCTGTGTAGTTGGCCACTGTACCTAGATCAATGCCGTGATTTTTAGAGGGCAATTGTTCCCTTTCCGTTTGCATTCTGTTGTACCTTTCCCAGGCAAGCTTCCCAGTCTTGCAAGTTGACCAGGTCCAGCTCTTGGTATATGAGATCTCTTGTTTCCAAACACGATGAATGGTCCTGTTGGCGTCTGCTGCGGCAGTGACATGTTTAGGCGCACACAGGTACTCAAGGTTATCTGCATAGGCAAATGGTGTTGCATTTTTTGCCTCCATCTGCCATGCCCATAATGCACCATAGGCAGCAATTGAGGCTATGCCCAAAGGGTCTCCCTCTGGCACTCCTGTAGTGGAAGGCACTGCTTCTGAAACAGCTCCTTGGATTATTACAACCCGAACAGAGCTCTTATGCGCCCGTAACCATGTGTCAACGATGTGCTTTGGTGCTCCCAGCTTACGAAAAAGAACTCCCAATGGCAGTCTAGCTAGAAAATTAAAACACTTCTTTAAGTCTGTCACTAGACCCGCCATTTCGCATTTATGCAAGACAGCGTTTTCCACTTTTGCTTGGGATTGCCACCAAACGGATTCCGCAGTGCGGCCTGGCATACCTGCTGAAACAGCCCTAGGAAGGTGAGTAACCCACGCTTGTACTAGATACCTATTTACGATTTTCGACCATAGGCGAAAGAGTAAAGCGAAGATTGTTATTGGCCTTCTGCCTTCCGGCGAGTAGTCATCTGATGTTTTCTGCAGAAATACTGCACGTGCTGTAACAAGTATTCCTGGCCAGCTGGCTCCATCCTGGAGCTGGTTGAAAATGCTCAGCAGATCCTCCAGGGCACTGTCTGGAAGAGATTTCAGTTCGGGGCAGCTGAAACCGCAGCTGCCTTTGGAAGGTTTATTTTTTGTTCTGGAAAGAGCATCTCTCCAGGCGGGTACAGTCAGGGTCGGTATGGGAATGTCCGGCAACTGCGGTGCAAATGTCTCGACAAGTTGGATAGCTTGCAGCCACTCTGATTCCTGGTCTCTTTCCTCTTCCGTATCTCGTTGCCACACGGGTTGCCATACACCTAATAAATTATTAATGGCTGTGGTCGCTGAGGTGGACCACTGTTCGTGGTGGATCACAAATTGTGTAGCTGTTGCGGGCAGTGTGTCCAGCACATAGACTTCAGGTCTCGGTCGTTCTAAAATGCGACAGCGCTCTCCTTGGATAATAAGAACTTCACCTGCGGCTATGTGAGAGCCGGAAATACGGATACGAGCCAACCCCTTTGAGGTTGTCCGCAACCTAGAGGCGTCGTACTGTATCGTGGAAGTCATATGGTTTGCTGGAGAAAAAGCAGGTTTACGGAGCAATTGCGCAGTGAATTTTCCCCCGTTCTTGCTCCAGTCAACCTCGAGTTTTGTTTTAAAATCCTGTGTGCGCATCGTCCGGCATTGTGCTGCAAATTGATCACAATCAGCGCGGGCGCACTGTATCAATTTTTCAACCCAAGGTATTGCAGATAGTGCAATGCAGTCGATGTACCACACTCCTGTAGATTGTTGGCACCAAGTTGGAAAATCTGGCTGATAGCCCTTTGCAACCCGTATGGAATGCCAAAGGGCACACAGTTGGTCGCGGTGTATTGGCCTCCCCTGGGGGCCACAATAGGCGGCAAGTGTTTTCTTAAAAGCATACAACCTCCTCACTTGTCTGGTCTTATGTACAGCTGTGTAGGACACGACCTCGACCAATGGGTCATAGGTACGGTTGTTGGCAAATTTTGGAAGGGGTGCAGGTTGCACACTACGAAACACGGGTTTTTGGCACCTACCACGATAAGCTGCTGGCAAGTAGGCAGGACCATCTGGGTCTCCACTTGAGGCAAGTGCCCCATTCACTGCAGTCTCCACAATACCTGCCCATTGCGAAAGCCGTGCTTCTACGGTAGCCTGCGGATTGTTTTCTATGTCACTCCTTGCATTATTGTAATGCTCTTGTATGGATTTTTTGCTGGGTCTTAGGTCTGTCCAATCACGAGGTATTTTCCATGTTGTGATGGCTTCAGTATCAGAGGAAACCAAAAAGGTAACTGTGAACGGCAGGTGCGCCCCTAGCCCTTTTTGCAGGTGTACCTTAGCCCCGATAATCTTGTCACTCAGGGGACCTTTCACAAGTAAATTGTCAGGATAAGTTACCCCCATGCATGTTGGGTGAATGTTATCAGGCCATCTGGATTTTGCTAGTTTCATAATGTCCAGAAACCCCTGCTGCTCGAGCATTGGCATAATGCGATCATCTTGCAGGGCCATGTTGAAGTCTCCTCCAAGGAAAACGTTACCCCGTACGGCAGCAGCACGTCTGGCTGCATGGGATAAGAGAACCAGGTTTTTATCCCTATGTTCCTTGTGCGTCGCAGTGAAACAATAGATCACAATAGTTAAGACTGGAGTGGCACCGAATGTAGTCCAACATTCTTGGTATCGGCATGACATCAAAAGGGGATCAGGCGGAAGTTCTCTGCATTTCTGTATGGGTAGTCTGGACCAAACAGCAACTCCGATGGGTGCCCCCTTGGTGCAGGTTGAAGATTTGGTTTCACGAAATTGGGGGACGGGGTGACCCCAGATGGCCGAAAGCTTGTTTGAAACCAAGGTCTGCTCAAGTTCAAGTTGGTGGTCCTTCATGGCACCAGTTTCGGATAACAGGTAAAGGTCAGCAACTACACCACAAATGTCAGCTGCATGGTTATGGACAGTTGTGGGGTTAAAGATACAAACCGTAAAAACTTGGTATGGTCCTGGGTGCGTAGCTTCCCCAAACCGAATTGCACATCCAAGAGCAACTTGTGTCTGCCAAGCATGAGAGCTCAAGGGAGCCTGCATATCCTTGAACGGAACCTGGGCGCTGCATCTTTTACCCCACATCGATCTGATCCTTTCGGAATGCAACCTAAACTTTCTCATGGCACATGTGCGAATGCACTCGACATTTAGAATTATTCCCGCCTGACTGGTGCAAAGATACACAAGTGATGCAGGGAGCTGGATGCTCAACCTACTGGCGGCCGTGGTGTTGGCGATGTGCTGGAGATGCACTCCTGCTACATGTCGTCATCATCACTTACTACACGCTGTGCCTTCTTGGCAGGTTCAGCTTTTTCAGGCTTATCCCTCGGGGATGGCCTAGCTTTCGTGGCCTTACTGATGGCCTGCTGCATGCTTGTCTCTAACTGGGTAGTGACTGCTGCAACGATACCGTGCAGTTGTGTGGTGATGGCCGACTGCATCTCATGCTGCGAGTCCTCAATCTTTTTCTGACCCTCAGCAAGAGCCTGCATTCTCTGCTCCAAGGAGTTAAGACGTTTGTCCTGCTCCTCGTGCTTGGCTTGGACGGGCCCTGATGTCGTACGGGGTGCAGCTGGTACTGCCTTGGTCGCAGCATTAGCCCACGGGTCATGGTGCAGCCATGGATCCACGGATGATACCGCTGCCTTGGGCTCGGGAGTTTTTCCTGCCAATACTACCGGGGAGGCAGCAGACTTGCGTGTCTGCACACTGGTGATAAGGATAGAGGCTGTCCCCAGTTGGACACACCAAGTTGACGGATTTGAGTGTGCACCGACTAACCAGGTACGCTGGTCCAACCTTTTGATGGGTTTCAGCGGCCATACCATTTCGGTCCCCAGCTTGATGAGTGACTCCCGAGTCATGCCAGCCGGGAGATGGGTCAATTTGTACAACCCTTTCACATTGATTGGCTCATGCCATTCTTCTCCCAGGCGCACTTTGGCGTGAAGCTCCTGCGCGTTGGCTGAGAGAGCCCTCACTGCATAATTTGGTCTCGATCCTCCGCCACGAATGAAACCAAGATGGGGCAGGCCGGAGCAGGCTGTCTCCATGCTGACACGAGTGGCATCCGCAATCCAAAAGACGGGGTATTTTGCATCAATCCCCCCTGCAGCATCTCTTGGAGTAACATAAACACAACTGAAGCCCGAAAGGCGCAACAAGTCACAAAGATGTGAAGCTGGGACGCTCACCCATATCTGAACTGTGTTGGCGTCTGCAGGCAGAGCTCTGTCTCTGTCCTTACGGAATGAACGGCCCCACACTGCCATGACATGCACTTGCATGTCTCCTAGGCGGCCGAGAACTTTAGCAGGAGCTTGGATCAAGCTGGTCCAAACTTCAGGTTGAAAGTCCTCTGCAAACACTGTAAGCGAACAAGTGACAGTTTCGGCTACAACCGTCTGGAGCTTCGGCAGACCGAGTTCAACTGGTTTCGCGCCAAGTTGATACATCGTGCCCCTAAGCAGCACGCGGTCACGAGTGCCCGCTGCCAATGCTGGAAACTCAACCTTGGATTTGCGTATCTGGTCGTGGCACTGGAGTTCCTCCCCAAGCACGATCACCGCCAGTTCATCTGCAGCAGCAGGTGGCTGGGCCAGCCACGGCAATGCTTCCTGCTGGGAGAGAAGGGCATGATTTCTGAAATCACATCTGACGGTGCGGCATCTCCATTCAAGAAGGTCCCAACTTCAAGTTGAAAATCCGATGCACTGGGCGGTGGGCCAACGGGTTTTTTCGGGGGCCGTTTGCTGGTTCTTCGAGATTTACCAGCACCCTTGCCTGAAGCTTTGGCATCTTGATAAAGGTCGACCCCATGCTTGGCAGCCAAGTCAACCAACGATTGCTTCTGCTTCGTCATGGAGGGTTCCGTCTCAAGAGAGGCAACGTCCGAATCCTCACACTTGGTGAGCAAGTCCTCCACTTTTTGGGCAATCTTGTGCACGGGGACTCCTTGCTGGAGCAGAATGGTGGCACATCTTGTACCTAGCGTCTTTGAACGACCGCCACCTCTGACACCCCGTTGCCGGAGTACAACCACAACACTAGCCAAGTGGTGGGCCTTGGTGTTCCAAGCAATCTGATGGCTGTTGACCCATGGTTCTACCTCGTCAAAATGAACGTGTGGTGGCGCTTGGGCATTACGGCACGCATCTGACAACTCACAGGTTGCGGGCACCTGAATTAGTCTTGCTTTTGTCAAACCTGGCCATTTGATCCACAATTCGACACGCGCTGGCTCTGGTCCTAATGATGGCGTTAGATTGATCCTGAGGGCAAGTTGAGGAGTTTGATCAACAGTTTCATATGGTGCCAATACTTGCACCCATCCCTCGGTTTGCAAGACTGCACAGCTGGGAGCTCCGGCTGCATTGATCATCTGCTGCAACTCGTGGGCGTAATCAAGCACCAGCATGGCGGTATCCTGTGGCACCCGCTGGGTGTGAAACAAATTGTCATTCCACGACCACATGATGAAGCATGAAGGATGCTCATGGCTGGTGGTGGGCAGAACCTCATGGAGCATGGTTCTGAGTTCTGCAATTCGGGATTCTCCATGTCTGGCAAGGCTGTGTGATACCACATGCAGAGTGCAACACTCCCTGACTTCCCACAGGAGTGTAGCTTGCCGAGATCCGCGGGGTCTGTTTACCCACACGTCATGGTCATGCGATGCAATACCTAACGTCTCAAGAATCCTACCCACAGTGATAGGCTCATGTAAGACGAGTTGGCTGTGAAAGGTCTCCGTCGTGATGTTGGCGGCCCAAGTCACTTCAGTGGGCAATGTGGGTGAGACCTCGGACTGAACAGTATTCACAATCAGGTGTGACCACTGCCCTCGTGCGACGACTTGCGAGGTTCTCGCCCTGACACGCTGGCCTAAGAAGGAACTGATGTGTTCCATGGGATCAACCGCGGCAATGCGCAGAACCCTGCGAGCATGGCGTGCAACCGCGACACTGAGCACGTACAAGGCATGCAAAGGAGCAATGAAGTTCCCTACCTGTTTGAAGGCTTCGCACAAATCTGATGGCAACACTGGCGCTTTCTTGATGCCATGCGCAACCAGGACTTGGTGCGGCGACAGGAAGTGGGGCTTCCCGCGAGTGTGACGTGCCTCAAAGACAAGCGCTGCGAAAATGCCCTGGGCTTCTGCCAAATGCACACTCAGGTTGTGCTGTTGGGAATATGCAGCCATGATCGTTCCCAACTTGTCATTGGAGCAAATTGCCCGTGCCCGGATGTCGTTCCTACGGTGCCTACGGCATGCTGACTGGCAAGAATCTCGGATTATTGTAAACGTCAATTGCCGCATCTGAGAGTTCCAAACTACGCCTGTGTTCCTCATCGAGGGTCAGGTGCCAGGCATCGAAAGAGGCGAGATTGGGATGGCCCAACTCCAGCCACCTGTAGCTGATGAGCTCTTCATCTTCCCCAATATGCCTTCCAAACAATGCAAGCCATCTGGGTCGAGTCACGGGGGCCAAATCCTGGAGTGGCGCAACATCCTCCCACAAGAATCTATAGCCTGCCCATACTGCGAGACCTTTGATAAGCTGGAAATCTCTGTGCTCCACGATGGTGGACACATTTTCGGTAACAATCATGAAGGGTTTACACAAGTGTGCAGCCTCAAAGACTTCCAGCCACAATCTCCCGCTTTCAGATTCAAACCCTGACTGAGCTCCTGCCCGCGACCAAGGAGACAAGGACAAGAGACTGCCCACATGTTGGCTCCGGTGCAGCTGTGTAACACAGCCAATGTGCGGGTTGTCGCCCAAAAGAGATGGTGGCCCAGCTCAAGTGCGTCGTCTGAGGACGGGACATGCTGTGAGGTCAAGTGAATCCCTCCGTGATTCCTCTGGTGTGTCTCAGCGGCATGCACGCAATTGTCTATGCAGGCAACGGTGCATATGGGGGCGTTACAATCTTGGAGATGACTGATGGCATGTGACCAGCCACCGACTCCACCGGCAAATATGTCCATGACTCTAAGCTGCTGGGGGAGTGGCTGACCTGGGTCATGCTGCACAACGGCAGTGTCTCGCTGGCACATGGCTCTAAGCGCAGAAGCACTCCTGTCAACGTGCACACTGGCCAATACAAGCACACTGTGTGGTGAAATGGCTGTTGGCAGCAGATCGGATGTGGTGATGTTGACCAGAGTCTCATGCTGGAGTGCACCTGTGAAGTCTGGGTCTTCACGGAAACCTGGCAGATCAACCAGATTGGCCTGGTACTCAAGCATGTCGAGATGTCTACGAGTCAACGTCCACCTCCTGATACAGATATGTGCACATCCTCCTATGTCCCAAATGGGGTCATGGTTTCGGAGGCACCCCCTGCCAAACAGCCACTGCTCAATGACACCCGGCTGCTGCGGCCTCGGGTCTGGCCTGGATGCCTCAGGTCTGCTCCGAAACATGCCACCGCAAACCCACGATCTCTCAACCGGATGACACATGTTTGCAAAACACCAATGGGCACTCCTGGATCCAGGGTGGAACCATTTGCCGTTGGGATAACACGTCTGGCCAGCTGAAGAAGCGTAACAACGTCTCCTAATGTCTGATTGGATCTCGCCTGCAAAACGACCGGTTTTGTGGTACAACCCAGATGAAGTGGCCGGGTGTTGTATTCTGATTGGCAATGCTCCTGGACCCTGGACTGGGTGTAGGATCACCGTGCTCTGGAGAGCATTTCTGGTGGTTGGCGTGCTGGCACCGATGCAATGAGCTACCCCTCACCGATGCCAGGCCGGCGCATTTTTGATCTATATCGCAATCTGGGTTTGATTGATTTTCTGCAGGCTCATAATGCTTAGTAAACACGTCTGAGTGCAGGTCGGATGTATACTCCTGTCTCTCCCAAAGATGTGCATCGGATTTGGAGTCCTTGGTATCGTGCTTTGGGAAAGTCTCCTTTTTCGCAATCCCATGCAATCCTGAGAAGGGCAATGAGCTGATTTTCATGTCTGGGCATGGGAGTGTCCACGCTGGAAAGGTCGTGGGTCCTCCCTCGCATCTGTCGTCCCCGAAATAGGAACTCGAACCCGATGAGATGTCTGTGCCACTCCCGGCATTGGTACATGGTCGCGGTCCTATGTCATGCATGCTGGCCGCACGCCCAAAATATCTGCTGAAAAAGGAGGGCAACTCCAATTTACCCAAGGCAAACGAAAGAGGCTCTCCAAATTCAACGGAAATATTCAAGCATGACGTCCACTGATCTTTTGGCTCTTTGATTGCCCTCCCTGGCGACGCACTCTCAATGCTAATCGAGGCACACGTTTGCCACTTAGGCAACACATGCTCAGAAAAAGGTGCACAGGGTGCACACAGGCTGTGTCCTGGCTTTGGCATTGTTCCTGCCTTATCTTCTGAACCCTGGGATGTGGTCCTTGCTGTGCGTGAGACAGGGCGGGAAGCAGGGATTCCTAGACAAACAAGATGCCCAAACCTGGTTACCACTAATGTCTCTGCAAGCATCGGCCAGGCTCGCCCTGAGGTCTCAACCCAGCGGGTGCCAGATTTCACACGATAACCTGAGGCAAATCCAGTCGCCCTGTGGATCACGGATGCGATTGTGTCCTCAAACCTGACATCACAAGTGACGAACTTTCCCTCAAACTGCACAGTCACAGATTTACTAAAAGTGCTTTTCCGAAAGAAGCGATCTAGGCTGTCCTCGAAGTGCAACTCTCTAGGTACTGTGATGAGGCCGAAGGATGATGTCTCAAGGCAGGCTCTTGGTGCCAATCTGAATTTGCTCAAGTCACTCCAAAACCAGGCGGTCGGGTCAAATCTGGCATGTAAGTTGGGCTGGGGGGCTCATAGCGAAAACAAGGTCGGCTTACACGTGGCAGCACACTGGCAAATGGCCTATCCACATGGTCACGGCTCTGTTCGTCCCAATGCAACATGGCGGGCCCCTCTCCCCATCTATAAAGGTCAACCAAGCTACCGGCGCGAAGGTCTGAGCCAAAAGCTTGCAACCTGCATCTGGGGGCTCCTCCCTCTGCTGCGCTGGCCAACGGCGACGACACGCTGAGCATCACGGCAGACTGCTACTCCACGGCGGGCACTGACGCTGCTATAACAGCAGCCTTGCTGGCCTACTACACCTCGGCGCAAGTGGACGCGCTGTTGGGAGACTACCGCACAGGGGCAGCGCAGGACGCGGAGACGACCAGCGCCATCTCGGCCGCGCTGCTGGCCTACTACACCTCGGCGCAAGTGGACGCGCTGTTGGGAGATTACCGCACGGCAAGCGCGCAGGACACGCAGACGCAGGCCGCCATCACGGGCGCGCTGCTGGCCTACCGGACGGGCCGGACCAGGACGTGTTCACAACCAACCAAATCACCTCTGCGCTGGTGGCGTACCGCTCAGCCGCAGACCAGGACACGGCAACGGCCTCGAGCATCGCAGCCGCGCTGCTCAGCTACTACGCCATCGCACAGGTGGACGGTCTCCTTGCCGACAAGCTCGGCGTCACGGAGGCGGCCTCGGCCCGCGCTTTCGACGACGGAGGGGCCGACGAGGTGGTGGCCGCCATAGGAGAGCAGATCCTGGGCCGCACGGACGTCTCACTGTCAAACTGGACGGTTCGCCCCAGCAGCGGCTGCAGCGTGGTCCTGGCCACGCACACCGCGGGCGCAGTGAGCGTGGACGGCTACACCCTGACCCTGGCGGTGAACCCGTGGAACATCGTGCGCACCTACAACTTGACCCCGGGCCGAGAGCTCCTCTTCGCCTGCCGGTACCGGCTCGGCACGGCCTCCAACTTCGTGGTGCACATGTCCGAGGCAGACAACGTCTACGACCCCCTGTACGGCAGCTTCGTGGGCGACCAGGGTGCCTGGAGCATGGCCAAGATGTACTTCACAGTGCCTCCGAACGGGGTGGCGAAGCTGCACTTCCCAACCAGACGGCAGGAACGGTGGACGTCTACGGCCTCCAGATCCTGGACGCAACCCTGGAGGCCGGCAACACGGCGGAGGTGGAGGAGGACACGGCGGCCTCAGCACTGCTGCTGAAGCACGAGTTCCTCGACGGAGGGGCCGACGACGTCACGCTGGCCACCCTGGGCGAGGTGCTGCTGGAGCCACGCTCACCACGCTAGGCAATTTTCTGGTGCGCTCCAACAGCCAGAGCTCCGTAGCCTCGGCCAGCTTCGCGGTGGGAGGCTTCCAGCTGGAGGGCTACGCCATGACCCTGAGCGCCTTTGCTGCCGGTACCGGCTGGGCACGGCCTCCAACTTGGTGATGTACGTCAGCGCGGCCGACAACGACTACGTGGGCGTCACCGGCACCTTCCTCGGCACGGCCTCGCAGGGCGTCTGGAGCACGGCGCGCCTGGACTTCTCGGTGCCGCCGGGCGGAGTCGCAAAGCTGAGCTTTCGGAGGCTCGATCCCGGGCTGGTGCAGCAGTCGGCGGGCACGCTGGACTGTACAGCATGCAGGGCCTCAGCCTTCGAGGGAGAGTCGGTCTCCGTGACGGACCTGCTGGCGGACTCGCTGGCCCTCACGGGCTCGGCCACGCTGGACGGGCTCACCGCGCAGGGCAACGTGGGCTGCGACAGCTGCTGTGCAACGACGTGAACTGCACTGACGTGTTCACGACGGGCGTGGACGCCTCGGGCGCCATTTCCTGCGCAGCGCTCACAGCCACAGGCACCGTCGCCGGAGCACGCTGTCGTCCACAGGCGCCGTGTCAGGCAGCTCGCTGAGCATCACCGGCGCGGCCAGCGTGGGCCTGCTGAGCTCAGCCAGGAATCACAGGCAGCACACTCACCATCAACAACACGGCCAACGCCGGGAACTTCACCACGGTGGGCAACGTGTCCACGGGCACGCTGACGGCCTCGGGCGCAGCGACCGCGGCGAGCTTCGCAGCCACCGGGGCGGCCTCCGCGGGCCCGCTGGACTGCGAGAGCCTGGGCTGCACCTTCACGGCCACGAGCGGCGGAGTGTCGACGGGCAGCGCGGTCTGCGGCGACGTGACGAGCTCGGGCACGGTCTCCGCGCCGCAGCTCTTCGCCTCCAACACGCTCACCGTGACCAACACCTCCGACTTCTCGGACGATCTCTTCCTGACGAAGAACTGGGCGGGCTGGAGCAAGCTGCAAGTGTCCAACAACAGCGCGGCCCCCGACAGCGGCCCGGAGCTGCGGCTGCTGGGCAACCAGAGCGCCAGGGTCTTCCTGGAGCGGGACGGTGGGACGCACCAGTGCGAGCTCATCATGATCAACGACGAGGCTCTGGCGCAGACGAAGAGCCTCTCGACGCAGCTGTCCACCACGAACCAGAGGAACCCCGGCTGCCTCGTGATCGCGGGCAACACGGGCAACGTGGTCTGCAACACGAGCTTCACGAATTTGTCGGACAGCAGGGTGAAGACGGAGATGGCAGAGGCCGACGTGGCAGAGCTCCAGCAGCTGTTCGACTCCGTGGAGGCCAAGCAGTACAAGCGCCCGGACATGAACGGTCAAACGACTGGAGCGACGGCACGGAGATGGTCACCTCGACTACTCTCACCTCACCAGCGTGCTCTGGGGGGTGTGCAAGGGCTTCCAGGCCCGGCTGGACGAGGTGGAAGCCTGGCAGGCCCAGCGACGGCCGAAGAACCCATAAGAAACAGCCGACGCCCGCAGACGAACCATCAAGGCCGTCTACGAGGATCCAAGCGCCGGTTTCGGCAGCATAGCGCAGACGCTGCAGCAGGCTCAGGTGCGCGACCCCAGCATCTCCAGAGAGGAGGTGAAGGCGCAGCCTCCGGTGAACCAGGACCGGCCGCAGAGACTACAATGCCTCTGGAGCCCATGAACCAGCTGCAGGGCGACCTGGCCGACATGAAGGCTTTCGGGGGCAAGCCCTACCCCTTCATGCTGGTGGCCATCGATGCGTGACCAAGAAAGTGGCCGCGGAGCCGCTGAAGGACCGTCTTGCGAGCACCACCGCGGCGGACATGAAGAAGGTGTTCCAAGGTCTGGGGGTGCCGGCCAACGTGTACTCCGACGACGGCTCCAAGTTCAAGTTGAAGAGGGAGTTCAAGGAGCTGATGGATTTCTGGGACATCGAGAAGCAGGTGACCAGCTACGCGGGCATCACCCAAAAATTGGGTGGCGCCAGTCTCCAGTTCCAAATGGTAGCCGAACTCTACGCGGGCATCAACCAAAAATCGGTTGGTGCCGCGATGATCCGTCTCGGACCAGGATGGGTTTTTTTTTCTCAGGAGTGGCGCTCACTGGGCTGGGGGCGGAAAGGTCCTTTTTATTCTCAGGAGAGGCGCTCACCGGGGGCGGAAGTCGGACCAGGATGGGTTTTTTTATTCTCAGGAGAGGCGCTAACCGGGCTGGCGGTGGAAAGATCCGTCTCTCGCGATGATCCGTCTCGGACCAGGATGGGTTTTTTTATTCTCAGGAGAGGCGCTCGCCGGGCTGGCGGTGGAAAGATCCGTCTCTCGGCGATGATCCGTCTCGGACCAGGATGGGTTTTTGTATTCTCAGGAGAGGCGCTCACCGGGTTGGCGGTGGAAAGATCCGTCTCGGACCTGGGAATAAAGGTCTCCTAAGGAGAGGCGCTCACCGGGCTGGAGGTGGAAAGATCCGTCTCGGACCTGGGAATAAAGGTCTCGAGGCGGAAAGATCTGTGTCTCGGCGATGATCCGTCTCGGGTGGAATCGAGGCCGTGGCCTCCTAGCTTCAGAGCTGCAGCGCCTCTTCCAATTGAGCTATGGATCCTTGCTACACTTGGATTTATTCACGGGAGAGGGTTACTGGGAGGCTGAAAGATCCGTCTCGGGGATTTCTTGCTCCCAGGAGAGGCGCTCACCGGGCTGGAGGTGGAAAGATCCGTCTCGACCTGGGAATAAAGGTCTCCGAAGGAGAGGCGCTCACCGGGCTGGCGGCGGAAAGATCCGTCTCTCGGCGATGATCCGTCTCGGACCAGGATGGGTTTTTTTTTCTTCTCAGAAAAGGGCGGTCACTGGGCTGGAGGCGGAAAGATCCGTCTCGGGGATTTCTTGCTCCCAGGAAAGGCGGTCACTGGGCTGGAGGCGGAAAGATCCGTCTCGGGGATTTCTTGCTCCCAGGAGAGGCGGTCACTGGGCTGGAGGCCGAAAGATCCGTCTCGGGGATTTCTTGTTCCCAGGAGAGGCGCTCACCGGGCTGGAGGCGGAAAGATCCGTCTCTCGGCGATGATCCGTCTCGGGTGGAATCGAGCCCGTGGCCTCCTAGCTTCAGAGCTGCAGCGCCTCTTCCAATTGAGCTATGGATCCTTGCTACACTTGGATTTATTCACAGGAGAGGCGCTCACCGGGCTGGAGGTGGAAAGATCCGTCTCGGGGATTTCTTGTTCCCAGGAGAGGCGCTCACCGGGCTGGAGGCTGAAAGATCCGTCTCGGGGATTTCTTGCTCCCAGGAGAGGCGCTCACCGGGTTGGAGGCGGAAAGATCCGTCTCGGGGATTTCTTGCTCCCAGGCGCTCACCGGGCTGGAGGTGGAAAGATCCGTCTCGGGGATTTCTTGCTCCCAGAGAGGCGCTCACCGGGTTGGAGGCGGAAAGATCCGTCTCGGGGATTTCTTGTTCCCAGGAGAGGCGCTCACCGGGCTGGAGGCAGAAAGATCCGTCTCGGACCTGGGAATAAAGGTCTCCTAAGGAGAGGCGCTCACCGGGCTGGAGGTGGAAAGATCCGTCTCGGGGATTTCTTGCTCCCAGGAAGGCGCTCACCGGCTTGGAGGCGGAAAGATCCGTCTCGGGGATTTCTTGTTTTCAGGAGAGGCGCTCACCGGGCTGGAGGCGGAAAGATCCGTCTCGGGGATTTCTTGCTGTCAGGAGAGGCGCTCACCGGGCTGGAGGCGGAAAGATCCGTCTCGGGATTTCTTGCTCTGAGGAGAGGCACTCACCGGGCTGGAGGCGGAAAGATCCGTCTCTCGGCGATGATCCGTCTTGGGTAGAGGGAGGAAAATGAATTCCCAAAAAGGCACTCACCCGAAATAATGATCCGCGCCCGCGGTCTGCAAGCTTCAGAGCTGCAGAGCCTCTTCCAATTGAGCTATGGACCCTTACTAGTCAAGCACGGAGACTCCTGTCCCAGAGAGCGTCACCAGCTGATAGGCTATCAGGTGGTTGAACACGGCCGTCATCGTGCCGTCGAGCGCCTTGAAAGTGAACCGAGCCCGCTGAGGGGCATCTTGGGCACGCGCTCTGTCGGGAAGCCCGCGATGTTGCGCACCGTGTCGTCGTAGGTCCCCGCAAGGACCGAGAGGAAAGTGGAAGTGCTCCGAGGCTCCCTTCGTCGGGTTGCGCGGGTGCTGCAGGCTGCCCAGCTGCATCTGCGACTCCAGGCCGATGGGGGCCACGTCCTGCCCCGGGTTGGCCAGGTGGATCTTAGAGCCCGCGTCGTTGTCCCAAAAAGTCACGAACGCTCCCATGAGTTTCGTGAAGGCGCGCGCGACGGTGACGTTGTGCTCCGCCACACCCGGAGGCACCGTGGACTGCTGCGTGTGCACCGTGGGGTAGCTGAACACGAGCGACCTTCCCGAGAGGAGCACGCGGTTGAAGGACTCTACCAGCGCTGAGTCCAGGACAACCTGGGAGCCAGAACTCGGACGTTCTGGATCTCGAAGTCGGTGCTCAGCGTGGCTCCCGCCGGGTGCGCCCCGGCGTTCTCGGACCACAGCGCAGTCGTCGCGTCCGCGAACTCGATCTCTATCACCAGGTTCAGCTGCGGCGGCAGCATCTTGCCGCAGCGCAGGATGCCCACCATGGTGGGGCGCAGCAGCACGTCCGCGTAGCCGCTCTGGTGCACCGCGCGGGGCGTCCGAGAGTTGTTCACCTCGTCGAAGCCCTCCACGGCCTTGTTCTGGTTGTACTCGCGGCCCTTCAGCAGGTCACGCACGGCAACGGTGCGGCCGTAGTAGTTGATGTCGTCGCAGCGCTGGCCGTTGGCGAAGACCTGGATTTTCTGGATGAAACAGGCTGGGTTCGGAGTGGCCGGCGCCAGCGGGTTGGTGGCGTCCGTGTTTCTGACTCTGAAGGCAATCTTGATCGACTCGGGGTCGATGAACGAGGTGCCGCTGGTCAGCGGAATGCGGCAGACCCTCGAGGTGGCGGGAGAGAAGGAGCTCAGCGAGCTGGGGAAATACTGCACGTCGTGCCGTGCGGTCACGTAGTTGGTGTTGCTGGTTTTCAGCTTGTAGTCCAGGCTCTGCATCAACTCATCCTGTGCTCCGGCTGTGACTACCTCCATGCTTCTTTACATGTAGCGCAACACGCATTTTCACTCATACGGCGAAGGAGAGTGTAGGCCGCCTCGATGTCTCGGGCCAGCTGGTCGTAGCTCGGCGGAGGCAGGCGGCTCTGGCGTGACTGCCCTGAGCTGCGGGAGCTTGCCCGGGAGTCACAGGGTTCAGGCCCCAGGAGAAGGGGCGCGGCGTGCGATTGGCCTGTGCCTGGACTTGGAAGCCAGACTGGGAGGAGGCGCGGCTGCTTGCGGGGCTGCCTGAAGTGCTGCTGCCGGAGCGCGGCGTGAAGTGCTGGGGCTGAGTGGCTGTTGGCGGACCGGACATCCTGCACGGCCGCGTCCTCGCTGCCCTGCTGAGGCCGGAAGAGCGTGTTCTCCAGCACCCAGCCCGTGCCGCGGGCCAGGCCGTAGGCTGCGCCGCCTGCGAGTCCCACAGCCAACCCTGCCGTAGCAACCTTGCCCGCCGTGGGTGCGAGGGCTGCTGCTCCTTCTGCCAGGCCCGAAGGCCCCACCCACACCCTCGGAGGCAACGGCTACCTCACCCTCCTCCGCAGCCACCGCTGCCGTCTCCTCTATGGCCTGCGCTGCGCCGCGCTCCACCTCCTGCGCGCGCTGCCCCGCCTCGTCCAGGAGGCGCTCTACGTCGTCGGGTCGACTGATGATCTGCGGTGGTGGCTGCGGCTGCGGCCCTGGGCGGGGCAATACGTTCATGCGGACGTACTCGGCAGCGTCCTGGGGGAGCTGGGAGCGGAAGGCCTGCGCCGCCGCGAGCCCTGCTGCTCCTGCGCCCACAAGGTCCGCTGCTGCCTGCGCTCCGTCGGCCGCGCTGCGCAAACGGCCCGTGATGGAGGGCGGGCCCTGACCGTTGTTCGTCAGCGCGTCGGCCTCTGGGTCTCCAGCCAGGTCGTCCTCCGCCTTGGCGCATCCGGGCCAAGTCCCCGTCCGTGGCCTCTGCGGGAGTGCGAAAGCCTTCCTCTGGAATCGCCCTCAGGGGCGTGTGCTGCAGAGGCTGCGGGTTGGGGTCCTTGCTGGACTGCACGAAGTCGTCCAAGTAGAAGTGGCTCGTGATGAATGTGGTGGCCTTGCGGTCCGGCTGGTCCAGGGGCAGCGGCTCATTCCGCTCCAGGTAGCCCACAACCTGCTCGAAGCGCGGGCGCTGGCTGAAGCCGTGGGCCCGAAGCGTCTTCATCTCTTTTATCCGTTACTGCGCTGCAACTTCGCCCGCTGCGCGTTCGACGCGCGCGCGCGTAGCGCAGCTGGGGTACCTGGCGGTGCACTGCCTCCGTCAGCTGGCTCACGTCATCCAGGTGCCGCTGCCCCTCCTGGGCCAGCCTGCGCTCCCCCAGCCAGGCGTTGAAGGCCCGCGCCTCCTCAAGCTCTCGCTGGCGCTTCAGCAGCAGCGGCTGGTCGTAACTGGGATACGTCTTGCGAAACCACCGGAGCATCTGCGGCTCGTTGCGAGGCTCTATGGACATCATCTTGCTTTTCATACCAGTACGCTAGCGCCCGCCGTCAGCCGGTCGTACGCCGACTGCCTCTCCAGCATGCGCATGGCGCGCTCGCTCGGCCGAGGCGCTTCTTCGGGCTCCGTCCGTACCTCCCTGTGTACCTCGGGCTGTACCTCGGGCTCGGGCTGTACCTCGGCCTCAGTCTTGGGCGCTGCCTTGGGCTTGGGCTGCCTGGGAGCAGCTTTGGGCGCTGCCTTGGACGCTGCCTTGGGTGCTGCCTTGGGCGCTGCCTTGGGTGCTGCCTTGGGCACGGGCGCTGCCTTGGCGCAGCCTTGGGTGCTGCCTTGGGCGCTGCCTTGGGTGCTGCCTTTGGCGCAGCCTTGGGCGCCGTCTTGGGCTTTGTGGGAAATCTCACCCTCTTGGGCCGGAAGGGGAGTCCATTTCATACGCTGGCTCCGTGGGCAGGTCGGGGATCATTTTTTTGCTCTTCGGCAGGGGCAGCTCGGGCGGCTTGGGCTTGTTCTTACTGCCCGGAGGCCTGCCTCTAGGCCTTGGCGCCGGTTGCGCTTGCTTCATCGGTTTTTTAATAGAAAATATGTTTTTAAAAGACCTTCGGGGAAAAAATGGAGAAAGTAGGGGGCCTGGGGGGTGGTCTGTTGATGGTTGCCTGTTCTGGTTTTTATGTTCATCTCAAATCTATGTTCCCCCTTATTCGTTTTGAAAAGAGGGTTTTTAGGGAGCTTATTTATCGTTTTCGTTAAGGTAATCATTTGGGTAAATTGTCCCCCTTGTTCATTGTTGGGCTAGGGGCAAACATTTTTTTCATTTGAAAGAGGTAGCCCTTTTAGTAGTTATCAAGTTCTGGGGTGTTGGTGGGTCGTTTGTTTCTTTGACGTTTATCTCTACAATTATTTATTTTTGTTCTACACTCTTGACAATATTTATATCTTCTTCCACTTTTTACATTTCCAAATTCATCAATTGTTTTATCATAAAGACATCTGTTGCATTTGAAGAATTCACCATAGTCTTCTGTTGCTTTTTCTTCTGTCATTCCATAATTATTCATTATAGTTTGCTTCACAACCATTTCTTAATATATCTTAACAACTTCTTTTTATGTGATTTTTATGTGATTGTCTAGTTATGTTTTATAGGTTGAAATTACAGTATAATGAAAGGTTATAAAAGTTTACACTGTTTAATCATATTATAATTAAATATTATGATTAAGCCATGAAATCATTGTTTCTGTTTTCTATAAATTTCAATTGCAACATGTTCGATAGTAATGATTTCGTGTCGTTTCATAGTCTGTTTGGTTTCTTCAACTGCTTGTTCAATATGGTATTGTAATGACGCTCTACTTGAAATCTTATTCTGTTTAGATGATGAATAAGAACGACTGTTGCAAATATTATTATTATACATAATTTTTGAACTAACTACTATTCCAACCTGTATTTCTTCATCATACTTCATCATTCTTAATAATTCTTTTGGTGGTTTCAACGCATATGAAAGCGCTTTATCACCTTTTAAGCATTTATTGCGAATCTCAACATAATATCTACTTTCTCCTACTCGTTCAGTGTAAATAGACGGTTTCCATTTCCTTTGTAATTCTCTTAAAGCATCACATTGTTTCAGTCTTCGCCACCCTTCACTACCATTAATGTAAGTAGTGATGATTGAAACTAAGCCTTCAGGTAAGCTAGCGCAATTCTCATCCATAAAATTATTCTCTGACATTTTACCCTTACTCATTTTTCTCTTAATATATAAGGCTTTTTCTCTTTAAGTAGTTTTGGCTAGGGGTTGCTGGTCGGCTGGTCTGGGTTTCAGGTTTAATTTAAATGTCTTAACCTCATTGTTAGATTATAAAAACTAGGTTTAATCATATTATAATTGAATAATATCATTAAACTAAATCACTCACGCTTTCCATCCACCTATTCCATCCCACCAGAATTCAATAATTCGCATCTGTCCATCTACTAGACTGTCTTCTGTGTTTAGTTTCCGTATCGCTCCCGATAAGATATAGTGATTAATAATCATAGCATTAAACTGCCCATCTCGGTTTAACTTTTTACCACAGTCTTTTATGATGTTTTCATCTGTTAGGTTTTCATACATTTCTTTCATGATGTCAAACCTAACAAATGAGTATATTGTCATCAAGTTTAATCCGCTATTATCCCTAAACCTGTTAATAACATCTTTCCAGAATTCTTCGTTTTCATCAACTGATGGCAAAGGGTGTCTTTTGACGAAATCCTTTATTTTGTTTAACTCGTCATCTAATTCCTTTTTATAACTGTCATTATCATCATCTTCTTCGTCTGATAGCACCCAGTTTGATAAGTCAGCAATCACTCCGACATTTTCAGTCATATTTTCACTTAATATAATAAGTTAATATTTCTTTAAGTAGTTTTTTATTTTATGTTAAGGGGCGGGGTTTTTATTGAAAAAATATTTTCTAACAATTTAATATAATGGCGAGATTAACAAAAGACCAAATAATCAGCAACATCTATTACGACTTAGACGAGGGTTTCGGAAGCACACAAGCGACACACAAGAAGGCAAAGGAAGAAGACCCAACAATAACATTAGACGATGTAAAGTCTTTCTTAAAGAAACAGCCAAATAAACAAATCAAAAATTATAGAGGAACTAATTCCTATACCGCTCCATTCGCACGATATGAATATCAAATAGACATAATGCATATGTCTCCTTTAGCAAAAGACAAGAACGTTCCACAGTATGCTTTAGTCGTGATTGACATCTTCAGTAAATTAGCAGATGTAATACCGATGGAGGAAAGAGACGGAGAGAACGTTTTGAAGGCGTTGAGAGCAAGCTTTAAAAAGATGGGTTATCCGATGTCCGTGTATTCTGATGACGACGGAGCGTTTGCAACTAAAAATCACGTTCAGGATTTCTTCAACAGTGAAGGAATAAACCACATCGTTACGAAGACCCACGCAAATGTGGCCGAGCGTTTTATTAGAACGATGAAAAACAAAATTCACGATAGAGTTAGGTTTAACAACATGAAATGGACCGACGCCCTAACGCCGGCATTGAAACAGTATAACAGCACATCTCACTCATCAACAAGGATGACACCGTCTGAAGCACACAAGGACGAGAATGAAATAAATGTAAAGGTCAATCTTAAACTACGAGAAAAAAACAAAAGAAAGTATCCCAGAATAGTGGAGAACGACAAGGTAAAAGTGTTTCAAAAGAAAAGGGGTAATTACACCGACAGAAAGGAGTATAACTCTAAATGGTCTAATAAAATATTCAATATCGATAAAATTGAATATGATATTATGGGTAATAAAACTTACAAAGTAGCAGAAATAAACAAACCGCTTTTGAGACACGAAATTTTGTTAGTTAATGATTAAACGTATTTCTTGGTGTCTTCTTTATACTTGACTTGATAGTAATCCAGACTTGATTGTTTAGGTTCTTTTATGATTTTTTCATTCAGTTTTTTAACATAAATGTTTCGTTTATTTTTGTATTCGCTACTGTCTCTATCTACTTCTTTTGCTTGATAATTGTTATTGTTATCATATGTAGGTTTAATATTCAAGCTCTTTAAGATTTTCAGTATGTTTTCATTTTGCTCCAACACTTTTTCTAATCTTGGAAACAACAACTCTAAACTACTGTCAATGTTCGCTAAATGTTCCTCCATATATACTAAATTATAAAACTAAACTTTTAAAACTAAATGTTGCAATTATGTTAAATCTACTCTTTAAATACTATTTTTTCATCATTTGTTTAACAGTTTCCTGAGTTTCCTTATCGCCACTATCGGATGGTGATGCTTGCCGACCCCATTTAAAAGTTATATTATGAACATCTGTTTCTAAGTTTATACTGTCTTTAGTTTTATCAATATTCATTTTCTTATCATTTCTACTTATTTTGAAACTTGACGGAATACACGAACATTTACAGTTGCCTTTCTTTTGTATTTCTAATTCATTTTTCATTTCTAACATCTTTTTACACATTGGACAAGCAAACTCAATAACTGATGTTTCTTTAACAATTTCTTCTTTTTCTTCATCAGTCGAAGAAACAACTGGCTCGGACTTATTCTTTTTCTTTCTTCCCATCTATATTAACATTTATATTTTTAATATATTGTATTCCTAACTTAATTAATTCTAATGAATAATAACAACATTTCTTAATTTTATTATCAGTTAGTATTACTTGTTCTATATTTTCTACTTTATCTATTATATCAATATAATCCGAATAACTTCTATTCATATAAAATAATAAATATAAAATATTTTCTAAATAACTTTAATATTATTTTATTATGTCTGATGTTCCAATAATAAAACCAATAAATATAACTGATTACGATTTCAAACAATCTAAATATGAACATGTACCAAAACTACCTTTTCGCTCAATTGTTGTTGCTTCATCAACGGGTGGCAAAACAGTTTTAATTCAAAACCTTATCCTAAATGTTTATAGGGACTGCTTCGCCCGTATATTCATTTTTAGCCCGTCGGTTCATAATGACCCTACCTTCGTTGAAGTCAAGAAATATCAAAAAGATAATATGAAGGTTGATGACGAAAAAGAAAAGTTATATTATGACACCTACCAACCTGAAGAACTGGAAGAAATAATTAACACACAAAGAAAGATAATTCATTATATGAAAGAACAGAAGATGAAGAAACTACATTCAATTTTAATCATTGTTGATGATTTTGCAGACGACCCTAAATTTGTTAGATACAGCAAGTTATTACATGGACTGGCAACGAGAGGCAGACACGACGCCATTAGTTTTTGCTTAAGTGTTCAAAAATATCGTGTCCTTGCTCCAATCATTAGGTTGAATTCTAGTTCGTTGTATATCTTTAAGTTAAAGAATGTATCAGAGTTAATGTCATTCATTGAGGAAAACTCCGCCATTGTTGATAAAGAGCAACTGTTAAATATGTATCATAAAGCGGTAGATGATAAACCATACTCCTTCTTTTATGTTAATATGAATTCCAAAGATGTTAATAATATGTTTTATGTTAGATTTGAAAAAGCATTTAAAATAAAATAAAGATTTAAATATATTATGATATTTTATGATTTACCATTAGACATTAAAAACCTTGTATTATCTTATAATTTAGGTGATGTTAGATTATTAAAAATAAAAAATAATAATATTATTAAAAATTATATTAGTAAATTTAAACCAGTGTATAAGTCTTACAAATTAAAGAATTCACAGTATTTTGAAATTGATAATATCATTATGAAAAATATTATCAAAAACGGCATATCATATATTTTTAACTTAAGCGAGTTAGATAAATTACATCAAAAACATAAACCATTAAAATTATTAATTGAATATGATATATTTGTTAAATCTACCTCATTTACTTTTTTTAATCATCTTCGTAATCGTACTTTAACATCAAATAATTTATTTGATATTTATTATTTTCTTAATAAAGACCTTTATAAAACTAATTTAGTGTATAGGGACAATGTGGTTAATTTTATTTCATTACAAGTGAAAAAAATAACTATTAAAGTCATCAATTAAGAAAGACAAAGTTTTATTAGTAAATTTTATTCATATTTGTTTAATTAATAATGTTAATGAATCATATTAATATTATTAATTTAAATCAATGAAGCGTTGCATAAATTCAACGCAGGTAATTTATATAATAGTTTGTCCGATTTTTGATTTTCTAACTTTTCTATTCTCGCTACACATTCTTGAATAGATTTTATTATTAAAGTATCCGCTCTCGTTTTTTCATCTACTCTTAAATTTTTGATGTCTTCCATACTGTTATTTTCTTCGTTTTTGCTTTGACCAATACCCATTATATATTATTATTTAGATTTTTCTTTTTTCAATTCCTTAACTTCTTTTTCAAGTTTATCTATTTTATCATTTAATTCTAATACTGCTTTATGAACCAACACGGGTAAAACTAAATAATTTAATCCTAAATATTCTCTGTCCTGACATACAATATTTTCAAACTCTTTAGGAATTGCTTTCAATACTTCATCTGCGATATATCCTATATGAGTTTTACCACCATCATTTCTATCGTGTCTCTTAAACTTCTTTGGCTTAAATTTCTTAATAATATTCATACAATTAGATTTGATATTGTCTATATCATATTTCAATCTTGAGTCAGATGAATCAACAAACGTTCCGTTAATCGTTACGGTTGTCGCTGTTAAATCTATATTAGTTCCTGTTGATGGTTCAATTAAATTACATAACAATTTCTTCGTTCCTGCAACTTTTACATTTTCATTGAATGTTGATGAGGCATTATTTGTAAAACTTCCAGTATTTACTGTTGTTCCGAAAGTTTTATCAATAGATAATAAAACTGAGGGTGTAGTTGAACTATCTGAAACTCTGAACGCCGTGTTTGACGTTCTGAATATTACATCAATTGTGGATAAATTAGTTCCATCATAGTAAGTTGATATTTCACTTGTTCCCATTAATATATCTGTTCCTGTTGTCATTGAAATATTATCCAAAAATGAAACCGTTGTTAAATCAAATGATTGAATGGTATTAGTTGCTAAATATGCATTTTGAACTGCTAAGTTAGTATCAATGGTTATTAATGTTCCTCCGTTAGGTGCTAAATGATTGCTTCTTAATGCTCCATTAGCTTTAACATAAACATCGTCAGCAAATAAATTGCCCATAACATCAACAGTGCTTGTGTTAAAAGTCCATCCGCTAGTAATATTAACTGCCCCAACTATGTTGGACTGGACAGCAGGGTCTCCGCAAATGAACCTAATTGAAGAATTAGCATCACTATTCCTCATATCAAAAGATGAAAAAGCACTAACATATCTATATAGATGACAATTTGTATCAATTGTTAATTTACCATCAGTAGCAATATTAACATTATCACAATTAATATCAGCATTCGTATAAATATTACCTAACACATCGATAGATTTATTAAAAATAGTTTTATTTACCAATGAATCACACATCATGTACTGATTACTGGCATTTGAAATATCCCCAATACTGATGGCAACAAAATCATCATGAGACATGTATAAACCTTCTATTGTATTGGGCGTATATCTTCGTATTGAACCATGATTATTGAAATTCAAATATGAACCATTGTTAAGATTTACTGCCTTGTCAGTTCCTATAAAATCAACTGCGTCAGTAAATCTCGATTTTCCCGCACAGTTTAAAACATAACCATTAACACCGACAGCACCTAAACCGAATCTATCCTTAACCCAAACACGTCCAACATTAGCATCTCCTATTTGAGTTTCCCATTGACCTCCTGCGCTACTCATCCACATTCTACCATCTCTATTAATATTAAATTCACGATTAAACATTTGAAATGTCATTTGTAGTCCTAAATTGGGCGAAGGTGTAGTACTAAACTTATTACATATTATAGAACCAGTAGTCAACATATTTAAATTACTGTGTAAAGTTGTATTATCACTAAAATTAATAGCACCTGCTACTGATTGAGCGTTAGTATCTATCTTATCTAACTTTTGTCCTAATGATGTATCCTGTGAATTATTACTAGTAATTATTGAATTAATTGTATTTGTATTTCCCGTTATTAATCCACTTAATCCATCTGATTGTAAAACATAACGAGCATCAGAACCTGCTATATCTAAAATAGATGAACACGAAAATAAACCTGATACTTGTAAATTACTTAATATTGTAGTATTATGATTTAATATTATTTTATCATTTTGAAAAGTTGAAGAATTATTAATTTCTACATCTCCAAAACCTCTTTGATTTAAAAACATTGTCGCTCCTGTTAAACTTCCATAAACATAAGTATCAATATAATTATTGTATAATTCATGATAATAATTATAATTTCCAAATTCTGCTATTTTGAAAGTTGAATTAGTTGTTATATTATGTATTAATGTATTATTTAATATTGATGTATTTAACTTATTTGATAATAAATTATTAGTCGTTATTTTATTATAATAATCTGCTTCATTAAGTGAACCTCCATTCTGTAAATCTGATATGGCTGAAATATGTGAACTGACTGTACTATTTAATCCTGTTATTAAATTAGAATTAGAACTAATATTATTAAAATTAGATGTTATAGTAGAATTTAAATTATTTATTAAATGTGTATTAGAAGAAATATTATTAAAATTAGTTGTTATAGTAGAATTCAAATTATTTATTAAATGTGTATTAGATGAAATATTATTAATATTTGAATTAATTAAATTAGTATTTGAAGAAATATTATTAAAATTAGATGTTATAGTAGAATTTGAATTATTTATTAAATTTGTATTTGATGAAATATTATTAAAATTTGTATTTGAAGTTATTGTTAGATTACCTATTAAAAATGTATTTGAACTAATATTATTTGATAATACATTAACTTCCGTCTTATTGTATGATTGATTTATATCATAAAAATTAGCGTCAATCTGTGCTTTTGTGTAAGTATCTACTTGGTCTGCTTTATTGTTGAGTAAATCAATTATATCTGATTGATTAGCATATATGTTTCTAATGTTTGTTATCCCACTTGTAGAATTGATTTCGCTAATTGTGTGTGCTACAACATTCTCAAAGTTTGTTAAATTTATTGAAGGCATAATCGATATAATTAATTGTAGAAATTAATTATATTAATTATTATCGTTAATGTATTCTTGATGTTTTTTAGTCTTTTCGTGTTGTGCTTTATGGTCTTGTCTATAAACAGACCCGCATTGACATTCGATTTTAGTCTCTTTCCATTCTTTCATTTTGTCTTTGTTTTTTTCTCTATATTGTTTGAAATATTCTTGTTGTTCTGGTTTATGCTCGTCTCTCCATTTCTTACTTCGTTTATTGACTACATCTTTTTGTTCTTGGTATTTCTCCCGTTGCTTTTCTAATAGTTCAGGTTTGTTGTCTTCATAGTATTGTTTTTTCTTTGCTTTCAGTTCTTCCTTATGTTTTTCTCTATATTGTTTAGAGTTTTCAGCGTATCTTTCTTTGTTGTTTTCATAATATTGATGGTCTCTTTGTTTAACATATCCTTTATTGTTTTCCTTCCATTGTTTTTTTCTCTCTTGCTCCTCTCGCTGTGATACTATGGGTCTTTGCACTTTATTTAATGTAGCGTTTAGTTCTACAATGTATTCTCTTTCTTTTGCTCTTGCCTCCATTCCATTTTCACATTTCACTGTTTGTATCAAAACCATATCAAAATTATCAAGTCCTCCATTTTCACGAATAAACTGGTATAAGTAAATATTGTAGTGTCTATCATTTTCATTTGTATATGCTCGTTTGTGGTTTGACTTTCTTTTGGTAAAATCGGTTGTATGTCCTACATAACAATCTTTGATATTCAAATCTTTACAAACAATCTTATAAAAATGAGTTTTTGAGTAATCTATGGGTTTAACTGGCATATTATCTTATAATATATTATAAGATGATATTTGTTTATATATGTTTTCAAGTAAAAATGAATGAGTTAATCAAGTATCTGGCAACCTGCATCGCGAATGGATAATATTTGTTCTGATACTAATGTTATATATATCGTGTCTGGCATATTTGCTGATACCATATTTCCAACAGGTTTCACACGAATTAAAAGCTGTTGCCCTGCTTTTGTGTTAATTCCAGTATATGAACTATCGGGAACCTTTTCGAAATCCATAGCAAAGATAAACTTATCAACACGATAAGCAGAATATTCAATCGATAAATGGTGTTGATGGAACAATGGTAAATTTAATGCTTTTCGTAAATAATAGAATGCTTGTGTTAATGAACGGCATGGATACTCAGGATATAGTTTTGACCCTAATTGAAGTTGAAATTCTAAATCAAGGTCGTGATTGTAGTATCCGCTTTCTTGGTAGTTCAAATAATACATAGGATGATAGAAGTTGTTGTATTCTTTCATAACGTGAATATCACCTACTCCGCTTTTACTGAAAGAGATGAACGCGGTAGCGAGTTTAGACACTGAACGAACAACAGTAGTGTTAATTGACGACGAACCATCGGGAACTTGATTAGATTGACAAATGTAAGTATTATAAGTAATAGGTAATTCTTTCCCATCAAGTAGGTGTGCAACATATTTATTATGAAGGTCGTTGTCCAAGCTTACCAAATCAGTTTGAAGGAATGCATTACTAATTGAGAACTGCTCATTTGTATGAAGGCTTGAGTCTGCGTTGCCACTTTCTGGAAACCTCGACCCGCCCGCTGAAACAACACAATCAGTAAAATTTGAAACTAGTTCAAGTTCTAAAACAAGAGGACACGCTTTTAACGGGATATACTTATATTGATTGAATAAACCAAGCATCGGTTTAAATCCTACAACCATTTTTCTGTTAAAGCCTGGAATTGTGTAAGCGTCATATGCAGGACCAATATGACCCGATGCAGGAACTGCTCGACGTGTGTTTAAATCATCATCATATCTATAACCAAAACTCTGGGCGTCTTCATTGTCTCTTGCTCCTTTTGACATCATGCAACTCATCATGTGATGATTTCGGTTGTAATAATCAATGTCTTCAACAAGTTGATTACCAGCAATTAGTCTTGCTCTTCTAAAAAAGGAATAAGCAGGAGACAGAGGACGTAAGCGTTTATTGTCTGACGAGTCAGTGTTTTCAACAGTCATATAAACCATTACACTCTGCGGGTCAAGCCAAGTATTATCTTCAGCATTTAAAGCTATTTTCAACACACGTTGACCAGATGAAGGGGTGTAGATATTACTCCCAGAAGGGAAAAACGAGACTGAACGACGGTCGTTGATATAACTTGCACCTTTATTTAGTTTGAATGAGAGGTTGTCAATTAGAATATCTTCGGCACTAAAAGTTTCCATTGCTATATATAATTTAATTTAGAAATAATTTAAACTAAACTAAATTGATAAATTTATACATTTATTAATTTCTAAAACATATTTTATATATGTTTTACAAATTGATGAAATTGTAATTTCAATAATTTCCAAATCATAATTAAGAATTATGATTTACAAATTGATGAAATTGTAATTTCATTAATTTCTAAAAAATACATTTTTTACAAATTGATGAAATTGTAATTTCATTAATTTCTAAATCATAATTAAGAATTATGATTTACAAATTGAATAATTTAGTGTAATCCTTTTGATTAGAATTATTATTATTTTTAAATATTTTCATGTTCTTTTTCTTAATCTTATCTTCAACTGGAGTATTCCCTTTTTCTCTCTCTAAAACAATCTCTCTAATTTCATCATATGAACTTTTCTTATACTTTTTATTTTCATTCTTAATCATATCATCCGTTGTTTCATTGTCATATTTCTTATGTTGTATCATAACAATAATATGAAAATAGTTTTGCGTTTTTTCTTTTTACTATTTCATCAAGGTCTGATTGAGTGTGATTACAATTGTTAGTGTTGTCATTGATGAGGACATAACCATTTATATATTTTGGTACAATCATATTATAAATTGAAGTAATCCAGTTATAATCAATATAGTCAGGTCTAACTCTGACACTCCTAATAATGAAACATCCACACAGACATTTTACATGTGTTCGTTTATTATCTCTATTTAAATCCCTTAATCTTTCTACAAGTGTTAATGGTTTAAAGTTTGTTTCACTTTCTGTCAAGTTTTCTTTTAACTGATTATACATATATAATATTATATAGCTATATATTTAAGTACTTATTTAACTATATTATCTCCCTGACCGGTTCAATGCTTCTTGAAACATCTTTGCCTTGGTCTCCATATCCAGTTATGTAATCGTGGTTAGTAAATGGATTTAATGAACCAGTATAAACAGTTATAGCGCCACGGTCAGCAATACTGACAGGGTCTAAGATACTTCTAAAATTAATGTAATCATCGGTAATTTTAGACCTTCGTGATATAAACGGCGCTCCATAAGTGGTTAAAGTTAATTCTCTTTCAGGGTAATCTTTTGTTATCTGTGCCCCTACACTTGAACCGAGACTATGTGTTATAAGATGTTTAACTTCATTGTTTTCATCCAATGCTGTTGATGTGTCTTTATATCGTTGTGAATATTTTGTCATTTTAAAGGGAAGTCCTACATCTGCCAGAATGTCATTAATAGCACCTCCAAAAGTTCCTTTTCCAAATGTTCCGCTTATATACATTTTATCACCATCAATATAAAAACCCTGACCATTGCCATATGCTCTACTCAATCCTTGTGCATCAGTTAAATTTGAATTAGGATAATAACTATTTAATATTTTGTCAGTTTGTTTCATAACATCAGTTATTTTAGCTGTTTTCTTATAAGGTTGATAATGTTTAATTGTCCCATGCTTCATTTCATAAATTAACTTTTTATTATTAATCATATAAATAAAGATATAAATTAATTTCTCAATTAATTAATAATGCTGACTTACAGCTTTGCTCTAAGCAACTTTTCATATAGAAAAGTTGACTTACGACGTAGTCCTAAGCAACATAATATTTTTTGATTAGAAAATTTATTTTCTAATCAAACATATTATGTTGACTTACAAGAAGGTCTATATTGACAGCGCTCATAGAATTAGTGGTACATCATCAAATTTCAAAGTTGAATTGCCGGAAACATTACAAACAGACAACGGAGTACATTGCTACATTCACGAAATAACATTACCTAACTCGTGGTATTCAATACAGTCAGGATTAAATAATATACTATACTTTTATTCTTCTCCGTTAGTTCCAGATGAAGATAATACTAATGTCCATTATTTAGCGTTACAATTGGACGAAGGAGTATATACTGGCACAGAACTAGCGACAGAATTAAAGGCAAAAATAAATGGTATTGTTGATAATGCTAATTTCTCAAATACTTATGAAATTTCTTACAGTGTAAAAACTAATAAAATAACAATTTATTCAAACTATGCTGATAGAAAGTTCGCTGTATTAACTGATGAACAAATGAAACTAACATATGCAGATTATATATGGAATGGAAGTTTTAATGTTAATAACTTACAGTCTGTTAATGAAGTTTTAGGAAATTATCAAATGGTAGTTTATCAATATAATAATCCTTATGTTTCTGGTTTCGTTAATCTTCAACCCATTAGAAATATTTATATTCATTCTTCTCAATTGTCTAATTATAATCAAGTAAATTTAAGGACAGGCGATAGCACAGTTGTTAAGAAAGTGCCAGTCTCAGCACCACACGCGGGAATTGTCTTTGATAATGAAATGAACCCTCTCGACTACTTGGATGTATCAAATAGAAGCTTTAAACAGTTAGACTTTTGGTTGTCTAATTCATTAGGAAATGAAATTAATTTAAACGGTGTAAATGTTAGTCTGAGTCTACTTTTCGTAAAAAGCGATATTATTTAAATAATATATAGATTTTCCATATGGAAAATCTATATATATTATATGTCAAGTATTGAGGTAGTAGATGTTAATAATGAAACTAAAACAGAAGAAGCACCTGTTAATAATGAAGTCGTTGAACAAAATGAAACAGTTAATGAAGAACCAACGTCAGAAGAAGTTATTCCTGAACCAAAAGCGAAAGCAAAAGCATTACCAAGAACTAAAAAAGAAGTTGAATTAGTAGAATGTGAACAATGCTCTAAAAAGATGACATTGAAAAGTTTGAGACACTCACATCCCAAAAATTGTAAGGGAGCACCTACTGAGTTATTACCAGTCAATCCACAAAAGAATATTAGAAAGATACAACCTGAAGTTATTTCAGAGATTAAGAATGAGATTAAACAAGAAGTGATTAAAGAAACTATTAAGAAACCCACGGCAACAGAACTATTAAACCAACATTATGAAGAACTTAAACAGAAGAAAAAACAAGATAAACAAGAAAAAATAAACAAATTATCTTCATCAATGTTTTAAATAATAATCTAATTATAATATATATTAATCATGCTTATGAGAAGTCATAGAAATGTAGAATTTAAAAGGGCGCCACAAGTAGAACGTCATTATGACGTTTCAGATTTATGGGGAGTTGCCTCGCGTATGAATTACTTTAAACAGTTGAAGGACACACTGGAAGCGAAACAATCACAAGGAGCATTAATAAAGTATAGAAACGATTTAGTTGAAAGCAACAGAACCGAAAGTTATAGAAAAGAGTTAGACAGAATAAGAAACATATTAGACAACACACGGACACCAGATGGAATACAAACAAAGGAACAACTAACTGTAAGAAAGAAGCATTTAGAAGAAATGATTAAGAATATCTCTGATTAATTTATTTTTCTAAATAATTAATATACTATGATTAAATCAATTAGTAGATTGAATACAGTAGGACCGGTCAGAGTAGGGTCATTGAAATCACAACTACATTTGAGACCTTCTTATGATGAATTATTGAAAGAAACGTTGGTAGGAGATGAGAACCGTCCATCAATTGAAAATGTGATAGACAGAAAAGCGACAAGATACAGATTAAACCAATACGGTAGTCAGTTTGATAATAAGGAAGCCTTAGACATTCAAAAGAAACAAGAACTAGACCGGAGAGGAGAAGTTATGAAAGGAGCAATGTCGGACTCTGACAGAGTAAGAGATAAACTTAATGACGAGTTGAAACTTGCTGACACACTGAAACAACACCAGTCTTTCATTCAAGAAGGACTAACGGAAGCACAGAAACAGAAAGAAGAACTTGCTGAAAGAATGAGACTTTGGAGACAACAACACGAAGAAATGGCAAGCGCTGTTTCGAAGAGTTCATATCCTGCCGGTGTAGAAGTTCATTCAATGGTGTCCGCTGATGAAATGCCAGAATTAGAACCATTAGAGGAAGGCGAAGAAGAAGATGAACGAGAAGACGACCCAGTTGTTGAAGTAGAACCAAAAGCAGAAGACGCTTATGGCTACAACGAGTTTAAGAAAAGAGCGTCTGAATTAACACCTGCTTATCTTGCAAGCAGACCAGAAGAGATGAAAGATGTCATGGACAAACTGAAAGGATTTAAAAAGATTAAAGACAGTGTTCATGAAGAATTCACTGAGTTATATAATGCTTTAATTAATAGCGATGGTGATTTTATCAAGAAGGAACACAGATTGAAATTAGTAAGGTTTTACAATGATAAAGTGTATTACACAGTTTTCCACCCACGACCTAAGGAAAAAGAAGATAGACCAACCGTGATGGATGGTTCAGTTAAAGAAATACCCGCGGAAGTTTAATAAAATATATAATATTTAATATGACTGTTAAATATTATGGATTACGCCGACGTCCTACTTTTGAAGAAATGCTAAAGGAAGCGATGACGCACAGATTAAAAATTGAAATCATCCCCGAAAGACAGGTAATTGACTTGTCAATCAACAATATAGATTTTGACGATTTTGACCTTTCAAAATACGATAGGAGACTACGGTTGAATGCTAAGGTTCAAACTGATGAACAAGTTCTTCATCATGAATTGTTCCCTGATATGTTTGATGAAGTAGCGCCAACATCACAGTTATATGAAAACAACGAGGCAGACGCACAAACAACACGATATATAGCAAAAGATTTTACTGATGAAATTTATAGTAATGCAACTTCAGGACCAAAAGATGAACCAAAAGATGAACCAAAAGATGAAAAGCAGGAAGATTTACAAAGTCTTCATTTAACATCATCATCGTCATCAGCATCAACCGAAAAAGATAAGAAAGAGGAAAGCCGAGAAATCAAATCGTTAAGAAACATATTTTTAGGTGGAGAAGACAAGAGCGTATTTGAACTATTCAAACGTGACAAGAAGACATCCACACCATCAGAACAATCAAGGGAACAGGAAGAAGAACAACCAAGGGCATCATTCTGGTCAAGACGACAGGTAGAAGCAAGAAGCAGAAGCCACTCACCAGAAGAAAGAGCAAGAGGTAATCAAATGAACAGAAGACAATTAGAAACAAGAAGCAGGAGCAACTCACCCCAAGAAATAGCTAGAGGTAGTGAATGGACGAGGGAACAAATGGAAACAAGAAGCAGGAGTAGAAGCCCAGAAAGCACAAATACAAAAAGTAGCCGAGGCAAGAAGAAAAAATAAAAACTACTTAAAGACAAAACGCCCTAATATAGTAAAATGACAGGAATTTTTATTAACGGTAAAAGTCGGCATAGAATAACGAATGACGAATTTGATATGATGGTTGAACTGATGAAAGCAGAAAACGACTTAGTCTTACAGATGATAAGCGAACAGAAACAGACTTCGAGCGATGACAGTGAGCAACCCGTGAGGTGGAGGGACGACCAGAAGAACTACCACCAGAATTACTACAACAATAACCTAAAACAGTCTTACACTTGTGAGGACTGCGGAAGGACGATATCAAGCAAATCAAATTTATCTAAACACAAGAAATCTAAAATTTGTTGCAAGCTTCGCGACAATGCGCATTATGAAAAAAATAATAATCATTCATCTTATTAAAAACACTTAATGAGATTAATGCGTTCATTCTCAACCCGAAACCCATTTTCTCCAACACTGACCCCCTACCCGAAAAACTACTTAAAGAGAAAATACCTTATATTATATAGAGTATAGTATTATGGTTTCCATGACAGAAGGAAAAATTATAGATTTCATTTTAAACAGCCAACAAGGCGAACTAATACAAAAAGAAGGGAGGCAAACACAAAAACTCAAAATAGGTGATAAGACCTACAGATATGATAAGAACAAACCAGTTTCAAACGTATTGAACACGAAACTCAAGGAAGTGGCGAGGAGTGAAGGATATAGAAAGCATGGCCTTTTAATGAAAGGTGCTAATTATCTAAAACTAACGAGAGGCAGACCCTTACAGGATTATGTCAAGCGATTCAAGTCCAAAATCACAGACGAGCAACAAGCGTTCAAGGGATACGCCAACACCTACTCGGTAAGTGATATAAGATTAAAGGGGATGAAAGGTTTATCCTACTTAAAATACCAGAAGCAACGACTGGCCGAATTCCTGAACAGAAACCCGAACATGAAAATAATCGTGGAAACCGATTTATCATTCAAAAATCCCGCCAACGAACTTATTCAAAGGCGGTTAAGAAGCAGAAGATACAATATTCATAATCCCGACGAGTTGAACACCGTCTTAAACAACATTGGGCACGACATTGAGACACAAATTGAAATAACCGAATACATTCAGTCGGGATTGGTTCTTGGTCAAGTTGAAAAGTTAGTCATCAGTTATGATAGGTACAATCCTACCCGTGGTTCATCCTTTATTCCATTGCCCGACTGGGTGGCAAACAAAAAGGCTTGTATTAACATTAAAAATGAGGACGACTTATGTTTTAAATATTCCGTTCAATGTGGATTTTATGAGTTATTCAAAAAAGACCATCCCTGCGAGATGTATCATTATAAGAAATATGTAGATGACAAATTTATCAAATGGGATAATATTGACTTTCCAGTAGGTAATGATGAGATTGAACTATTTGAAGAACAGAACAAACACATATCGGTCAATGTTTATTACATAAACCCCGATACGAATAGTAAAACTATTTTATTATACAAAAGAAGCAACAACCCACAAGCACAACACAAAATCGATTTGATTAAATTGACTGATGATGTTAAATCCCATTACGCTTATATCAAAAATTATGATAAGTTAATGAGTAGTCAGACTAACAAGATGAAGGCGAAGAAGTATCACTGTAGAACCTGCTCACATGGTTTCAAGACCGAAGAACTTTTAAAGAAACACGAAGAACAAGGATGTCTAGCAGTTGAGGGTCAAAAAATAGAAATGCCAAAAGAAGGTGAAACAATAGAATTCAAAAACCATTTCAAGAAACTTAAAGCTCCATTCGTAATCTATGCCGACTTTGAATGTTTAACTGTGCCAATTGATGTTAAAAGCAAATCGGCAAAAGCTAAAACTACATCATATCAAAATCATCGTCCGTGTGGTTTTATGATTAATGTAGTCAATGCTATAACCGGAAGTAGTGAGCCTTACTTATACAGAGGTCAGGATTGTATGGATAAATTTGTTGAGAAAATCAATAAAGTCAGAGAGGAAGTTTTGGAGAAAATGAAGGAGGACAAAGACCGTATTGAAACCGAGAAGGACTGGGAGGACTTCAATAATGCCACTAACTGCTTCATTTGTGGAAACAAATTTGAGGAAGGAGAAAAGAAGTGTTGGGACCATTGCCACTTTACGGGACAGTATAGAGGTTGCGCCCACGAGGACTGCAATCTACGATTTAGTATGAGATATTATAAAATCCCTGTGTTTCTTCATAACCTTAAAAACTATGATGCCCACTTAATCATCAACAAGGCTCACGAATTGAACAAGAATTCTAAAATAGAATGTATCGCTCAGAACAGCGAAAAGTTTATAACCTTTGGTTTTAAAAATCTTTGTTTCAAGGACAGTTTCAGTTTCTTATCGTCTTCGTTGGATAAGTTGGTCAGGTTGAGTAAATATGAGGATGATAAAAAGCGTGAGAATTGGAAGAACAATTTCAGATACAGCGTTAGAAACCCATATGTTAAAACCGATGAAGATTTGAATTTATTAACTGATAAGGGTATTTATCCCTATGACTACTTTGATGATTTTGAAAGATTTAAGGAAAGGGCTTTACCACCGAAAGAAGCGTTTTACAGTAAATTAAGTGAGGAACATGTAAGTGATAAAGATTATGAAAGGGCACTGAAAGTATGGAAGCACTTCGGGATTAGAACACTCGGGCAGTATCACGACTTGTATTTAAGAACTGATGTTTTACTACTGACCGATGTATTTGAAAACTTTAGAGACTTGTGTATGGAATACTACGGTTTAGACCCCGCTCATTATTACACATTGCCAAATTTCGCATGGGACGCGATGCTTCTAAAAACTGGTGTTGAAATAGAACAATTGCATGACCAAGAAATGTTTGAGATGGTTGAAAAGGGAATGAGAGGAGGAATGTGTCAGGTCAGTCATAAATTAGCGGTGGCAAATAATAAGTATATGGGGGAAGCATATGATGAGAACAAGCCATCAAATTATATTAGTTACTTGGATGCTAATAACTTGTATGGTTTAGCAATGTCCCAGAAGTTACCGCTAAAAAATATCAAGTGGGCAAAGAAAACGCCCAGTGTTGAAAAATGGAATGAAAACGATGAGTTCGGTTATATTATGGAAGTTGATTTGGAATATCCCGAAACATTGCACGACTTCCACTCTGACTATCCACTAGCGCCTGAAATAATGAATGTAAATGTTAGTATGCTTTCTGATTATCAAAAGCAAGTCTACAAAATATATTATGATGGCAAAAATCCCAAGGATGAGAAAACAAGTAAGTTAATATTAAATCTAAAGGATAAAGAAAAATATGTGGTTCATATCAAGACTTTACAGTATTATTTGAAAATGGGAATGAAAATGACAAAAGTCCATAGGATAATAAAATTTCAACAGAGGGCATGGTTGAAACCGTGGATTGATTTTAACACAGGTAAAAGGAAAGAAGCCAAAAGCGATTTTGAGAAAGATTTATTCAAATTAATGAATAATTCTGTGTATGGAAAAACTATGGAAGACAAACGAAATCATATGGACTTTGAATTAGTTGATAATGAAGTTAGATACGAAAAATGTGTTAATAATCCAACATTCAAAAATAGATTTATTATTAATGAAAACCTTGTAGGAGTTGAAAAAACTAAAGCGAAGCTGAAACTGGACAAACCGATTTTCTTAGGAATGACAATCCTTGACATCAGTAAATTACATATGTATCAGTTCTACTATGATGTTCTTAAGAAGAAATACAATGAAAACATCAAACTGGTTTATACTGATACTGACAGTTATGTAATTCAAACATTCACTGAGGACATCTACAAGGACTTCAAAGAATTAAACCAATATATGGACTTTAGCGATTATCCACCTGAACACCCCTGCCATGACAAAACAAATAAGAAAAAACTCGGTTATTTCAAGGATGAGTGCAACGGTCAAACAATAACACAATTCATAGGGTTAAAGCCTAAATCGTATGCTTTTACAATACACGGTGAAGAAGAAGAACAAAAGAAATCAAAAGGTGTAGTGAAACACAAGGTGAAGAAAGAACTGACTTACCAAAACTACCACGAAGCATTATTTCAAAACAAAAAGCATGAAATAACATATAATTTTATTCGTAGTCGCAACCATCAATTATTTTCAATGTCTCAAGTCAAGCAATCACTCAGTAATTATGAAAATAAAAGGTTTTACATTGATGCTTTCAATTCACTGCCTTATGGACATTATAAACTGCGTTAAAGAAAAGATAACTAAGGTTATTAATGGATAGCAGTAAATATAAAAACGCAAAGATTTACAAAATAACAGATGTTGGTTATAATAAGTGCTACATCGGAAGCACCTGTGAAAGCTTGAGCCAAAGAATGGCAAGACATAGACAAAATTATAACAAGGCAGAACAATGGAATAATAAAACAAACTGTCGTTTGTTGTTTGATGAATATGGAATGGACAACTGTAAGATTGAATTATTAGAAGACTACCCATGTGAAAACAGAGAACAGTTAATGAAAAGAGAAGGTTATTACATTCAAAATAATGATTGTGTGAATAGATGTGTGGTAGGTAGAACAATTAATGAGTGGAAGGAAGACAATAAGGAACACTATCAAAATATGAGGAAGGAATACGCAGAAAACAACAAAGAACATATATGTAATAAAAGTAGGGAGCACTACCACCAAAACAAAGAAACAATATTGGAAAAACGAAAAGAACCTATTGAATGTGAATGTGGTGGTGTTTTCAGGAAATGTGATATAAGAAGACACGAGAGAACTGAAAAACATCAACGATATGTATGTGAAAATATTAATATCTAAATAGTTCTAATAATATATGCACTTATTAGAACTATTTAGTGGTACTTCTTCAGTTGGTAAAGTAGCAAAGTCGCTCGGTTATAATGTTATATCATTGGATTTGAAAACGGTGGGTAAACTCCCCAATTAAGGGGGGCGAACTCCCCAATTAAGGGGGGCGAACTCCCCAATTAAGGGGGGCGAACTCCCCAATTAAGGGGGGCGAACTCCCCAATTAAGGGGGGCGAACTCCCCAATTAAGGGGGGCGAACTCCCCAATTAAGGGGGGCGGGGGGCGAACTCCCCAATTAAGGGGAGAATGGCTCAAGTAACAAGGTCTGGCTCACACAACACAGTCAGGCTCACACAACACAGTCAGGCTCACACAGCAAGGTTTGGCTCACACAGTAAGGTCTGGCTCGCACAGCAAGGTCTGGCTCACACAGACATTTAAATTAAACCTGAAACCCAGACCAGCTGACCAGCAACCCCCTAGTCAAAACTACTTAAAGAAAAAATAGCATAACATATTAAGAGAAAAATGAGTGGGGGTAAAATATCAGATAATAATTTTATGGTTAAGAATTGTGCTAGCTTACCTGTTGATGTATTAAAAGGTATCATTTCATATAAATTAGGAGAACCTGAGTATTTGAAAATAAAACATAATCATATTAAGACATTAAAGAGAATACAACAACGATATAAAATAGACAGAACAGAAACAAAAAGAAAGACAAAGCGCTATACTGTTGAAGATGGCGATGATATAAAGAGACACGTAATTGAGTATTACATTTCAAGAAATATACCTTTAAGCATAAAAAGCATCAAAGATATAGTTTTTAATGAAAATGAAAACTTAGATTGCTTGTTAGATGGCATTGAAACCGATAACGGTTATGAAACAGTGATAATAGTTGAGGTAAATATGTTTGTAAGGTTTCATCATTTCAATTATGAAGACAACCATTTTAACACTTTTAGTTTTTATTTTCGTAGTGATGATTTTGTAGATAATATAACCATAGATAATATAACAGAAGTAATGATGGAGGCACATCAAACAATATACAGATGTATTGATGATGAAAGAAGTAGAATGAATTTTGGAGGAGTACAAAACATAAGGTTTAAACTAATTGTTGATGAACCTGTGTAATTCATAACTAAACCATAATTATAACATGTAAAATCTTATATGTTATAATTATAGCGAACTTTTAACCTATAAAACATAGCTAGACAATCACATAAAAATCACATAAAAAGAAGTTGTTAAGATATATTAAGAAATGGTTGTGAAGCAAACTATAATGAATAATTATGGAATGACAGAAGAAAAAGCAACAGAAGACTATGGTGAATTCTTCAAATGCAACAGATGTCTTTATGATAAAACAATTGATGAATTTGGAAATGTAAAAAGTGGAAGAAGATATAAATATTGTCAAGAGTGTAGAACGAAAATAAATAATTGTAGAGATAAACGTCAAAGAAAACAAACGACCCAGCAACACCCCAGAACTTGATAACTACTAAAAGGGTCAACTCTTTCAAATGAAAAAAATGTTTGCCCCCAGCCCAACAATGAACAAGGCGACAATTTACCCAAATGATTACCTTAACGAAAACGATAAATAAGCTCCCTAAAAACCCTCTTTTCAAAACGAATAAGGGGGAACATAGATTTGAGATGAACATAAAAACCAGAACAGGCAACCATCAACAGACCACCCCCCAGGCCCCCTACTTTCTCCATTTTTTCGGGGGCCCTCAGTCGGACAACTTGTTTTTTTGCAGGTCTGTCAGCCGGAAGCGCAAGTGTCTCAGGGTGATGGGTTTCTAGGTGCCCACGCCGCTCTTCAGCGTTATCTTGGACAGGATGTCGTCCCCCAGATTGCCCAGCACGCGGCTGGCGTTGGCCAGCTGGGGGCAGCGCAGGTAGACCTCGCTGTATGCCATCATGCGCACGAATTCGAAGACCTGCTGCCCGCCGGAGACGAAGCTGGGACCTAGCATGGTCGATGCTGAAGGGCTTGCTCGGAGAGGCGGCCGGCGAGGTGGGGTAGTCCACAGCGTCTGGGAACTGCTGCTGCAGCTCCAGATCGTTCAGAACGCCGAGGCTGTTCGTGGTCTCGCTATACGTGGCAGTAGCGAAGTTGGAGCTGATCCAGGCGGCAAGCCGGGAGCCCGTGCACGCACCTTCCGGAAGGAGAGCCCAGTTCAGAGTCCCAAGCGCGGCGTCAACCCAGTAGAGGTAGCGGCCGCGATCCGTCGAGAGGAAACTGTCGGCGATTCTGATCTTGTAGACAGCCAGCCTGGCGTCGCTCTGCAGGTGCAGGGACTCTCCCAGGTCTACCTCGAAGTCGCTGTCCGAGCCGGCTACCCTCTTGCGGCTGTCCACGTAGATAGTCGTCATCCTTTTTCTAAGGAAGCCGCCCGTTCTGCGGACGACAGGCGGGTGGACGGCTGCAACGGAGGTGCAGCACTGAGCGCCTGAGGCGCAGGAGATGTTCTCACACCTCGCACTGATCAGCGTGGAGCTGGCGAACAGCTTCTGGCCCAGGAAGCTGAGCGCCGCTCCCATCGGCTTCTCTTTCCAGTGCGAAACGCTCTTCGAAGCGCATGTGGAACATTTGATTCTTTGGCTTGAGGTAGTAGACGAAGAGGAAGCTGTAGGGTTCCCGAGTCGCCTGCTCGTAGATCCTGCGCAGCTTGTCCTTTGGCAGCAGGGCGCTCAGCTCTTCGATGACGCCAGCTCGTGCTGGTTGCGCAGCCTCCAGCAGCAGAGAAATTGCATGTTCACCCGCACGGCTGCGCTGATGAGCCTCAGCTTCAATCCCTCGTCTTCCCAAAACTCAAGGATAAGCTTTACAGGTTGCTGTGTAAGGCGTTGCCATTCACCAGAATCGAAATCTTCGCACCGAACAGAGACAATGCCTTGCAACTGCCCATGCGCTGAATGGCCTGTTGGTCAGTGTCGATCTGCACCACACCGGTTTCAACCTGCAGGATGGCGCCCTGAATGATGTTTGCCTATCACAATTGGAAGCGGGAAAAGCAAAGGCGCGGGGTTGCAATTGTTGGGGAACAACTTTAGCATGATTTCCCAAAAGAAGGACCGCAATTGGCTGCGCAGAGATGGGTGACGCATGTATCCATTCGGCCACCTGTGGGTAATCAGTGTAGACGATCCCTTGGTGTCCTGCATCTCTCCCTCGAAGGCTGAGGCCCTGATCTGCATGCTGTACAGGTCCAGCGTGCCCGCAACTGCTGCACCAGCCCGGGATCGAGCCTCCAAAGGCGAAGTTAGCTTTGTGGCACCGAGAAGTCCAGGCCCGCCGTGCTCCACACACCCTGCGCGGCCGTGCCGAGGAAGGTGCCGGTGACGCCCACGTAGTCGTTGTCGGCAGCGCTGACTCCAGTTGGAGGCGTGCCCAGCCGGTACCGGCAGCCGAAGGAGTAGGTCTCCCCGCGTCAGGGTGTAGGTGCGCACAATGTTCCAGGCAAGGCGCTCAGGGTCATGGCATAGCCCTCCAGCTGGAAGCCTCCCACAGTGAAGCTGGCCCACGGAGCTCTGGCTGTTGGAGCGCACCAGCAATTGCCTAATGTGGTGAGCGTGGGTTCCAGCACACCTTGCTCAGGGTGGCCAGCGTGACGTCGTCGGCCCCGAGGCTGTCGTGTCTGCCTCGACCTCCACTGTGTTGCCGGCCTCCAGGCACCGTTCCTGCCGTCTGGTTGGGCAGGCCCGGCGCCTGGAAGTGCGCCCCGAAGTGCAGCTTTGCAACTCTGTTCGGAGGCACTGTGAAGTACATCTTGGCCGTGCTCCAGGCGCCCTGGTCACCCACGAAGCTGCCGTACAGGGGGTCGTAGACGTTGTCGGCCTCGGACATGTGCGCCACGAAGTTGGAGGCCGTGCCGAGCCGGACCGGCAGCGAAGAGGAGCTCTCGGCCGGGGGCCAAGTTGTAGGTGCGCACGATGTTCCACGGGTTCGCAGCGGTCAGGGTGTAGCCGTCCACGCTCGCTGCGCCAGCGGTGTGCGTGGCCAGGACCACGCTGCAGCCGCTGCTGGGGCGGACCGTCCAGTTTGACAGTGAGACGTCCGTGGGGGCCAGGATCTGCTCTCCTATGGCGGCCACCACCTCGTCGGCCCCTCCGTCGTCCGGAAAGCGCACTGCTATTTGCAGGGCCGAGGCCGCCTCCGTGACTCCGAGCTTGTCGGCCAACAAACCGTCCACTTGTGCGATGGCGTAGTAGCTGAGCAGCGCGGCTGCGATGCTCAAGGCCGTTGCCGTGTCCTGGTCGGCGGCTGAGCGGTACGCCACCAGCGCCGAGGTGATTTGGTTGGTTGTGAACACGTCCTGGTCCGGGCCCGTCCGGTAGGCCAGCAGCGCGCCCGTGATGGCGGCCTGCGTCTGCGTGTCCTGCGCGCTCGCCGTGCGGTAGTCTCCCAACAGCGCGTCCACTTGTGAGGAGGTGTAGTAGGCCAGCAGCGCGGCTGTGATGGCCCCGGTCGTCTCCGCGTCCTGCGCTGCCCCTGTGCGGTAGTCTCCCAACAGCGCGTCCACTTGCGAGGAGGTGTAGTAGGCCAGCAGCGCAGCCGCGCAAGCTTTCGGCCCAAGCCTTCACGTAGGGCAGCTTGGTTTTGACTAATTGGGCCGCGACACCTCGTGCCTTTATTTCTTGCCATGGTTTCCTTTGATGGTACCGGCTTGTGGCAGCAGACGACTTTTCTTGGCCCTGGTGAGCCCTGGAATGGAAGACGATGTTTACTGGTTGAGCCCCGTGACGGCAACTGCAACATTTGGGATTCTGGTTTGGCGACTAGTCACAACAGCCGGAGACGGGGACACATGCCTTTCGGCTCCGCCTTTTTTGACTGATGTTGAAATTGCTTGGAATCTTTCCCCTTTTCAGCCGCTGCCGTTCAATGGTTTATGGGCTCTTACCAATGTGGAGCTTGTTACGAAGAATGGGAAACCTGCCCTTGGTCTTCAAGACACCGCCGACTTCTTTCGATGGCAGACACACTCCGAAGCCACAGATGGATCAGGATACTTCAATGCTTTGCATCTCTATGCCGGAGGTATCGGTGGGTGGTCATTTGCACAAACCTTCATGCGTGAGCAGTTTGCTATGAACATTCGGACGGTCGCCGCTGTTGACAATGAACCCACTGCCATGAAGTACTGGTGCAGAAACCACCAGGCCATTTTCTTGCATGAGCTCATGGACGTCCCTAGCTTGCTCGACACCGGGAGTTCTTGCTGATGTTGCTCCCCGCACTGTTGCTTACATCCTCGCTCATACCAGTGTGAACTTGATCACGGCCTCCCCACCCTGCCAGGCATGGACACACGGAGGCAAACGCAAGGGTCTGCTCGATGACAACGGATTGCAGCTGCTCAAGTTGCTCGCAGTTTTGAGGGTTTCGCAGACGCCTTGGGTAGCTCTTGAGAATGTTGACGGCCTCTGGACACACGCTCACTGGCCCATGATTGCGCAGGCGATTATTTTTGCGGGATACCGGTTTGTTTGGGAAGGAATTTCTGACCTTGCCCAGGTGCTGCCAATGACACGCAAACGATACTTGGCGTTGCTGGTTCGTGATGACCTGCCACACAGGCAAATGCGCACGGAGGACAAGCTGCCCCTTTGGCCAGGCACTCTTTTCAGCAGATGGATCTGGCCTATTGCGTTGCCTGAGGATCACATTCTTTCTTTGGTTCTCAGCCCTGCGGAGCTCGCGATTTATGCTGACCCCGCTTTTGGAGGGCCACAATGCGCAACAGGTCCTAAAAAATCGCACAGGGACTGGACACCAGATCCTGGCCTCCGCTATGGCCCGCAACTCAGCACAGCATGAGGTCAACGGGACTTGGCTTGAAGCTCGGGGGATATATGCCCAACTTGTCCCACATGGGGAACCCTTTGAGTGCCCTCCCAATCAGCTCCGGTTTCTTTCTGCTGCAGAGTATTTGATGGCCATGGGAATCACCCATGAAGTACAGGTGCCAGCCGACAATCGCGCCGCTCACGCACTGACAGGTAATTCTATCTCAGTTCTCCATGCGATTCAGCTGTATCACGTGCTGTGCAATTTTCAGAGGCATTTTTCTGGAGCAGGCACTCAGCCTTTTGAGATTGTGGTTCAGAAATTCTTGGCCGCGCGCTTACATTCGCAATTCAGAAACCATCCTGACTGAGGGACTTCTGATTATCAGGCCAGATCAAGTTGCGATGCCAGACAATTCAGATGCGCCTCCTCCTCAGATGTCCCAGGAAGAATGCAATGCAATCACACCCACTGCCACAATTGCAACCCAGCAGGACGAAACAGGTCTCCCGACATTGAGGTATGGTTCCGGCACCCCATCCGTGGAGGCATCAATACTGCATGGGCGGACCCTCATCAGCGGTTGATTTTGCAATTCAGTCTCAGCTGTTCTACTTTTTTGGGGATCCGTGCTTTTGCGAATGGACAGGAAGTGAGTTGGGATGCCTCGGTAGGAAACTTCCGTAATGAGGTTCTTGAGTTCAGAGTTTTCCCACTTCTTGGAGGCGGCCTTAAGCAAGGTTACGACCACTGAATCTAACACTGGAGCGTTAACAGCTGCCGGGAGCTCAAGCACAGACAAGGGCGCGTCCGAGGAAATTCAAGGACTTCAGCTTGCATGATTTTGAACCTACTTGCAATACTCCTGTCACCCAACAAGTAAATGCAGCCTCCGTGACGGACCTGCTGGCGGACTCGCTGGCCCTTACGGGCTCGGCCACGCTTTCGCCGTACGACTCAAATTGCGTGTATATAAAGAAGCATGGAGGTAGTCACCGCCGGAGCCCAGACAAGCTGAAAACAAGCAACACCAGCTACGTCACGGCGCGGCATGACGCGCAGTACTTCCTCGCTGAGCTCGTTCTCCCCCACAACCTCTCGGGTCTGCCGCATCCCGCTGACCAGCGGCACGTCCTTCATCAACCCCGAGTCGATCAAGATCGCCTTCCGCGTCAGGAACACGGACGGCACCAACCCGCTGGCCCCAGCCACGCCCAACCCCGCCTGCTTCGTCCAGCGCGTCCAGGTCTTCGCCAACGGCCAGCGCTGCGACGACATCAACAACTACGTGGCCGCGCACGACTTGTTGAAGGGCCGGGAGTACAACCGCAACAGGCCATGGAGGGTTTCGACGAAGTCAACGACCCCCGCATCGCCGCGCGGTGCACCAGGGCGGCTATTCGCGGACGCCACGACTGCGCTGTGGTCCGAGAACGCCCGTCCGGAGCCACGCTGAGCACCTTTGAGATCCGAGTTCTGGCCTCCCAGGTCGTCCTGACTCTGCGCTGGTTGAGTCCTTCAACCGCGTGCTTCTCTCAGGAAGGTCGCTCGTGTTCAGCTACCCCACGGCGCACACGCAGCAGTTTTGGGACAACGACGCGGGCTCCAACATCCACTTGCTGGCCAACCCGGGGCAGGACGTGGCCCCCATCGGCGCCTTCTGGAATCGCAGATGCAGCTGGGCAGCCTGCAATACCCTCACAATCCTATGAAGGGAGCCTCGGAGCACTTCCATTTCCTCTCGGTCCTTGCGGGTACTTACGACGACACGGTCGCATTGACATCGCCGTGTGGGCTACCTGCGCCACAGCTTCATTACGGCTTTCCGACGGAGCGCGTGCCCAAGGTGCAGCAGACCTTGCCCGGTTCACCTTCAAGGGCCTGGACGGCACGATGACGGACCTGTTCATCCACCTGGTGGCCTACCTGGACGCTCTCCGGGACGGGTCTCTGTGCTGGACAAAAAAAGCACCCCAGCAAAACCACGGAAAAAATGGACTTGTTTTCCAGGCCCCTCGGATTAGATTAGGCCTAATCCGGAATGCTCAGCCCCGCGCGGTAGCCCTGAATCCACCGCCACCACACCGCCAGCTTGACTGCTCTGGCCCAGCTCCAGCTCGGCAACTTTGTGTTGCATCTTGACTTACCCAGAACCGCGTTTAGGTGGGCCAGGTCTGCAGGGTCTCCGCCTCCTGGTGAAGACGTCCATGACGACCAGCCCGTACTTGTTGCGGCCCCGCGTGTTCTGGCTGAAGTCGATAAGGTCCGCCGCAGCCGGTCGTTGGGCCCCTCGGCGACCGACTTGCCCAGCGCACGCGGCCGGGTTGAAGTCGTCGGCCAGGTCCCTCAGCACCTCCATGTTTACAGCCGGGCCTGGAAGCCCTTGCGCACCCCAGGGCACGCTGGTCAGGTGCGAGTAGTCGAGGGTGATCATCTCCGTGCCGTCGCTCCACCGAGTGGTCCCCGTCAAATTCTTCCACTTTGTTCCTGCGAAGTCGTCCGGGCGAAGCCCAGCCCCCGTTCATGTCCGGGCGTTTGTGCTTGAGCTCTGCCACGTCGGCCTCGGCAATCTCCGTCTCCCCGGCTGTCCGACAAGTCCGTGAAGCTCGTGTTCACGAGGCAGCCGGGGTTCCTCTGGTTGTGGTCAAGGACAGCTGCGTCGAGAGTCTTCGTCTGCACCAGCGCCTCAGTTGATCATGATACCTCGCCTGGTGCGTCCCACCGTCCCGCTCCAGGAAGACCCTGGCGCTCTGGTTTCCAGCGCTCAGCTCGCCGCTGTCGGAGCCGCGCTGTTGTTGGACACTTGCAGCTTGCTCCAGCCCGCCCAGTTCTTCGTCAAGAAGAGCGTCGAGAAGTCGGGGTGTTGGTCACGATGAGCGTGTTGGACGCAAAGAGCTGCGGGGCGGAGACCGTGCCCGAGCTCGTCACGTCGCCGCATTCCACGCTGCCCGTCGACACTCCACCACCGTGGTGAAGTTCCCGGCGTTGGCCGACGCTGGCCAGCGAGCTGCCCGACATGGCGCCGGTGGACGACAGCGTGGCTCCGGCGACGGTGCCTGTGGCTGGCGCTGCGCAGGAGACTGGCCCCGCCGTGGTGAACACGTCAGTGCAGTTCACGTCGTTGCGCAGCAGCTGGTCGCAGCCCACGTTGCCCTGTGCGGTATGCTATTCCTCCAGTGCGTACGTAGATGTACGGACGAGAAGAAGAGCGTTTTGTGGCGCAAAACCGTGCAAAGCTATTCTTACCGGGCGTATATTGATATACGGCCTAGAAGAATAGCATTTGTTCAGCGCAAAACCGTGCAAAAATAGACTCTCCCCAAGGGTTTTTAAGCAGCCTCAATGTCTCGCGCCAGCTGGTCAAAGCTGGGTGGAGGCAGGCTCCGGCGTGACTGCCGGAACTGGAGCTCGCCCGCGAGCTCGGCTGAGACTGGGGCAGGTTACGGGGTTCAGGCCCCAGGAGAAGGGGCGCGGCGTGTGGTTGGACTGCGCCTGGACTCGGAAGCCAGACTGGGAGGAGGCGCGCGGCTGCTTGCGGGGCTGCCGGACGTGCTGCTGCCGCTGCGCAGCGTGAAGTGCTGAGGCTGCGTGGCGTGGTTCATGTTGTTGGCGGGCCGGACGTCCTGCACGGCCGCGCCCTCGCTGCCCTGCTGAGGCCGGAAGAGTGGCCCGTGCCGCGAGCCAGGCCGTAAGCTGCGCCGCCTGCGATTCCCACGGCCAGCCCCGCCGTTGCAGTTGCGCCAACTCCTGCCGCGCCAGCCAACGTTCCAGCAACCTCGCCCGCGGTGGGCGCCAGGGCTGCGGCCCCCTCGGCCAGGCCCCCCAGGTACCCAAAGGCTCCGCCCACGCCCTCGGCGGCAACGGCAACCTCCCCCTCCTCCGCACGCCGTCTTGCGCTGCGCCGCGCTCCACCTCCTGCGCGCGCTGCCCTGCCTCGTCCAGGAGGCGCTCCACGTCACTGGGCCTGCGGAGGCGGCTGCGCCTGGCCCGGACGGGGCAGCGCGTTCAGGCGCACGCACTCGGCCGCGTCCTGGGGCAGCTGAGCTGCGCAGCTGCACCTGCGCCTATGAGGTCCGCTGCCGCCTGAGCACCGTCTGCAGTGCTGCGCAGACGGTCCGTGATGGAGGGCGGCCCCTGCCCGTTGCTGGCCAGGGCGCCGGCCTCGGGGTCTCCTGCCAGGTCATCCTCAACAAAGACGAAGCTCGGGCCCAGCGTGTGGTCCACGCTGAAGGGCTTCGTCGGAGAGGCGGGCGGCGCGGCGGGGTAGTCCGCTGCATCTGGGATTGCTGCAGGTCGTTCAGGATCAGCCGGTTACCGTCGTAGGCAACGCTCAGGCTGTTTGTGGTCTTGCTATAGGTGGTGGCAAAGTTGGAGCTAACCCAGGCGGCCAGGGCGCCCGTGTACGCGCCCTCAGGCAACAATGCCCAGTTTAGCGTGCCCAGCGCGGCGTCAACCCAGTAGAGGTAGCGGCCCCGGTCCGTGGACAGGAAACTGTCGGCCAGGCGGATTTTGTAGACGGCAAGCCGGGCGTCGGTGCAGCGACTCTCCCAGTCGACCTCAAAGTCACTGTCCGAGCCGGCCACCCTCTTGCGGCTGTCCACGTAGATCATTGTCATCCTTTTCTTTAGGAAACGACGGCTGAGACGGAAGTGCAGCAGGAGATGTTCTCACACTTCGCGTTGATCAGCGTGGAGCTGGCGAACAGCTTCTGGCCCAGGAAGCTGAGCGCCGCTCCCATCGACGTCTTTTTCAAGCGCGAAACGCTCTTCGAAGCGCTTGTAGAACATTTCGTTCTTCGGCTTCAGGTAGTACACGAAGAGGAAGCTGTAAGGTTCTCGGGTCGCCTGCTCATACAGCCGGTACAGCTGCTCCTTCGGCAGCAGGGCGCTCAGCTCCTCGATGACGGCGTCCAGCTCGTGCTGGTTGCGCAGCCTCCAGCAGCAGAGGAATTGCATGTTGACCCGCACGGCTGCGCTGATGAGCCTCAGCTTCTGCGAGCTCACCCAGGTGCTGATCTGCATGTGACGGCCTCGGATGAAGAGCGTGTCAAGGGCGCCATGCGGCTTGTGGAGTTGCGGCGTGTCAGCAAAGTCGTCGATGACTACAAGCACCTGGTACAGTTTCTTCATTTCCAACTTCTTGGACGCTTCCGTGATCTTGCGCTGCTGCTGGATGATGCGCCGCAAGGCGGACTCATCCCACTCGTCCCAGTAAGCCTGCTCACGCTCCGTGTTCACCCCCAGGTCCTGCTCGATGTACTTCTTGACGGGGATCCAGCCATCATCGATGTTGACGCTTGGGCTGAAAACGTAGATCCGCTCAAACACGCCCTTGTACTGCTCCAGGATGAGACTGATGAGCGCCACAGTTTTGCCCGACTTGCTGGGCCCAAGGAAGATGCCCGTGCATGGCACCAGGGGCACCACGGGGTCCGAGGCTTGCTTGCTGGTGTACTCAGGCGTGGGGAAAAGCTTGATCTTCCCCATTCGTCCTTTTGCGTTACGCAAGTTCCGGAAGCCGGCAGCTGAAGTATACGCGCTGGCCTATCTGCGGCTGCCCTAACCCAGCACAGCAATGCAATCCTGTTGCCGGAGGATTGACGGAGACGCAACCCAAGGCTCACATGCAGCAAATGAGGCCAAGAGAATTCCACCCTTCTGCTCTGAGTTACCGTTGCGCTTAGAAAGCACTTATCATGCTTTTCGAGCCACAAAGCTCCGCAACAGAAACGCACTTACAAGGCCAGAAACAGCACTTTAAGCCCGGGCAACTTAAACTTCCGAGACGCACAGAATGCGACTAGGACCCGTTTTGCCTGCATATTGAAGCAAGCTGAAAACCCTTGCAGAAGTGCAAGCAGAAGGGCTGTGGCCGCACCGCGCAAAACCACCAAATTTTCGCAGAATCCACATTTGCTGAATGATAACCTCTGAAGATGCGCTGTGAGCGGTTTTAGATTTCACAAATAACAGAGAGAGCCGGACTGGTTCTACCCAGAAGAAAAAAACAGACAAAGATAAGAAAACGGCGACGATCTGAAGCTTGCGTTGCCCTGCGGCATCCAGCCTTTCCGGACTGGTTCTACCCAGAGAAAAAAAACAGACCGATTGAAAAAAATAATCTGGCCCCGTAAAAAACAATGGCAAGTTGGACGAGACAACGACAACACATTACCGAGGCGGCGGAATGGGCGTCAGGGGTTGCACAACGGCAAATGGCTTGTGTTGAACCAACGCAGAGGGGCGGGCGCTTTTGCGCTGCTTGCAAGCCGAAGAGCAGCTGATTTGAGCGCGGCAGCACAACTGCGCTTCTTACCAAGTTGGGCGTGGCTGGGGCCAGCGGGTTAATGCCGTCCGTGTAACGCTTGATCGACTCGGGGTTGATTGAAGGACGTGCCCTGGTCAGCGCGTGCCGCGCCGTTACGTTGCTGGTTTTGCTGGTTGTGCTTATTGTACCACAACACGCATTTTTACTTGCGCGCAAAGAAGCAATCGTACACAACTGGAGTAATATTGGGCAGCCTTGATGTCTCGTGCCAGCTGGTTGAAGCTGGGCGGAGGCAGACTCCGCTGCCCGGAACTGAAGCTTGCCCGCAAGCTTGACTAAGACTGCGGCAGGGTCAGGGTTTAGACTTTGAGAGAAGGGCGGGCATATTGTTGGTCTGCGCCTGGATGCTGAACGTGCTGCTGCCGGAACGCAGCAAAAAGTGTTAAGGCTGCGTGGCGTTGTTTATGTTGTTGGCGGACCGCGTTCTTGCTGCCTGCTGAGACTAGAAGAGCGTGTTCTCCAGCACCCGTGCCGCGGACAAGACCAAAGCTGCGCCGCCTGCAAGCCCTGCGGCCAGTCCGCGCCGCTGCGGCAACTCCTGCCGGCAATCAACGTTCCCTGTTATTTGTGAAATCTAAAACCGTTACAGCGCATCCTCAGAGGTTGTCATTTAGCAAATCTGGGTTCTGCAAAAATTTGGTGGTTTTGCGCGGTGCGGCCACAGCCCTTCTGCTTGCATTCTGCAAGGGTTTTTAGCTTGCTTTAATGTGCATGCAAAACGGGTCCCAGTTGCATTCTGTGCGTCTTGGAAGTTTAAGTTGCCCGGGCTTAAAGCGCTGTTTCTGACCTTGTAAGTGCGTTTCTGTTGCGGAGCTTTGTGGCTTAAAAAGCCTGGCTTTCTGAGCGCAACGGTAAGGTTGGTTGGGTTGGATTGGCCTCATTTGCTGCGCGTGAGCCTTGGGTTGCGTCCTGGCCGCACGGTCACGTTGTACGGTGGGCAGGAGTAGGGTGGACTAGCAGGCTTTTGGTGCAGAATTCCCTGAGCTTACACGCTTGCACGACTCCGAACTCGGGATCGCAAGCCTTGCGTGGGGAAAAGCTTGATCTTCCCCATTCGTCCTTTTGCGTTACGCAAGTTCCGGAAGCGGGCCAGCGAGTCCGGGACCTGAAAGTAAAGGCCGGCATGCAGCGTGCACCTTTGGAAGACACGTTGAATGTAACACTGCCGCAACAGACAAGGCCGGAAAGGCTGGAGTCTTCTTCAGCGATCTGCAATCTTCCGAACTCAAACTTGCTTAGAATGGGCGCATGTTCCTTGCGCGCGACCTATGGCTCATAGGACCATCGCTCTAACCACTGAGCTAAAAGGCTTGGCAATGCAAGCACCATAGCACGGCACATTCTTGTTTGCCAGAACTCACTTTTGTACACGCACGAGCGCAGCGTTTTTTGACAATCGCTTCAAAACCTGCGCCCTGCCATAGAATCCGTCCCTAGGATTGAACGTGGCTTGTGTATGCACGAGCGCAGCGTTTTGTGACACTCGGCCCAAAAACGCGCGCCCTGCCATGCCATAGAATCCATTCCTTGGGAAATTTAAACGGGGTTTGTATATGCACGTGGCTCCACACCTAGCTGCTGGGCAACGTGTCGGTGCTGCACTCGCTCTTCTTCGGTTCCGGAAAGCTAGAGTACTACCTTGCCCGCCTGGCCTCAGCGTTGTCGCTCTGCCAAGTGGCTTCCAGGTGAGCAGTGCACACATGACTGAAGAGAGTTGAAAGGCCGGTCACTAAGACACATAGCCTGTAAACGTCACAAACCCGAAAGGCCGGTCACTATTACAGGCATAGCCTGTGAAACGAAACGCAATAAAGAATGCATCGAGCTAGCAATTCCACAGAATCACCATCGTTCAGCGATGTCTCATTTTGACTACTCGCATATATCCTCGCCTATGGAGCTCAGGATCATGGTCAAGATCTTCTGGCTCTGGCGCAACGGCTCGAGCTGGCAATTTCAGAATGGTCCCAGTAGCGAGCTTGCCAGGCTGCTTTGCAAAATATTGGTGTAATTGATCAATCGTCTCTTTCTCAAAAGGAAATTGTGGTCGTGCAACAAATCCTGCAGTCTGCCAAAAATATCCAAAAGTCTCATTCGTACTCACACGTTTGGCAGCGCGGTGCCACGGCACAAGCGGTTGTCCAAGAACTGTACTAAGAGACTGCATACTGCTTCTAAAGGCAAAACTTTCACCTCCCAGAGTCTTCTGCTCGAAATTGAAAACCTTGTGAATGCCAGGCGTAAGGTACGTCGTAGGCATCTTCAGATTCGGAATTGGAATACAAAGGCCGCTATGCAAACGAAAAGAAACAAGAAGTTCGTTCCAGCTAACATGGCGTGTGACGACATCTTCGGGTGGCCAACGTAGTTCCTGTAGCCAGAGAATGAGCTTCGAGTTGTACGTCACCCCCCATGGAGATGCCCTGCGCCATTCGTCTGTGTGGTCAGAGTTGTAATATCGGAGAGGGAAGTAACCTGCAGAGGTTTCTTCCCTGACCGGCGGGAGTCGTTCTGGGGCGTCATGCGCGACTGCTTTGGAGACATATGCTCGGATTGCGCGTGCAATCGCCTTGTAAAGCGTCGTCAGAGTTCGATCTGAATGTTTGGTCTGCTCGGCAAGCGCCTGAAATATTTGCGTGAAACCCGGTATCTGGCAATTGAGAACTTCCTTTGCGGCTCTATCGGCTGCCTCGTTCCCGGCTGCATGAACAAGTGCTCTTCCTGGACCATCAGGAACAAAGTGGCTCTTAACCTTGGTAAGAGTAGCATCGCGATGATGCAGCGGCCATTTGTGAATTGCCTCAAATAGGAAATTGAGCACATCAAAGCACGGATGTAGGCAAAACTGCGAAATGCATGCTCCAGAAATGATGTCCTGTGCAAACTTGAGCGCTGTTTTGCTATCACTGATCACGGGCAGCATGAAAAGCACATGCAGTTGCAATGATCTCGGCCCTCGTAATGGTCTGACCCGGCGCCCGACCTGGAACTGGGAAACAATTGACTGGAAGTCCTGACATAACACTGCTTCAAGTTCACCAAGAGGCTGCAAGGTAAATACGACCGCCCAAGAAGCCTGGGCACACTCAAAAAACTTGGAATCAAGGCAGCTACCATCTGTGAAGCAAACGAGCTGTCCGTCGACATCAACTGTTCGATCAATAACAGGGAAAGGAATTGCCTGTATGAGCTTAGCAATGCTGGATCTTTCATTGGCATTGGTATGGACGGCCCATGGAGCAGCGGCCTGATGCTCGCATAGAGCCTCAAGGAGCTCAAATTCCTGTCTGACCTCGATCGTTGCACTGCAGCGCTTGATCCGATGAGCTCCAGTATCATGGCCTCCGCAGCAAGGGCAATCTGTATGGATATTCTTCCAATGGACAGTTTGTGGGGAAACCTCCACCGACATAGAGGTAGGTCCTGACAACTCTTGCGTCCTTGGGCTCGGTATTGGGAAGCTCTTCAAATTCATGTCGTTCCCGAAGTTCGGCTTGCACCTGTCTAGCCCAGGCCGTCAGAAGGATCTCTTCAACGAGCGTGAAGGGGTCGTTGACAAAGTCAACCGGGGAGATTCCTTGGATTGTAAGGTAGCCTCCCGCATGTGGTTTGATCCCAAGGGATTTGAAGTATGCCGCGAGCACACTGACGGGTCCATATGTGCGCAATGGGTCACCTGGGTCGTTGACAAGCTTCGACCAGAAATCCTTGAAGACAACCGGCATCAGGTGAATTGCTCTTCTGGAAGACCGAGCTGCTCTAATTATTGCGCAAATACGCGGATCCAACGTTCCACTTCGGTAAGTGAGAAGAACGGCGTTGGGGCTCATTCCCTTGTGTGGCTTGGCGAGGATCCTGGCAATGTGTCTCTGCGTTGACTTCAAAGCTTTTTTCCCAATATACGAAACTTCGCTCCCATACAATGGCATCTAGACGTGCTTGAGGTTCACTGGGAAGGGAGGCAATGACTCCAGCTCTCCTGGTTCCTTCCAAAATTCTATTGGTAAGGGTACCGAGCTTGTTGCATTTTTTATATCTCGCAAAGCTCCCGAGGTTCTGCTTGGCATTGCAGTATGCAAAATTGGATTTGATTTCCAGGCATTTTGTGGATACCGTAGTCCAAGCCCACGACTTGTCCAAGTCAACCTTGAAATTCCACTGTCTGAAAAACTCAAGCGCAACCTCAGTACCATCGCAAATGTCCTGTGGTGACGACGAAATCAGTTCAATGTTGTCAATATATATAAGGACCTGTGAGTCCGTGTGCCTCGTGACACACGAATGGAGCGCAGCGCCAATTGCAATTGCAGCGACAACCGCAAATGGATCTCCCTCAGGCACGCCGCAACTGGACAGACGAGGTGCACTGGTGTCATGTTGGATGACAACGCAACGCTTGAGTTGATCCAATAAGCTGAGCCACTGGCGTACAAAGTTGGCATCAATGCCAAACTTGACAAGGATCGCCTCGCGAAACCTGCGTGGAATGGTGTTGAAGAATTTTTGAAGATCCGTCACTGTGCCATGCAATTCTGACCCGGTGCCTGCTCAATGAGGTACTGCGTACTGTACCACAAAGTATCACCGCGTCTCTTCGGAAGACCTCCAATGATGGATGGTGGCAAAACGGCAGTCATTTTTTGAAGAACTTCACGAGTCACCGCTTTGAGTCCAAGGCGGTAGAGCAAGGACAGGATGTTGATGGGCCTGCCATCTGCAATACGTTCAGGGCTCGCACACTTGCCCGGGAGTACTACTTTTGCCCAGCAAAAAACCTCCGGCCATGGTTGTGAACCGCTGAGTATGTGATTAAAAAGCTTGCACCCAGATTGCAAGAGGAATGTCGCCCAGTGCCTTGAGTTCCGCAATTCGCCATCCATCCGCACCGGGGGCAGTGTTGCTCTTTGTATTTTGGATGGCGTGGTTGAGGGACTCCAAGGTGAGGGTCGGGGTATAATCAAGGATCCATTCCGGTCTGATCAAGTCTGGGTCAACGCAAGGTCCACCAGACAGTTCCTCCGACTCCCAAAACTGTGACCAATATGAGAAAAATTCACTTTGCATCCGTGGAGGGTCAAGTAACCATTCGGAGAGAATAACTTTGACATCACTGCCGTGATGGGGAATACTGAAAATGCCCTGTTCAATGGAGATCCATGGTATGAGCTGCTTGTTCCAAAAAATCTGTGAATCCTGAGGCGGCGTAAAAGGCAGTCCAAAGATGGGCGGCCCCTTTCCAGTGCATGTGTTCCGTCTTCTTGTGCACTCTTGCAAGAAAGGGAAAACCTCTTGTTTTGGAAACCTGATGCGAGACACGATTTCCTTTCGACTTCCATGAAGCGTTGAGGCACTCGACCCAAGCACTCTTTTTCTCTTTGGCAATCTCCTTGGCAATTTGTGCCTCATGCTTTCCGACCAACTCGCAAAGCTCCTGTATGATCACAACAGAAGGGTACCTGGGGAGCTCTCGGTTGGCCCACCTTGCAAATCCTCCCGCAAATCCCGGGGACTTTTGTACAGCGTTCCAGTCCCTCGCAATGGTCTCAACTTCATGTTCTCCGAATTTTCGGAGCATGCGCTGGATACTTTCAAGGCGTCGAAACTGTCGCACAACCTGCTTGTGATTGGTGTTAGCAAGATGTGTGCTGGGTGCAAAGTCGCCGCTTCGAGCAAGCTTGGCACCGAATTGACGATACTTCGAATCTGTTTCGCAAGTTCCCCATCTGATTTAGATTGGATCAACTTCTCAATCGCTCAGGCGTTTCGCAGCTTTTTCGGCTTCCTTCCATGGCAGAGTCTTGGACGATAGAAATGTGGTGATCCTGATCAAATTTGAGTCCTCATCACTCTGAAGCCTCGCACCCCCACGAATCCGGCCAGTGACTGTGAGGACCTCATCCGTCCCAATCTGAAAATCCTCAAGAGATTCCTGTGGCAGAATGCAATTCGCTCCACTGTGAATCTTGTGGACAACCGGATCATATTCCTTGAAAATGCTTTGGACAGCGAATGCAACATTTGCGTCATGAGGCACACGTCCACAGCATGTCCTACCTGATGGGGTCCTCACAAAGATATTGATGGACCTGGTAGGTCGGTCGGCTGCGGCCTCCCTGGCGCAGATCAGATCACACTCAGTCGTAAAGGTTCCATCTGTAATGCAAATGTTTGGAATCTCAAACTTGTGTTCACGTGATTCACACCACCCGCACCCGAGTGCCGAGCCAGCAATATAAGTCGTTCCAGTGGGCGTTCCAATGAAAATCTGATCGGCAGGACGCACAGATGTTCCTGGCTTGTCTTGGTCCGACGCGAAACCTGGGGTACCAATATCAAAGACACTTGGTGCAATATTGCATTCGTCATGGGGTTCATCGTAGAAATCAACTTCAAGGAAACCGTCTTGATCCGAAGCAACTGTTCCAGCGTCCCCCTCATCCGATTGATCTCCCGACGATGAAGGTGAAGAAAGCTCCCAAAAAGGTACCCGATCATTGACTCCAGTAGCAACACCTGCAGGCTGATGCAGAGGCGGGGGGGAATCGAGTGTTGCCCGTCCAGAGAAAAGCAAGGGCAGTGTCCCTCGGGGTCTCTAATGATCACGATTCGCATGTGGGTCTCCAACCGGCACAATCGCCGTCCACCTTTCAGGGCGTATGATTGCAACGTTGACCCGCGGTGGGAGCTGTGATCTGGGTGAAAAAGGGCAGTCCTGGGTTCTGCATGCATCCTAATAATTTCAAGCCACAGTGGATAGTCAGGGTGAGGTCGAACCGTCCAGTGGTCCCTGAGTTGGCCTTCCGGCTTGTTGGATCCGCCGCAGGACCTTGTGGTGATGTGTATCACGTCATCCCGGCATATGTGATACTCCTTCCAGCTCAGTTGGGGGAGGAGTAAGACGCCCCCTTTGTGCAGCTTGTGAATGCAAGGATCATCACGCCGCAACTCCACAAGCCGCACGGCGCCCTTGACACGCTCTCCATCCGAGGCCGTCACATGCAGATCAGCGCCTGGGCGGCTGTCCACGTAGATCGTCGTCATCCTTTTTCTTTAGGAAGCCGCCCGTCCGGCGGACGACGGGTGGCTGTTCTCACACTTCGCGTTGATCAGCGTGGAGCTGGCGAACAGCTTCTGGCCCAGGAAGCTGAGCGCCGCTCCCATCGGCGTCTTTTTCAAGCGCGAAACGCTCTTCGAAGCGCTTGTAGAACATTTCGTTCTTTGGCTTCAGGTAGTACACAAAGAGGAAGCTGTAAGGTTCTCGGGTCGCCTGCTCATACAGCCGGTACAGCTGCTCCTTCGGCAGCAGGGCGCTCAGCTCCTCGATGACGGCGTCCAGCTCGTGCTGGTTGCGCAGCCTCCAGCAGCAGAGGAATTGCATGTTGACCCGCACGGCAAGAGGGTGGCCGGCTCAGACAGCGACTTATTGAGGTCGACCTAGGAGAGTCGCTGCACTTGCAGAGCGACGCCCGGCTGGCCGTCTACAAGATCCGCTACACGGGCGCCCGGCTGGCCGCCTGGGTCAGCTCCAACTTTGCCACCGCCACCTATAGCAAGACCACAAACAGCCTGAGCGTTGCCTACAACGGCAACCGGCTGATCCTGAACGACCTGGAGCTGCGCCAGCAATTTCCTAACGCAGCGGACTACCCTGCTGCGCCGCCCGCCTCTCCGACCAAGCCCTTCAGCGTGGACCACATGTTGGGCCCGAGCTTCGTCTCCGGCGGACAGCAGGTCTTTGAGTTTGTCAATGGCGCACAACAAGGTCTACTTGCGCTGCGCCCAGCTGGCCAACGCCAGCCGAGTGCTGGGCAACCTGGGCGACGACATCCTCTCCAAGATCACGCTGAAGAGTTTCAAATGCTCGAACGGTCCAAAAAACCGCGCAGCCCTTCACATCGGTTCGGGGGCTGCTTTGCGAGCCCTTGTGATCTCTGACTTTCCAATTTTCCCACCGTCCGGACCACGTGATGTCACTCTCAAACCAGCGCAGCAAGCTCTGCCCGCTGTGCGCGCGGCCGGGGTGAGAAGAGCCGTACAGATGTTACACACCTCTTCCCAGACTTCCTGCGAGTGCTGGGTATCTTCGAGCTCGTGCGCGAGGCGTGGACTTTCACGAGCGCGCCGTCCAGCTGCTCATCGAGGAGCTCGATGCGGCGGCGCTGGTGCGAGCGCTCGGCCTCAAGCAGAGCGTCTTCTTCGCGAGGCCGCTTGTTGGAAGGCCGCTGGGCCGTCAGAGCAGCCGCAAGGCAGTGAGCCCCACCCACACGGCGGGCTTTCTCAGAAGCCATGCCTGCACGCATCGGAAGGCCTTGGAGGAAGTCATGATAGCTTAAAGAGAGCTCATCAGTGAGTGGCGGGCGAGCTGTCGGACAAGTAGAAGAGGCACAGAACATCAAAAAGGAGGTGGGAGCCTGGGGCCTCCAGCCTCCGCAGCTTTGGGAGCAGAGTTTTCGGAGTTGTGCACCACCTCGCCCCCATCTCCCCGCTCTCGGCGGAGGCTACCCTGTGTATCTTTTCGCTCCAGGCTATCTTGTTGACCCTGTAGGAGCCCCTGCTTTCGATCGGCTTATCCCTGATCCTAACCATATCCCCGACCTTGATTTCCGGGCGGGTCACCTTGTGTTTGGCCCTGCGCTCGATGTTGCGCAGAGCAATCTCCGCCATTTCGGGGTCAGAGTAGGTTCGGCGCCACCTGCATGGTAGCGTGCTTCCTTCCGTTGATTTGGCTCAAGATGTCAGGCAGCATGAGGTGCCGCTGGCCCCACGTGGGCCCGCTCCGGCTGCCATGCGACGCAACATGGCCTTCTTGATGGTGCGGATGGCGATGTCCCAGAAATCCATGAACTCCTTCTTGAACTCGGAGCCGTCGTCGGAGTACACGTTGGCCGGCGCCCCCAGGGCTTGGAACACCTTCTTCATGCCCGCCGCGGTGGTGGTCGCAAGACGTCCTTCAGCGGCTCCGCGGCCACTTTTTTGGTCAGCGCATCGATGGCCACCAACATGAAGGGGTAGGACTTGCCGCCGAAGGCCTTCATGTCTGCCAGGTCCACCTGCAGCTGGTTCATGGGCTCCATAAACACGAAGCTGCCGTCCAGAAACGCCTTCACTTCCTTTCTGGAGATGCTGGGGTCGCGCACCTGAGCCTGCCGCAGCGTCTGCGCTACCCAGCCCGGTTTGTCTCCGAATCAGGGAACCCCCTGCTTGGCTTCTGAGTTTGTTCTCCCAAGCCCACCACAAACGAGCCCGGGCCCTGCCGAAGCCTGTGCGGGGATCCTTGTAGACGGCCTTGATGGTTCGTCTGCGGGCGTCAGCCATGTTTCTTATGGCTTCTTCGGCCCCCGCTGGGCCTGCCAGGCTTTCACGGAAGCCCTTGCACTCTCCAGAGCACGCTGGTGAGGTGCAAGTAGTCGAGGGTGACCATCTCCGTGCTGTGGGGTGGTCCCCGTCAAATTCTTCCACTTCGTTCCTGCGAAGTCGTCCGAGGCGAAGCCCAGCCTCAGGTCCTCGTTCCGGGCGCTTGTACTGCTTGGCCTCCACGGAGTCGAAGAGCTGCTTGAGCTCCTCCACGTCGGCCTCGGCAATCTCCGTCTTCACCCGGCTGTCCGACAAGTCCGTGAAGCTCGTGTTGCAGACCGCGTTGCCCGTGTTGCCTGCGATCGCGAGGCAGCCGGGGTTCCTCTGGTTCGTGGTCAAGGACAGCTGCGTCGAGAGGCTCTTCGTCTGCGCCAGTTGATCATGATGAGCGCTGGTGCGCCCCGCCGTCCCGCTCCAGGAAGACCCGCGCACTCTGTTGCCCAGCAGCCGCAGCTCCGGGCCGCTGTCGGACGCCGCGCTGTTGTTGGACACTTGCAGCTTGCTCCAGCCCGCCCAGTTCTTCGTCAAGAAGAGATCGTCCGAGAAGTCGGAGGTGTTGGTCACGGTGAGCGTGTTGGACACGAAGAGCTGCGGCGCGGAGACCGTGCCCGAGCTCGTCACGTCGCCGCACACCACGCTGCCCGTCGACACTCCGCCGCTCGTGGCCGTGAAGGTGCAGCAGTCGCAGTCCAGCGGGCCCGTGGAGGCCGCCCCGGTGATGGTCAGCGTGGCGCCCGTGAGCGCCCCGGTGGCTGCGAAGCTCGCCGCGGTTGCTGCGCCTGAGGCCGTCAGCGTGCCCGTGGACACGTCGCCCACCGTGGTGAAGTTCCCAGCGCTGGGCGTGTTGTTGATCGTCCATGTGCTGCCTGTGATTCCGGTGGCCGAGCTCAGCAGTCCCACGCTGGCCGCCCCGGTGATGCTCAGCGAGCTGCCTGACACGGCGCCTGTGGACGACAGCGTGGCTCCGGCGACGGTGCCTGTGGCTGTGAGCGCTGCGCAGGAAATGGCGCCCGAGGCGTCCACGCCTGTCGTGAACACATTGGTGCAGTTCACGTCGTTGCGCAGCAGCTGGTCGCAGCCCACGCTGCCCTGCGCGGTGCCCGTCCAGCGTGGCCAAGCCCGTGAGGGCCAGCGAGTCGGCCAGCAGGTCCGTCACGGAGACCGACTCTCCCTCGAAGGCTGAGGCCCTGATCTGCATGCTGTACAGGTCCAGCGTGCCCGCCGACTGCTGCGCCAGGTTTCGGCAGACACCCTGCGCGGCCGTGCCAAGGAAGCTGCCGGTGACGCCCACGTAGTCGTTGTTGGCTGCGCTGACGTACATCACCAAGTTGGAGGCCGTGCCCAGCCGTTACCGGCAGCCGAAGGAGTAGCGTCTCCCCGGCGTCAGGGTGTAGGTGCGCACGATGTTCCAGGCAAAGGCGCTCAGGGTCATGGCGTAGCCCTCCAGCTGGAAGCCTCCCACCGTGAAGCTGGCCAAGGTCACGGAGCTCTGGCTGTTGGAGCGCACCAGAAAATTGCCTAACGGCGAGCGTGGGCTCCAGCAGCACCTCTTCCAGGGTGGCCAGCGTGACGTCGTCGGCCCCTCCGTCGAGGAACTTTTCCTTCAGCAGCAGGGCTGAGGCCGTCGTGTCTGCCTCGTCGTGTTGCCTGCCTCCAGGGTTGCGTCCAGGATCTGGAGGCCGTAGACGTCCACCGTTCCAGCCGTCTGCCTGGAAGTGCGCCCAAGGTGAAGCTTTGCAACTCCGTTCGGAGGCACTGTGTTGTTCCTCTTGGCCGTGCTCCAGGTGCCCTGGTCACCCACGAAGCTGCCGTACAGGGGTCGTAGACGTTGTCGGCCTTGGACATGTGCGCCACGAAGTTGGAGGCTGTGCCGAGCCGGTGCCGGCAGGCGAAGAGGAGCTCTCGGCCTGGCGTCAAGTTGTAGGTGCGCACGATGTTCCAGGGGTTCACCGCCAGGGTCAGGGTGTAGGCTCGCGGTGTGCGTGGAGCCGCTGCTGGGGCGAACCGTCCAGTTTGACAGTGAGACGTCCGTGGGGCCCAGAATCTGCTCTCCTATGGCGGCCACCACCTCGTCGGCCCCTCCGTCGTCCGGAAAGCGCACGGCTATTTGGCAGGGCCGAGGCTGCCTCCGTGACGCCGAGCTTGCCCGCAAGGAGGCCGTCCACCTGTGCGATGGTGTAGTAGCTGAGCAGGGGCGGCTGCGATGCTCGAGGCCGTTGCCGTGTGCACGTCTCCCTGGCCCCTGGCAAACTGGACGGTTCGTCCCAGCAGTGCGGTGCTGGCGTAGCGAGCGTGGACGGCTACACCCTGACCCTGCCAGTGAACCCCTGCAACATCGTGCGCACCTACAGCCTGACCCCCGGCCGAGAGCTCCTCTTCGCCTGCCAGTATCGGCTGGCCTCCAACTTCGTGGTGTGCATGTCCGAGGCCGACAACGTCTACGACCCCCTGTACGGCAGCTTTGTGGGTGACCAGGGCGCCTGGAGCACGGCTAAGATGTACTTCACCGTGCCGCCGAACGGGATTGCGAAGCTGCTTTGGGGCGCACTTCCAGGCGCCGGGCCTGCCCAACCAGACGGCAGGAACGGTGGACGTCTACGGCCTCCAGATCCTGGACGCAACCCTGGAGGCCGGCAACACGACGGAGGTCGAGGCAGACACGACGGCTGAAGCACGACGGCGGAGCCGACAACGTCACGCTGGCCACCCTGGGCAAGGTGCTGCTGGAGCCCACCCTGACCACATTAGGCAACTTCCTGGTTCGCTCCAACAGCCAAAGCTCCGTGGCCTTGGCCAGCTTCACGGTGGGAGGCTTCGAGCTGGAGGGCTACGCCATGACCCTGAGCGCCTTTGCCTGAAACATCGTGCGCCTGACGCCGGGAGACGCTACTCCTTCGGCTGCCGGTACCGGCTGGGCACGGCCTCCAGCTTGGTGATGTACGTCAGCGCTGCCGACAACGACTACGTGACTACGTGGGTGTCACCGGCGCACGCTGGACCTGTACAGCATGCAGATCAGGGCCTCAGCCTTCGAGGGAGAGTCGGTCTCCGTGACGGACCTGCTGGCCAACTCGCTGGCCCCGGCCAGGCCTTCGGGGGCAAGCCTACCCCTTCATGCTGGTGGCCATCGATGCGCTGACCAAAAAGTGGGCGCCGACCCGAAGTCTTGCGACCACCACCGCGGCGGGCACGAAGAAGGTGTTCCAAACCCTGAGGTGCCGGCCAACGTGTGCTCCGACGAAGGCTCCGAGTTCAAGAGGGAGTTCAAGGAGCTGATGGATTTCTGGGACATCGAGAAGCAGGTCCACGCCTCGCACCATCCGCACCATCAAGGAGGCCATGTTGCGTCGCATAGCGGCCGGAGCGGGCCGGCGGGGGCAGTGGCACCTCATGCTGCCCGACGTCTTGAACCAAATCAACGGAAGGAAGCATTAAACACAAGGTGACCCGCCCAGAAATCAAGGTTGGGGATATGGTTAGGATCAGGGTTAGGCAATCAGCTGCGACCCCATCTCGGCAGCCAGCTGCGACCCCATCTCCTCTCCTGTCTGCTCGACGGCATCGCTCTGCCTGTCGCGGCCAGACTTGGCCTTGCGGCGACTGGGTGAACTCCGGCTTGCTCTCTCGCTCTTGCGCTTGGAGCGCTTGAGCGCCGCCGCCGCCGCCTCAAGCCGGGGGCTCCTACAGGGTCAACAAGATAGCCTGGAGCGAAAAGGTATACAGAGCAGCCTCCGTCGAGACTCTGGTCGGAGATCACGCTCCAATATTCGAACAGCCTGTGCCACTCCTCATCAGCCTCAAGCCAGCGCAGGGCAAGCTCTGCCCGCTGGGCGTGTCCGCCACGATCTCGCAAGGAGTTCAACTGCCGCCTCCGAGCTGGCTCCGCTGGTGCGAGCTTTTGCTATTGGAACTGCTTTTGGTTTAGGTTTTACAGGTTTAGTTTCTAATGGTCCCTGGCAATTGCGTTCGTGACTGTGTCTGTATGATTTTACTGGCACATTTTGGACAGGTTATTTTCTTTTCATTGCGTGCTTGAGTTTTTGAGTTGTCTTTAAGAGGTTCTACATGTTTTTTTCTTGTGTTAGTTCTGTTATTGGTTCTGCCTTTGCTTCTTCTTCTTCTTCTTCTTCAATTGGTGGTAATTCATTTACTGGTGCGTCTGCTTCAATTGTATTGGTTATTTCAGGTTCAACTTCTGACGCATATAATATCTTATATAATTTGTCTATATTTTTATATATTTTGTCTATATCTGAGAAATATAGATATTAAAAATATTTTTAATTTGATATTTTTAATATTATAAATATTTTTAATATTATTAACATTTTTAATTTGATATTTTTAATATTTTTAATTTGATATTTTTAATATTATTAATTTGATATGTGCAATATTATTAATTTGATATTTTTAAGATTATTAAAATTAATATTTAGGGGTGTATTCAGTTATCTAATTGAAAGAGAATGCTAAAGGAAATAACGCCGTGAAAATCAATTAATTCGTTTCTTGAAGTTGTTGTTCTAGAGTGTAGTCTCTTAATATTTTTTTACCACCTACATCAATAAAATCTGCATATATGGGGGAGGTGTAGTCGCTAATAACTCCGCCAAGTTGTTGATTAATTTGAACTTTTTGAATAATTATTAGGTGCTGAATATTTATAACCGCTTAATTGGGGACAATTTTTGTATATTCTGAAAAGGAACTAAATTAAAGTATCCACTTAACCAAGATGACGCAGGATCATAGGCAATATAATTACTCAATAAATAATTAATAGACTTTTGGTCTCAGGTTGTCATATTCAAACTGTCCTCTGTTCCATTTGTCATTTACACAAGTTTCTAGTTCTTCGTCTGTAGGTATTTTGATTTTGTAATTTAGAGGGTCATTTAATTTAAGTTCCATTTTGCGTTCGCTTTGTCCATATACTGCTAAGAATAAGTCAGGTGGTAATATCGTTGAAGGCCGCGTTTAATTCCGTCTGTAATTTATACGATAATTGATTAGCATAATAAATTTCACCGGATACATCAACGGCAGTGCTTCTCAAAAAGACATTGGAACTATTATACAACATAATATAGAAGCGTTCGTAAAACCCTTTCTCTGTTGTATAAGAATGAACACTCTGTCACGAGTCTTGGTGGAGTTTCAAAGTTTTGATCAAGTTCTATAATAAAGTCACTGGTAGAATTGCTTTCTTGCAATCTGTAGGCACTATCAACATAGATTTTTTCTATGTTAATCTATCACTCATAAATATAATATACAATAGAAATTGTAATATTATTATTATTATATGATTGGACGACAATTATTATTAGGTGCTATAGAAGGCAGGACGCCGACGCAAATGATGGCAGGTGTAGCAAGTGATAAGGAATACACGGCAGGTACGGATTTAATAGAAGATGTTTTTGTTAACCATAAACAGAAATTGGAAGACAAAGTAGGAGGTTTCAATAAACATTTTGATAAGCAAATAATGAAACATAAAACACGTTATGCCGAAGAAATCAATGTTCAAAATAAAAAAATAAGATTGATGATGTTAAAGGTTTAGACGGTATTCAAATGTAAATGGAACAACAAGAAGAGGCAACACATCATATATTGGCGGCACTGGTGCTAAAAACGGTGCTGGTCATCTTGCTAATGATATAATTTCTGATAATTTCTGTATACCCACGCGAAATGTTCATTTGAGTGAAAGGTATAAGGATGCAAATCCAGATGTGAATAGACTGGTCGGCCATTCCCTCGGTTCATCCGTTGTTCAAGAAATCAACAACAGACACGGCGACTAATATGCAAGTACTGTGTGTTCATCACCTTTTGTATCAGGGATTAATCAACAGAAAAACCCGCGATACTTACGATTTAGAAATCGCGGAGATCCTATAGCATTGTTTGATGACGTGGCAATAACTGGAGAAATAGAAAGCAATAATTTATTGGATAAACACAGTTTCAATAATTGGACAGGACAGGGTATGACTGAAATTATTCCTACTACTGATATTTCTAATGGGTTTAACCCTAATTCAACACCAGAACAATAAAATATCAATAATACTAAGAATAATGTATAGAAACAAAGACAAACAAAACAAAATTCCATTAGAGAAAAAACTGACAAAAGAACCGTCAGAATACGATAAACAAATTAAGAATTTAGATTATGATACTATAAAAGATATAGTTGATACAAAAAACAATTATTTAATAAATACTATAAAAAATACAACTTCAAGTAATTCTACTACAATGCTTCCACATAAGAAAACTATAAATAATAAAAAATAAAATCTAAGTTTATCATATATAAGTGATGGATAATATAATTGCAGAAAGTGAAACTACAATGATTAACTCATTAAATTTTGGACTTCCAGAAACAGCGCAATACATCACAGACAGAAGACACGTTAATTATTTTCCATCAGGCAGTAATGTTTATAATCCAAATGCAGGAAACAAAAATATTAGATTTCATATATCAAGAGAAGACAACACATATATTGATTTATCAAGTATTCGTTTATTTGCAAATCTTCAAAACACTGACGGAACACGAAGCCATTTTTTACGACCGTTAGGAAATTTGTCATCCTTCTTCAGTCGTTATAGATGCACTGTAGGCGGACAACAAGTTCAAGATATTCTACAATAGGCGTTGTGAATTGTATAATTCCTTTAAAAGTCAAGATGCCCGAGGTATGGACGATCTAGAAAGTAGCGCTAATCCTCGTTGGGATGATGACTGGCGACACACATATGCTACTGGAGTGGCAGAAATGTTAGATGTGAATAAAAGGAATTGATCCTACAGCAGACCCCGAGGCAGTTACATTTCCAACTACAAAAGACCATAACAATTGGGGCGATTTAACAGCACGATATACTCGCCATTCAGTTGCAGGAATTCCCGGCGCTAATGGTTATATGAGATTAGGACATAAACCGGTATGCGGACTGTTAGAAAGCAATTATTATTTACCTCTTCGGTATGCTCCACTTGAACTGGAATTTACACTTGTATCAGATGAACATATACCAGTAGTTACGCCTTTTACCGTAACTGATGTCACCAGTACCTCGTGGGAATTAAATAATGTAATCCTACGAGCAGAGGTAGTACAATTGGACAACACGGTCAATAATAATATAGTGAAACATTTGTTGGAAGGTCAAAGTTTGAAAGTATTCCCAATGTATCACACTATGACACAATCATTCAACGTAAATGGTTGCTTCATTACATTGTATCGTCGCCATTACTACAGACACGATAATTATATTTATAAGAGATGGAACTATTTTTACAATCCTATGATTAATTCAAGAATCTTTGACGGTTTTGACACAGATGCTGTTGACGGCAGTGGCAATCCTACCCGTGCGAAATTCCGCGGCAAAGGCTTTCAAAATTCAGATTTAAATTTATCTTGGCAATTACAAATTAATAGTAAGAAATATCCAGAGTTTGAATGCCAGAGTCTCGCAGAGAGTGCCTACTACCTCCGAAGAACATTACACTATTTGAACCCTGACCAAGACGCCTTTAGCATGTCATATAAACGCTGCAGAGAAGACAAGTTCGTTATTGGGATTTCATATGAGAAAATGGCAGACACTAATTTTACTGGACAGAATACTAAAATGGGAGGTTTACTTGTTGTTAGAGTGAAAGGGACTAATAGAGCACTGACAACTGATGAAGATGTGCGAGAATTATTTGTGCATATGATTAGTGAGAGCGTGCTAGAATTGCGTGAAAGTGGGAGCGTGCTTTACGATTAAAACTAGAATCTATGATAACTATATAATGTATAAACTTCATAAACGAAATAATTTATAAAATACAGGTAAGATATTCTTACAATCCTCGCAGATTAAATACTCGCCATTTGATATGAAAGATAGTGAATATCTAAAACATCTGCACAAACAAATGAAATTAAGAAACTCGCAGGAAGGATCAGTAGCATTTAGAAAACACATTCAAGAAGGACACGCCAGAGCAAATTATCAAAATGAATTAGACAGATTAACAATGGAACTACACCGCCCAAATCTACAACATAGCACATGAGAGCACCTACAAAAAAGAATTGAAGAGTTGAAAAAAATAACATTTACTTAAAATATATTGATATAGTATGATTTTATACAACAAAATCTCACAAACAATATCATTAATACTATTTTCTAATTAATATTATATTGATATGACAACAACCCATAGAATTAATAAATCCATACGCAAAATTTGGATTGAAACGACGACCTACTTGTCAAGAAATCGCTAGCCTAATAAGCGAGAACGGTTGGGCGAGCCAGTGCTAATCCCGCTCGGCGCACCTACCTAAGCGCGTGCTCGGCTACCTAAAAGTGCCGCGCCCGCTCGGCACTGTGCCCGCTCGGCGCGTCCTAACCGCTCGGCACTGCCAACCGAGTGCCCGCTCGGCACTCCCTAGAGTGCTCGGCACGGTGCCCGCTCGGCACGTTACCTAAGTGCCCGCTTGGCACTGTGCCCGATCGGCGCTCCTACCAAAGTGCCAGCTCAAAAAAAAAGCAAAAAAAGGCGGCGGGCCCGAGCGACTTTTCCGGCGAGCCGAGGTCGAGATCCGCCGGGCGTCTGTCCTTGAGCGCGACGGATCGGAAAGGAAAAACGAGGACGGGGCCCTCTCCGAGTCGGCCTGACACAAGAGCAAGGTCGAACAATTTCAACGGACGACGGATGAGCCTGCGGCGTCCGCAAGCGCAAGTTCTCCTCCCGGAGGGCGCGGACGTTGCCTGACAGGTCGAGTGCGAAGGGGTCGAAAAAACGTCGGGAAGGGAGCCTGTAGCCTTGCGTCCAGCGCTTCTCCAAGAGCCCGCCTTCAAAACCGCGACGCGGGCGTCCTGCGGCCACCTCCTTCTCAGGAGCTTCTGCAAAAAAAATGCGCAAACCCCGGAAAAGAGAGCCGCGCCTTGGCGCCCTCCGTCGAAGACGGCTAGCCGGCCTCAAGCCTCGCCTGCCTCTGCCGCCGCGGCAATCTTGTACAGATCGACAAAGCCGAGGCGCTGCTTGTCGTCCCGTCTGCGGGTTCTCGATGGCCCAGAGTCACGGCGCGAAGTAGGCGATGATCTTGATGAAGCACCAGCGCATCCCCCTTGTGGAGCCTGCGGGGCCTTGTGGTAAGCGCCTGGAAGTATTCGGTGCAAACGGCTGACGCCCACAAAGTCGAAGCGCCCGGGCGGGAAGACGGCGTCCCAGTGTCGCAGCAGATGGCGGGCCTGAATTTGGCAGGAGGTCTGACCGCCTTCCAGCTGGCCTTGAAGGCCCTTCCAATTGGTCCGGCGCGACTGGTGCTCTCCGTGGAAGACGCCGTTGTGGATGACTGATCGTTCATCAGGCCCCTTCCCCGGCGCGTCCCGCACGGAGCTGGAAGCGCAGCTCCAGAGCGCCGTCAGGTCAACAAGATAGCCTGGAGTACAGGGTAGCCTCCAGTCCGCCAACGGAGGTTACAAAGAGGCCCCAGACTCCATTCTAGCGTTTGTGCAACGTCTCTACATGCATCGAAGTGGAGCCCAATGCATGCATCCTAATGGATAATGCACAAACGCCCCCAGCATCCCCAGCGCGAGCAAGCGGGCGACAAACAAACATCTTTTTTTCCGCGCGGAACAAGCAAAACCCATGCAACAAATCCATGCAATGCAACGTAAAAAAATCATGCGAAAATCAGCAAAAATCATGTGAAAATAACGCAAAACCATGCAAGAATCCAGCACGCAAAACCAATGCAAAAAACAGATGGGGCGCTAATGGACACGGAAAAAATTCTGCAAAGACGCTCCCGACCTTGCGTCCGCTCTGACAGCCTCGCGAAGATGCGCATCAAGATCCTCAAGGAGCAGCTGGACAGCTCCTTGAGGAGAGGCTCAAAGAGCACGAGATCAGCCTCGTTTAATTTGGCTCGCCCAACCTTGTTTGATACTGGCTCGCCCAACCTCGTTTGACACTGGCTCGCCCAACCTGATACTGGCTTGCCCAACCTCGTTTGATTCTGGCTCGCCCAACCTCGTTTGATACTGGCTCGCCCAACTGGCCTAGCTCTGGTCCCCCTTGCGGCGGTTTTATTTATATAAAAATCTAAATGCTTCGATCCCAGTCTTCCGTGCTTTTTGTGCCCCTTGAGGCGGTTTTATTTACAAAAAAATTTAAATGCCTCGATCCCTGGCACCCCGTGCTTTCTGTGCCCCTTGAGGCGGTTGTATTTATATAAAAAATCTAAACGCTTCGATCCCTCTGGCAGGCAGTCTGCCCAGGAATGCGCGCGTTTAGTTTTTTTGATATAAAAGAAAAACTTCCTCGCGGCTTGTCAAATGGCTTGGGTCTGGCGCTGGGGGGAGGCTTTTTTTGGGGCAGTGCCGAGCGGGCGTGTAGGATTAATACTGGTTCGCCCAACCTTGTTTGATACTGCTTCGCCCAACGACCTGGAACTCAGCTCCGTGCGCTTCGCATGTTGGCATCCCTATATCACACACCTCAAGGATGAGGGTGGTTTTATTTATATAAAAATCTAAATGCCTGTGTGCCAAGTCGAAGGCGTCTGAGCGGCAGCGGCTTGATATATTTATACACATGCTTCGATCCCTGGCACCCCGTGCTTTCTGTGCCCCCTGAGGCGGTTTTTATTTAAATAAAAATCTAAATGCTTCTATTCCAGGGTATCCAGACACACAGGCGTTTAGATTTGTATGTAAATAAAAACCGCCTCAGGGGGCACAGTAAGCACGGGATGCCAGGGATCGAAGCATTTAGATATAAATATCATAGCCGCCAGGGATCGAAGCACTTAGATATAAATAAAAACCGCCTCAGGGGGCATGCCAGGGATCGAAGCATTTAGAAAAAAATAAAAACCGCTTCGGGGCACAGAATCAAAGCATTTAGATTTGTATATAAATAAAAACCGCCTCAGGCGCGGAGCGGAGGGTTGTTGAAGGCCCTGCAGCCCGCTGCCGCCAGCAACCTCTTGTGGTGGGCGTACAGGGCGAAGGCCCCTTGGCCTCCTGCGGCAGCAGCTTAAAAACGTCCACGTGCCAGAGCCGCCGTCTCGAAGCCGTAGAGCCAAGCAGCCACCTTGCCGCGCTCCCCTTCATCCGAAGCCAAGGGTATGATTGCCTGCCCAGTTGCGAAACCACCCCCAAAGCCCAGGGCAATCATCAGCTCTTCGGGCAGCTTGCGTGGAAGAACGAGTTCTTGATGTCCAGCTCGACGGATCCAAGGCGATGCAATGTAGCGGACCAACTTCTTGAAGGCAAATGCAGAGCGCCCCACAAGCGTGTCAGGGACCCCCTCCACGACCTCACTGCTTTTTGGCAGGCTCCTGCGCGGGCACCCACCGATGCCGGATGGTCCACATTCACAGAGCGCTTGAACAGGCTCAGCAGCGCATTAAAGAGACTGTGGTTGGGCGGCGTCAAGCTGCAGAGCGTCCGCTTCCAAACAGGGGTGGCAGTTTGCCAGGTCGAACGTGTAGCGGTTGCGCAGTTCCGCCCTGGCCACGTCTCTCATCCATCTTGGCAGCACGAAGGTGGAAGCCGCCACGTGCCCGCTGGCCGCTTCTGGGTTTTTCAAGCGGAGCGCCTTCAACTGATCTCCGTCCGCCTTTCCCGTGCGCCGCCCCCCCTTCTTCTTGAGATCCACCGTAAGAGACTGCTCAAAATAGACAGTCTTGCCCTGCTGGGAAGCCTGTTCCGGCCGCACTGCAACAGGAGATCTCTGCGGCACGCAACAGCGTGGGACCGGAGCCGTTGCTCAAACGGAACACCTTGGACACCTTCCGTATGGCCAGCTCTCCAAGAGCCTTCTCGTTGACGTAGTCAAAGAGAATTTGGGGCGCTCCCCTCCTCCGCTCGGCACTGTGCCCGCTTGGCACGCCCTAACCTAAAAGCCCTAAAGTGCCCGCTCGGCCTCGTGTTGCAAGGCGTGGCTAAGACACCTGTGCAGTTGGGCGACCGCCTTATGGAGGACGGGTCGCCCAACCTCGTTTGATACTGGTTCGCCCAACAACCCTTAGTACTGACTTGCCCAACCTTGTTTGATACTGGCTTGCCTTGTTTGATACTGGCTCGCCCAACAACCCATGATACTGGCTTGCCCAACGACCTTGCCCAACGTGACCCTTAGCACTGGCTCGCCCAACGACCCTTAGCCGGGCTCGCCCAACGACCCTTAGTACGGGCTCGCCCAACCTTGTTTGACACTTGCCAATGGATGTGGTTTTTCCCTAGTTTTGGGGCCTCTCTCTTTAGAGGGGGTTTCCCAAATGGATTCTATTCCACCTGGTAGGCTCCTGGCACTCGTCCGTCCAGGAAACGACCTCGTCCTGCGAAGGATTCGAAACCTAAAACGCTGTGTGCAGGTGTGTGGCTGCAACATAACGACCCCTAGATATGCTTGCAAAATGCCCCGCAGCTGCGTTTCTGCAAGGCGAGCTAAAAAAAACAGGGGAAAAAAAGAAAGCCAGCCAAACCAGCCAGCAGCCAGCCAGAAAGCCAGCCAGAAAGCCAGCCAAACCAGCCAGTCCCGGCCGTCAGCAGCGCTCCAAGTCGATCTTGCACTTGACGTGCTTGCCCCTGGCGCTCACCTTGACGGCGCGCTGGAGCTGGCTCTCGAGCTCGGTGCGATGTGCGAGAGGCGCCCGGAAAGGGGTTCTCGAAGACGAGTTGTCGATGACGCCCTGCTCCAGGTCCAGGTCCGTGTTGCTCGCAAAGCACACCCCGACCCTCTTCCCGTCGGCTTTTTTATCCCGGCAGCGGGGCGTGCTCTTCAAGGCGCGCCGCCTCATGCTGGAGCCCCTGGAGGCACCGCGCTGCCCGTTCGGCCAGGCTGCCTCCAGCAGCTCGGAGCTCGTTGCCCTCGACGCGCCCACGTACAGGTGGCGCGACTCCAGGTCAGCTGGCGTAGGTCACTGCGTGGCTCGGCCGGGTGGCACCTAGGAGCTCCATCTTCGCGAAACGAGAGTCGCCCAGAAGAGCAGGGCGGCAGGTGCGCCCTGTGCGGCTGCGGGCCTCTTCTGGGACTCGGCCGGCAACCGCAAAGGCCGTGCGCTTGTGGAGGCCCAGCACGTGTGGCTGATGGGTCCGGTCCGACGAACGTGCGAGCCTTCATCGTCGCACTCGCGGTGATCTTGCTCTTTAGAATGCCGAGACTCCTGGAGCTTTTCTGTGGCAGGAAGTCGGTGGGCAGGGCCTTCGAGGCGGCGGGCTGGGAAGTCGTCTCACTGGACATCGTGTCGAAAATTGAGGCCACGATCCTGTGCGACATCCGGAGCTGGGACTGCACGACGTTTCCGTCGGGGCACTTCGACATGGTCTGGGCCAGCCCGGTCTGCACGGAATACAGCTTGGCCCAGCTTGCGCTTATGCGGGTCGCGTGGACCACCGACGGCCAAGCAGTGCGCGGCCTACGCATGCCTTCCGGCGCGGACACATGGCCTTTGCAGATTTTTGTGCAACTAGTAGCCGCATGGGCCTACAAGCACAAATGGTCAGTGCTAGCCTTGCGCGTCCCAGGCGAGCGCAACGTGTGGGCTGATCAGCTCAGCCGCGGAAACACATCCGCATTTGACAGCAAGCCGCATGCTCGCTTTCGATTTCGCCCACATGATTTCTGGCCCCATAAATCCGCGCTGTCTCCGGCCGACGCCGCATGGCGGCCGGAGCATAAAAGTGCTTCGCAAACGCTCTGAAGAGGGGGCAATAGATTAGGCCGATTGCTTGGAACCCTGAAGTGGGGGCATTTGAGAAGGCTCCGCAGGGGGGTGCAGACACGGGGAAAGGACACGCATTGTCTTTCTCCCTGCACCTCCAAGCCTTGACCTCATAAAGAAAAAGAGCAAGCGCGCCTTTTGTCGGTCGTGCTCTTTTGTCTTTTGCTGCATGTTCCCTTACGGCTTGAAGCAGTGATCAAGATTCTAACGTTTGGGGTTTTTCATTTTCCCTTATGTTTTAATCTTGTTTGCCGTTTTCTGCTTCAAGCCCCCTAAGGGTCCTACGTGAGGGTCCTACCCCTCTTTTTTGCGCCCACCCACCCACCCACCCTTTCACAGCTCAGGTGGATCCTCCAAGAGCCCAGCCGCTGGCACCCAAGAGGCCAGAGCATCGCGGTGCCGACAGGTACTGCGCATGGCATGCCGCTGCATGCAGTGACCGCCTCGACAGCCGCACTGTACACCAGCCCGGATGCCCGCACACCGGCAGCAACCAATGCCTTCGATTGTTTCACGCCTCACAGGTAACACACCTGGCGCCTGGTCGAACACGCTTTGTTGACCACGGGGGAATTTGAGAAGGCTCCGCAGGGGGGTGCAAACACGGGGAAAGGACACGCGTTGTCCTTCTCCCTGCACCTCCGAGCCTTGACTTCCAGCATTTGAGAAGGCTCCGCAGGGGGGTGCAGACACGGGGAAAGGACACGCATTGTCTTTCTCCCTGCACCTCCGAGCCTTGACTTCCAAGCAACGCCTTATAAAGAAAAAGAGCAAGCGCGCCTTTTGTCGGTCGTACTCTTTTGTTTATTGCTGCATGTTCCCTTGCCAGTGATCAAGATTCTAACTTGAATGTAAGACCTTGACTTGGGCTCCAGGTCCTGGAATGCAAGGCAGGATGAAGTTTGCGACAAAAAACCCAAGTTGCACTGGGTAGCGTCCAGTCGCGCCTTCGGGAACGCGAGCATCTGTCAATATAGCATTGAGTTTAGGCCCGGAAACAAGGTAACAGGAGACAAAACAGCTGCGGAAATGCATGAAATGAAGCTAATGCGTTGGGTGACCGAAGTGCACAGAACTCATCGCTCATCGCGCCTGGGCGAACCCGAGCGGCGAGCACGGCGAAAAGAAAAGGCGTGCGAGCGCAGAGGTGCATGTAAGCACTAGTGCTGCTTTTCAAGGCAAGCCTTACGTTTGCACATCTGCATATCTGGCAAGTGGTTCTGGCGGGGATGGGCTTGGATGAGCGATGTTGCGTGCAGGATGAGGGGAATGTTTGGCTTCATCTGATTCAGCTTCAGACGACTCGGCAGCGCGCTCAACTGCCGCCTTTTCATCGTCTGCTTCGGTTTGGTTGAGGAGAGCGTTGACTTCTGTGAGGTAGAGGAAGGGCGCTGCCCTCAGACACGTCAGACAGGCCTGGCCAGCAGGCGGACTGGGCTGGGCTAGACGCTAGTTGAGCCCAGGCTGGTGAGGCTGAGGCCTGCAAGTGTCAAACAGGGTGGGCTTGGGTGGTCTGGGTTGCTGGCTGCCGGGCAGCCGGACTACGCTGCTGGTTGCGCCTGGAACTTCGGCTGGGCGGGCTGGGCTGAGCTGTGCTTGGGCGGGTCGCTGGATGGGCAAGGCCTGTCTCATACACACTTGGGCCTGAGGCTGGCTAGCAAGTTGCTGGCTGGGCTGGGCTTGAGGCCAGTCGCAGACACGTAAGACACGCCAGCAGGCGGGCCTGAGGCTAGTCTCAGGCTGGCGCACCTTGGAACCAGCCTCAGACTGCGCCGAAGGGGCTGGGCCTGCTGGATGACTTGGGGCCAGCCACGAGCAGGAGGTCAAGGCCTGGTCAGCCTGGGCTGAGCTGCTTGGGCAGCCGGACTGAAGGGCTGGGGCACGTCAGACAGGCTTAGTAGCTGGCGTAGCCTGAGACCAGTCGCAGACTCGTTGGCCTGAGGCCAGTCTCAAACACGTCAGACAAACCTGACAGAATGCATTGAGCCTGCGGGGCCGGCCTAAGGGCCTGGGCTGGGCTGGGCTGAAGCTAGGACTACGCTGCTGGTTGCGCCTGGAACTTGGGCTGGCTGAGCCGCGCTGCTGTGCTTGGGCGGGTTGCTGGATGGGCAAGGCCTGTTTCATACACACTTGGGCCTGAGGCTGGGTGGCGAGTTTGGCTGGGCTGGGTCTGAGGCCAGTCGCAGACACGTAAGACACGCCAGCAGGCGGGCTGAGGGATGACTTTGACTGCGCCGAAGGGCTGGGCCTTGCTGGAGGTCAAGGCCTGGCCAGCCTGGGCTGAGCTGCTTGGGCAGCCGGACTGAGGGGCTGGGGCACGTCAGTGAGACCAGTACGTGAGACTGGTTGTTGGCCTGAGGCCAGTCTCAGACACGTCTGGCCTTGGCACGTTGGTCTGAGATGCGCTGGGGCCTGGGCTGGGCAGGCTGGGCTGAGGTGGGTTGCTGGGCTGAGGTGGGTTGCTGAGGTGGGTGGGTTGCTGGCTGCCGGGCAGCCGGACTGCGCTGCTGGTTGAAAAAGCAATTTTTAGTGATTTTCGCAAATAATGGACCCATGGAGCTGGACGCCAACGAACCCCGAAAATTTCAAGGTCATGGGTGGGGGGGGGGGGGCGGGCCGGCAAAATTTTGGTCGGGGAGGGGGTTGGGGGGAGGGGAAAAGCGAAGATTCTTTTTGGAGAAGAGATCTGAGCGCCCTTGGCCCCTTTGGGGCCGAGGCGAATTTTCTACATAGGTCCAAGCAGCAACATCCTATCGCAACATTCGAGGCAAACATGCATAGGAAAGGACAAGCACAGCCAAGACAAAGTACAGTCCCATAACGACCCACCATAAACCCTGATGAAAGAATTAGCTGCATAGCGCAAATACCACTGCATGATAGTATGTTTGTAGCGTCACCAGGAATGGCTGCCGCAGAGCATGCAGTAACAGCCACGGAGAATGGAAGATGTGGTTGAATCCGAAAAGCTCTCAGCCCGCAGTCGCCCACTCGATACCCCTTGCAATGCCAGATAAGCATACGCCGATCGCAAATTCCCAAGTCAAATTGGCCGGTTGCTCTGATCAGAGTACAGAGCCGTGGGTCGGCAAGCGGGCGTGCCAAGCCAACCCCGTTCCTGTTGTTTGTCGACCGCATAACTGTCCACAAATGCATTGCTGGAAAGGCGCGCAAATCAAGCCAGAAGGATCACCAGATCAAGTAGACGTCAACAATTCCAAAAAACAGAAAAGCCCGGATTAAGCTTGCAAAGGCACAATAAAGGCCTTAACCTATCACAGCACAGACCAGCCAGACCAGTTCAGTGACATACCACGAAAACAGCAAGATGACTCTAAGGGTTCGAAACCGGCGCCAAACTGTAAATCGCACACCTTTCCGTGCCAGAATCTGACGCAAGTGGAAGGTTACAAGCTCAGCCGTGCAAGAAGCACCTTCGACAGGACCGTGTGTCCGCAAAGCAACCCTGCAGGCGAGATGGATTTGTTTTTCCCCATGCCAAGCATAGGGACCAGTCAATTGACGTAAGTCCACGCGTGCCACAAAAAAGACTTCAAAGGAGCAAAGAAACAAATATGCATTCTTTTAAGCACTCCGCAAAAAGCCGCCACCTGGAGAACAAGGGCAGGAAAAGGTGTTAAACGCTGGGCCCTACGCCTGCCGGCCCCACGCAAGCGAAGTAGCAAACCACACCTCCAATCTTAGATGGTAAAGATGACTTAAAGTATGAAGAGTGCACCACATCCAATCTTCATTTGCCAAAAATAAACCAAGCCGGTCGCAATACCAACTTCTACAGCGGAGTTGGAAGCAACTTCCACGGCAAACTCGTGCAGTATTGCTAGAAGGCAGTTTACTTTCCAATTCAACCGGGGTCAACTTGGACACCAAGTGAAGGTTCCATTTTTTCAGAGCATGCACATAAGCAAGATGCCAATTATAGAATTGCAAAGATTTAACATAACAGAAGGCCAAGATAAGCATAAACAAAACATTCAGAGCTGCGTGAAGCTCTGTGCCACAACCACTTGCCCGCCCCTTCTGTAGATATGTATGTTCCTTCATCTCGGGAATGCATCCATTCGAATGACCTGAGTTTACACAATGGCCCAGGCCAAAAAATCGTGACATGTACACTGGAAGCCTGGTAACCCTTGTTTCGCGGATTCGCTCAAATGGCGGTGACAAAACCGTTCTATCTCTTTGTGCACAGATCGTTTTATTGATTATTATTGCACCGAACTACATTGCCATGGCAGCCAACATTTGGTCATTGTTACAACAAAGATTGGCCAACCGTGCTAAATTTGGATTTGCGTAGCTGGTACAAACAGTTGCACCAAGGCCCATTTTGAAGTTGCAGCTTGATGTGTTGCTTTGCAATGTTAACGTGATTGTACAAGTGCGCACCACTGTCGTGCGCGCTGATTTATCAAACTTACAAAAAACCTTTATTCTAAGAAGAGTCACCTTTAAAAAGAAGCGCAAGTGCGTGTGCCCACATTGGACCATGCGGTTGCACCAAACGCTCCTTCGCCAGACAAACCACTTGGTGCTACAACGCTGTGAGATTTAGCTGCTCTCTTGCCGCAGCACTTGTTGCGACGGTGCGGAAAAGCACGCTTGCTGCGAACAACTCTTAGAAGCACCAAACCACTCAGAAGGTAAATTTGACACCGCGCACCCAGTGATTGTCAAACATTGAGCACGCCAGTTTCTTGCTACACTTGTTGGTTGCCACGTGTAAAAGAAAGTCTTTTGCTGTTTTTTTGCAAAAGACAACCAGCCAAACCGCAACAGCTTTGTTTTACACGTTATTTGTTCTGCTTACATCTGGTTTTCCAATTGTTGCAGGCAGTCAACATTTTTAAACTTTTTTTTGCACGTACTGCAAGGTCGTTTCCGGTTAATTTTCATGTCTAACGCATCGTGCTTTAGATGTAAGGCGTGGATCTTGGACCACACAATTACCGTTGCATTTTTAAATTTGTCGGTTTGGAGCTTTCTTTAGCAGCATTGCTGGTAGCTTTCTATTAGGGAATGGAATGCAGCTGCTGCACTTCTACAACATGAGGCTTGCTGCATTGGGCTTTCATGGCTGTTTGGCCTTTTTCTGGATTTCTTTGTGATCGTGCAGCCGGGTGCATAAGAATTTCGTAGAAAGTCTTCTGTGGCAGAAAGTTGCTTTTCCAGCCATTTACTCTTGTACTAACGTGGTGTACTTTCTTTGGCACTTACTTTTTTCTCGTATATGCGCACTTCACAAAAAAGGCATCTGTCTTGCAATGTTATGGCAACGATCGCTGGTTGAGAAAATTGTTTTTCAGTTGGCTCTCCGTATTGTGGCAGTTGAGACTCTTGTTTCCTTCCCTTTGTAAGCATTGCTTTGGACAATTTGCTTGTTATCCATCCTTTTGCTCTCTGCTTAAAACTTCTCTTTTCTACATGACTTTGGTTTCAATTTCAACTGATTGTCTCTAAGGATGGATTGTGTAGTGTGTTTTTGTTTGTGTTTCGTGGTCTGTTGCTTTGTGGTGCCTGCGTTCTCTTCTTTTTTTTCCCCGACATGTCGTTTACGAGTTGTTTCTGCGCTGCGCGTGATCGCACTGGCCGCATGGATCAAAAACCAGCCAAACTTCGACAGCTTTGATGGACTGCACCAAACTTTTCAGGCAGAGCAAACGGAAGCTGGTTAATGAACCAGCTGATAACTTTGAAAAAGCCAAAGCCAAGTTTCCACCACGATCCATTGCAAAGACTGCGCGTCAAGCGTTTTTGTGGCGGGAGGAATTCATACGGCAGAAGCCTTGGCCCCTTTCGTAGCCTCGGCTGAAGCGCTGCCACTTTGCTCACAACCCCCAACTGCCATTGGGGGGCTCGGACTGGGTAGAATCTGTTGGTTGAAACTACTCCGTTGGCAGTCGAACTCCGTTGGAGTGCGATTCTTGTTGGCTCCGTAGCCTGGCCTGGCTCAAACCTGTGAAGATGCGGACTGGCCGGGTGAGATGGCAGACGACATTTTGCATGGCAGCCGCAGTTGCACCCCATGCCAATTCTGATAGTGGCAAGCAATGCTCTGTTTTGCTTTCCTGTACATGCTTTTCTATCGTAGTTGAGCAGGCGGCGACATGCTGCGTTGTGCTGGCGCACTAGTTTAAGAGCTAACGGGCGACTTTTTCGAACGCCAGACGAAGTCTCCGCAAAATTAACATTGGAAATTCTTTGTTGTGCTGAATAAACTGTATTTCGGCCACGCGGTTTTGTCTTTGTGGTGGCCCTTCATATGCTAGTCGTTCCGTCAAAGTGCCCCACACAAATTATGACTTTGCTGCGCAATGTCAGAAGTGCTTCGGGAGCACGCTTGGTGTTCTCAACTCCGACTGCTTGAAGGCCACCCTTCGTTTTGGTTCCAACTGTTTCTTTTATCATGACGGTTGAGATCCTGTATGGCTCAAGAACGAATCACTCGGAACCGCTGTGGTCACGTGCAAGAATCGCGCTCCAACGTGCAAGAACGTAATACAGTGCACTGTTGTTGGGTATGGCGCAGTACGATGGTGTGGCCTGGCATAGCGTGGCGTGGTGGTGTGGTATTGTGTGTGGTGTGATTGTGTTTCATCTAATTTTGCAATCGTATGCAATTTAGTGGAATGTCATGCGTTGCAGTGTAGTGACACTTATATAATGGAATGTGCTGCATTGTAACACAACGTACTGGAACGCAGTGTTGTGATGTAGTGAAGCGTAACATAGTTTAGTGTAATGTTGTGTATGATATAGTACAGCATGGTGTGGGGTAGTGCGGCCTGACATAGCATGGTGTGGTGTAGTGTGACTTTACTTCATGGAACTTTTGCGATGTGTAATCGTGTTCAATGTATTGGAATGTCGTGGATTGCAGTGTCATGAAATGTGCTGCAATGAAACGTAACATAATGCAATGTAGTGCAATGTAATGTACTGAAACATAACATCATTTGGTGCAATGTTGTATGGTATGGCGCAGTATGGTGTGGCATGGTGTGGCCTGGCCCAGCATGGCATGGTGTGGTATTGTTTTGTGTGTAGTATGATTGTATTTCGTGTAGTTTTGCGATTTGCAATCGCATGGCATGTAATGGAATGTCATGGGTTGCAGTGGTGCTTAATGTGACGTGCTGCAATGTAACGCAACGTAATGCAACGTAATGCAACGTAGTGTAATGAAACGTAACGCAACGTAACGTAACGCAATGTAATGTAATGTCATGTATTGTATGCCAGGCGTGTTGCGCGTTTGCTGCTCGAAGTCATATATCAAGTGTCCATCACAGCAGCTGCAGGCTCAAGAAAACAACTTTCCCATGAGTGAGTGCAGCTGCGGTTCCATCTTTCGCCTTTGGCTTGGCCTACCAACTTCAGAGAAGCAGCACTCAGATTTCACCAAACTCCAATAGGTTGCTACTGACGGATCTGCGGCTGGGCCAAATAGATTGCAACTAAGAAAATATCCAGGGTCTACTTTGGGTTTGCCTCATAATGAGTTGGACCCTCTAGCGGGTTTCCTCGAAACCTCAAAAAGGTCTTGGCCCCTAAACAGATTTCCGCAAAAAAGGTGCCCCACAAAAACATGTCACACAGGCCCCAACGCAAAGACCACCATCTGGCAGCGCATATTTGGTGTGTTTGTAGCGCGCCTGCGCGGCGATGTGCCATGGAACAAGCGCCAGGCGGCGTTTGTGGGCATGGGCATAGGGTTGTGGCAAACTGGGTTCCCCGTTTTTGACTCCCTTTACTTGCGGGCCAACCTGAAACGGGTTTGGCAAATAACATGGCACGGATTTTCTTCATCATTTGGGTGGGGGTTTATGTCCACCAACGACTCTTAAGGGAGCTTCCAAATTAATGCCCCCCC